>CM062805.1:1118559286-1119011071 GCA_031772625.1 Pinus tabuliformis
CCGATGGTCGTCGTTGTGGTGACTTTCCCGACAAACTTGATTTTCCTTTTGTTTGATTAGTTGTTGCACTTGATCTAATTGGATTTAATCATAATTAGTCAGTTTTTCACTCAACTTCACAACATCACTCAATTCTACTCATTTTGCATCAAATTCATCGAGAAAACCTATACTTTCTTTGGTGAGATATTGCCTTGCCTAGTTGAGCACTACACAATCCTAAGGCTCAAGCCACAAGCTTTGCCTCTAGAACTACGCAGTGCACAGTACAGACTAAGTCCAACTGCACACTACATAGTTCCAAGAGTCATCTTGTCACCTTGGCCACATTGCGCAGTTTCTCCCAGACCATTGCCCCGATTGAACTGTGCATTGTGTAATCTCAAGCCACAAACTTCAAACTTAACTATTGAGACATTGCATTGCGTAGTTCCCATAGACAACCAGTGCTTTTTGTCAATAAAAATTATGCAATCATTCCCATCATCTGCCTTATTTGTTTCTTGAACATGCCTTGAAAGTAAATTTGCAAAAGACTAATGTTTTCTTGTCATGAGTGTTTTTTTTGTCCCATAGGTACAACAGTCGTTGAGCACCTCTCCAATAGTCACTGTTACCATGGCATAAAAAAGAGCTTCTTTAAAAGAAACCACTAAAAGCAGTACTGGGGAAGCCATTGAGCAAGCACCAATTAACTTGCTAGTGTATGCGAACACTCAACTGCTTATAGAAAAGGAATAATCACTGACATGGCACCACGTTAAATATTCTTTTGAAAAGGACTTTGAGGTAGACTTCGAGGACTGATATGTTTATCTCAGCATTCGGCTGTCAGGACTACACAAGGTTGCATGCAGATATCCCACCTTCACATGTGAAGATGTCATGAGCTTGATTGTCTAACACATTGATGAGAAGACCATGATATTGAGTTGTTTCAATGGACAATATATTTCCACCTTCCATGCAAAATATTATCAGCTCATGTATCACTTTCTCAAGCTAGTGGAGTGCATGGAATCACTTTTTTGTGCCACCCACAATTATGTGAACACAAGAGACCTTTTCAAAGGTTGGGTGAAAGAGCCAAAAAAGTTTTGACAGACACCCGATCAAAGTCAAGAAGGACTACGTGCTCTTTTTTATCTTGGCTTGTAGGATCCATGGTCAACAGAGCATGGAAACCTTTCATGAAGGGTGGGAAGCCTTATTGAACGAAGTTGTGAAGAAGGGGAATTTGTTCAACTGGTATGATCTATTGGCTCAAACTTTGAGGGCCCATGTAGCACAGGCCCAAAGTCCTCCCGATGATGAGCATGAAAATTTTTATATGTTTTCATATTTACTGGATGCAATCTATGCACAACAAGTGTTCCCTGGCATGAAATAGACATGGACACCATGAGAATATGCCATGCATATATATTGCAAGTTTCTTTCAGATTGCAGTCATCAAGGAGTAATGGCACAACTATATTACGAATTCATCATCCCGCTTTACAAGCTCATCTTTGTATAAGATCCACGTTTCATGTCACGAGGAGCAATGGAGGCAATAGGATACATCGCAGATTGGTATGCCTCACTAGGTGGCACCTTCCTCAAAGTGTTCAACACAGAGAAGCCTCCGCATATTTTACCAAGGTATGCCACTGATAAGCTTGTCATGCAGGAAGTGTCATATCATATCACCATAGGGTATTCAATAGATTTTCACAGGAAGAAGAAAAAACCATGCCCTACTCTTCCTTTCCAAATTAGATTATACGAGATAAAGAACTTGAAATTTGTGGATTCTAAGGGAAAGGAAATAATCAGGTTTGCATTCGATTCTCGGGACTTTAATTTGTATGATCTCCATAGTATTTGTAAATACCACTGTGCAAGAGTTTACTTTTTGTGCATTGGCAAGGCATTTCATTGGCCAAAGGAGGATCCATGGAGGAATCGCTACAATGCCTTCAGACTCTATGAGCCAATCAGTTTAGTAGGAATTTCAAAAGTTGCTCCATAGATGGTAGAAAATCCAAAAGAAACAACAACATAAGGCAAATATACCATGCAGGACAAGGGAAAGAGGAAGATTTCCGACATTCCAGAGGGAGAACAATGTTGTAAGATGAAAGAAGATCCTATTATCATGAAAGCATATTTAGCAGCAAAATCAAAGAGGAAGAGAGGATATAAAGAGAAAAGTGGAGGAAGAGAGAAAAGCATAAGTTACAGGAAGCAGAACTGAAGCTACAGGAGATAGAGCAAAAACTGAAGGAAGAACCAGAGCTGAGGAGGAGGGAATAAGAAGAGAGGCAGAAGAAGGAGGAAGAAGAAATGCAAGGCGCAATGACAGAAGAAACAATGTTGATACAGGTTGAAGAGTAGGAACAAAACTAGTCAGCATCTGAGGAGGAAGGTGAACAGATGCATGATCAGGAGATTGCTTAGCAGATTGAGCACTCAATTGAAGTGACAGACATGGAGACAGAACAAGAGTTGAAAAATAAAGATATTGATTTGATGCTGAGCACACCATAGGTCATCCCTTAGTCTCCACCTCCTCTAGTAGGAGAGCTATCCTTAAGCGAGGATGGGGTTGTTGTTCACCTTGATGATGATCTAGTGATGGATGTGTACAATTTTTCATTTGGTGAGTTTCAAAAGAGGATTGTACAAGCATGGAGAAATAATCTTCCAGATGGTCACACATCACCTGCATTTGTTAGAGAAAGGGTGATGGTGGACAGCACCAGGAAGCATCCAAATTCCATTACCAAAGCCAACTTGGCCTTTGCAAGAGCAACAAGATCAAACATTCATTATTTGACAATCGAGAATGATAAATTGGCACAGAACTTGGAGGTTATGAGGCAAGAGGTAGAACAACTTTGCGTAGTAGCACAAAATGTAGTTTTTGCAGAGGTTTACTTGGAGGATATGAGAGCAGTGATACATGATAAGTATCAATACTTGGAGAAACCATGCAGAAGCTCTATAAGGGGTTTGTGACCGTACATAAAGAAGTTATCTGTTTGCATGTCCTACGATAGTAGAGAAAATATTGTGTTAAAACTCTCAAGAATATATAAGTTGCCATAACCTATGTGCAACAATGGAAAATGCAATACAAAGGGGAACTACTTGACTTAGTGAAGAAAATGTAGCCACAGGCAGAGCTAGAGAAATTGAAATTTCATATGTTGATTCAGAACAACGAGCAACTTGCATCATTTATTGGTAACATTCAGGCCTCATATGTACGGTTGTTTAGTAGTTTGGATGTCTTGGTGAAAAAACACAATATCCCATTCGTCGGTCCACTCACCAAAGCCAAACCTAGGAACCAAGTATGGTAGGAGATTGAAGAGTACATTGAGTAGCTGAGATAGATTGACACCAAGGAATATTTGGATTTGAACAGATAGAACATACAGAATTACATCTGTGGTCTTGTTCAAATCAGAACAATGTTTCTCATGATTCAGAATGAACTTGAAACTGGTTCCAGGGCATTGTAACCATATGTTATGTAGGCCATAGTTTGCTTCCATCTAGACACCATCATGTGGTTTGTGGACATCATCACATAGTACCAATTTTGGCGCTAATAAGTGACCGAGAAGCAGCAAGTGGAGGTTGTTGAGCTAGAGTTCTACCAAACTCAAGCATCATAGTGTTGCTGGGTTGTGCTATATTCTTTCCATGACTAGACCCAGTAGTTAAATTGGGGTTTTAGAGGGGGGACGAAGCACCCCCTTCGTTTCACCGGGTGTAGCATGGGGGTCATAGGGGGGTGAAAGCCTCCCTCTACGGGGTCCGGGGTAGCACTCGGGGATTTTTTTTTTTGGACACTATATTAGGTGGGCGGCCCTACCTATGGTTTTGTGCATGGATTTCATATATGGTTTTGGGCATGATGGTTTTCTGTCAATGGTATTTTGTAGAGCCAGTTAAGGGAACTACGATTCTGTTCTAATCCAGGGTTAATGGATTTAGGTTTATGGATGCTTCGTCATGTATATATATGTATTGTAACATTGAAAGGAAAATACTGAAAAATCAATCTGGTAGTCCCGGTTTTGGGATCCATGGGAAAATCTCTGTGTATATTTGTTTTATGTGTTATGCTCTCACCATTGTTTATTTTCTATTTTTAGAATTTGTATGCAGGTAATTTATGTATGGGGTTAAAACTTGCATTTGGTATTAGAGTTGCTTCGACTTCAAGGGGACGCCTTTACTACTAAGGGGTTTTGCTCTGGCCTATGGAAGACCCTGTTCAGTGGGAGATCTGCAGGATCGATTCTTGTGGTGAAAGAAGATGGTGAGCAGTGGAAAGATAGAGATCGAGAAATTTAATGGTCAGAGTTTTGAGTTCTGGAAACTCAAGATGGAGGATCTATTGGTGGATAAAGATCAGTGGATCACAGTAGATCTGAATACTAAACCAACGACAGTGTCCAATGAAGAATGGAAGAAGTTGGATCAGAAGGCCAATAGCACAATATGATTGTGTGTCTCAGATTCAGTATTGTTGTGTGTATGATGCTCATTCTCTAGAGGTGAAAACCGCCTCAGATGAAGGTGGGGATGTGTACTTTGCTTCTTCCTGTTATAGCTCCAAATCTCACTCTTATGGTTTGTGATGCTGCACTTATGGCCTAGGGCAACCCCTCCTTCCAGACCTGGTCCAAAAATTTAAAAAACAGTGTTTTATTCCCTGTACGCGACTTTGCCCTGTGTTAAACGCGTGTACACGCGGGTCTGTCATACCCAACCCGCGTGTATCTATTAAAACACTTAAAAAAATATAATTTCCTCTTTTTCGGGCGGTGATCGCGGGTTTACCTGCTGGATCACCTGTTAGTGCCCGTGGCCCAACTGTTCCCAACCAACTCCTAACTAAAAAACTACTTTGGAGAGGGTATAAAAAGACATCAAAGGGAAGGCCAAGGGGAGAGAGAAAGGAGAGCAAGATTATTATGCTGAGATTTTTCCCTTAGACCAGGTCTGAAGTCCTTGGTGCATCCTGCACTTCCCCCATTTTGCATAGGAAACCCTTGTTTCCATGTGTATTGGTGATCATTCATCCTTGACATCATCATTGAGTAAGACTTGGAAGGAGCTCTTGTTGAAGGCTGGAGGCTGGAACGAATCCGGGAGGAAGCTTGCTTGGAGCCTGCTGAAGGTGTTCAGGTGATATCTTTCCGATATATGTACTTTATTTGCCTTTATATATAAAGAAACACGTCTTTGTTCCCGAATAATCTTTCTTTATGCTTATGAGATTCTTGTGTTGAATTCTTATGAAAGTAGTTACTTAAAGATTATTTATAACTAACTTTATAGCATAAAGATGATTTATACATAAACTTCTATACATGTACTGTTGTGTTCTTTGATTTGTTTGTCTTGCAGGTCAGAGAAAGAAGAAGGGAACTCCAAGAAGGGTTTGCACCCTAACGGTCTTCTCGGACGTAGGACCTTAGGTATGTACCCTAAACATTAGAATTTGCTTAAAAGTAAAAAAGATGGCTGTGTGTGTGTGTTTCTTTGTATAAGCAATTTTCAGTCTGGTAGAGTCTCAGCCCAAAGGACTCTAGGGGTACTTTCCCTTCAACCAGAATTGGCGACTCCGCTGGGGACAACATTCTTGTTGTTCCTAGTTTGGGTAGTCCTCAAGCCAATCAAGGCTCAGTCCCTCTGTTTGTTGGTTCTGACTGTTTGATATTTTCTTGAACTCCAAGCTTTTCCAGTTTTTCAGTTTGTGTTTTTTATTTTTCTTGAAACACTTCATATACGCACTTTTTCTGGATTACAGAAGCGTATATACGCAAGTTGCACTAAGTAAACCCGCGTATACGCAGGTTTCCTTAGTTACAGTAGCGTGTACATGCATTCTGCAAATAATTGCAGGCGCGTATATCACATAATTTTCAAGATTTATAATTTTTCTTTTGGCTGAATGTCTGTCTGGTGGTTTGGGTCAGTTTAAAGCAGTCAATTCCCAGTGACAGTTCTCTGTTTAACAGGGGGCATCTTGTTTCGAACTCTCTCTAGGAGTGCTAGTCTTGTTTTTCGTTGATTGCAAGCGTCATTGATTTTTGACACACAAGGTTTCTGTTTAAGAATCTTGATTGCTCTGTTTCGGCAGAGTGGGAAGATTGTCTTAAAATCTTTGTGTCCATTTTGTTTTCATGACATTTGTGTTTGCTTAACGAAATCATTTTTATGACCATTTGCTCCTTCGTTTCGGGAAAGTTGTTTGTTACCATTTCCTTGAAACTTGTCTTTTGATTTCTTGGACTTTCATTGCTGCTTTTGATTGGCAAAAGCGATTTCGAACACATTTTATTTTTGTTGAGTTCTCATCATTTGGAAGGTGTCAATTCACAAAAGTGTTTGGTGGCTTGTTTATCAATCATTAGTGTCAGTTTTTTTTGAGAGTTTTCCTTTGAAAAAGACTTTTTGGTTTGATTGAAAGAAAATCTTTTGAAAGTTTTTGAGTTTCGCTTTCTTAAACTTGCTTCTCATCTGATTTCCTTTTTTGCGAAGTGAAAGTGCTTTGTTTTTTATCTTAAAACTTGTTTTTATTGTTTGGACGAAATGATTAGTAACAAATCATCTTCTATCTAAGCATTTCAGTGGCAAGACAAAATTTGGTAAAGCAGCAACTTTCCTTCTTTGTTTTTAGAGTAGTCTTTGAATCGTGCATCCACATTTAGTTCTTGCATTAGGGAAAGATTTGCATCTCTTTTTAGGCATATTTAGTTTTGTTAGTTTTTGTGAGTGTGGAGTCTGAAAAGAAAAAGGGAAAATTTTTTGTTTATATTACAAGTGCCTTCTGAACCTCATAGAAATTGCTATTCATCGAAAACAAAAGTGCATGTGCATGTAGCTAGGTTTTATTAATTTCTTTTGCGTCCATAAAACACCACAAGTTTCACCTCCATTACCTTTGACTTAAAGAACAGCCTAATAAAATCAAGCGCTTAATTAAAATCCACTAGAACTTTTTGTTTTAGTTATTACACCAACAAGTTTAGGATTTTAGGGCCTTGGATTAGGCGAGTGGAGAGTTAACTCTCCAAGGCCACACAAAACGTCAAACATAAGAGTCTGATTAAAGAGAGTAAATCCAATAGCATTAGGGAGACCAGGAAAGCTCCGGATCTGGGAGTTAAGCACGAGGGTCTGTGAAGACAGGGAAGAGAGATACCCCCTCTCCTACTTGTCCGAACTTACCTCACGACTGTTCCGCCTGGCTTCTGCGACGAGTTGGTACCCATAGTTGCCTCTCATAGGGATCTGCATAGGTGGCTGCGGAGGGGAATCCCGTGGCACCTGAGGTCGACGTTGTATCACTCTCGACAGTACTTCCGGAGGGCACCCTTGCGAAGCTTGGGGGCTTGCACCGGCGCAGACTGTTGTTAGGAGGTCAGCGTAACTTCCTCTGATACCTTCGCTGATAGGACTGGGCCCTCATCATCCCAGACTATCCTCGGAAGGCCCTTTGATTCACTTTCTCGTATTTTGGTGTCCGGTCTCAATCACCCGGAGCGGAAATACTTGAAAGTTGTTTGACTGGCTGTATCTTTAGGAACTTTTTAGTGTGTGCTCTGTGCTCCTAGTTGGCCTAGCTTTTAATTTTTTGAGTCTTTAGATAAGATCATAACAAAAATTCAAAGTGGCTGACCGGTCTCCAAGACGGTCTCGAAGACTTCGTGGTCTCTCGCCACCTAGTTTAGAGCCTTCTCCTAGAAGGCGCAGAGGGAATACTACCGGTGGGGTCCGTCCCACGCCGGCTGACGCATCGGGGATTGATCCTCCTCTCGAGGATATTAGCGGCCAAGCAAGGCCTGGTACTTTTGAGCAAGAGAGGGACGCTCCAGTCTTTTCTCAAGTTCGCTTTCAAGCGGAGGATAACGTAGAGGTAGAAGAACTTTCAGAATCATTAGTGATTCCAAATTCTCCACTACCATCTAGTTACCCAGACGTATTGCAATACGTTGGGCCTCCATTATATAGACCAGCGAGTCCAGGTTACGCTACGCGCTTACCATTTATGATCACTACTGGAAGCATGGCTTCCACGAGTGCTGCGACTATGCAAACCCCAACATCGGTGCAAGGGGGAGGAACCATTTCCATCCCCTCCGCTTCCTTGTTCGGATCGTTTGCTAGCACATCTTTGGTTGGGTCTACCTCCATTCCGTCCACGAGTGGAAATGCCCAAACCAATGCTTTTAGTACTGGTTCCTTCCTTTTTGGCACCCAATCACAGGGTATTCCGTCAGTTCCGTTCAATGCCGCTACGTCCATGATGGGCGGATCGGCTTCATTTCAGGGTTTTCCTTTTGGAAGTGGTCATATTCCACATTCCAACCCAACGGTAGGATCCATGCCTTTTTCTTCAATAGGACAAAGCAGCAATCCTTTCCAAGGTTGGAATAACCCTGGGGCTAGTAACGCAGGAACTGCGAATCCATTCATTGGCCAACAAGGAAGTAGGCCGTATTCCACGGTTAGCATGTTTCAAAGTATTCCTCCCCTCGCTTCGGCTTGGAACCCATATCAGGGGTTATCGACTCCTTACAATTCTATAGGAGGAAACTTTGCAAGCTATGGAGCTTATACGGCAGGAGTTGGTCAAACTCCGAATTTTGCTGGACCACAAGGCTTGCCCTTTGGTTCAGCTGGTTCTACTGGTCACTTGGGGCAGCCTGGTGCCTCTCAAATCCCAGGACAATCTTTTCAGAACTTGGGGAGTTCTGCCCAGTCTGGGTGGAATCCCCTAGGTCCTCCTAGGCTTCCATTTCTGGCAACGTTAAACTTGCCAGATCTCACTAAGCTAACGAACGACCCTATCAGATACAATCCAGCCTGGCCTCCGGTCCCAACCAAACTCCCTTCGGACATCCCAAAATTCGAAGGGAAGAGTGGTGAAGATCCGGGCGATCATGTAACCACATTCCATTTGTGGTGCTCATCTAACTCCCTCATCGAAGATTCGGTTAGGTTGAGACTTTTTCAGCGCACCTTGACTGGTAATGCGGCTAAATGGTACATAGAGTTGCCAGGGGGCAGCTTTACATCGTTCGCAGACTTAGCTAATATCTTCTTGAATCACTTTCAGTTGCCTGTCCGCTATGATGCCGGAACTGAACTTCTGGCTACCTTTCGTCAGGATAAGGCAACCCACATTTCTGATCACATACAGGAATGGAGACGGAGAAAAAGGCTCATTAAAGCTGAAATCCCTCCGGAGTACTGTCTAGAGTGGTTTTTGAAGTCTTTGCAACCTGAGATCTCCAAGGATGTCTCCATGTCTGGGGTCTATTCTGAGGAGCAAGCCATTTTTAGGGCCCAGCAGTTAGAACTGATCTACTCTCAGTCTGGGATCCTCCAAAAGTACTTGCCAGATGCTCCTGGATCTAAGGTTGATTTAGCTAAGCCAAAGCCAGGTCCGCATGCGGATGGTATCGTGGGGTCTGTAGACTCAACTACAGTGAACTTGTTGAATCAATTGCAGCAGTTGTCATTACAAACTGCTTCTAACAACCAAGTCACAATGTCTAATCCTCAAGCTTCCCAAAGTTCTTCCATTAATGCCGTCCAATCCGATAACCCCAAAGGAAATCAAAATTCCGATGGAAAAAAGAAAGGACGTGGTAAAAAGAAGAACTCGGATGGGAAACCCGATGCAAATAAATCCGGCAACAACGCTGGTGGTGGTGGAAATGAGTCGAGAAAGAAAGTTAAGTTTCCTTGCAAGTTATGCAAAGGAGACCATCTAACTCATCTCTGCCCTAGAATTGAAGACGCTCAGCGCTTGTTAGGACAGCAAGGGACTTCTAGTTCGCAAGCTGTGTTAACTAACCCGTTTCCCCAAGGGCAGCAACTTCTTGCTGGCGCAAGTTCGAACCCTGGTACCTCCACAGGGGGCAACCAGGAAGGGGATAAGTCATCAAATGTTTTCATGATGGGTGCTCACGCTAATGTGGCCACACGGTCACGCGATTATGGTGAAGGTGAAAATTCTAAGGGTAAATCAGTTCCCGAAACTAACAACCCACTTCATATTGAGCGACCTTCTGTTGAGACTATACCTCGGGTGCCGAAAGGTTCAGCTAAACGCGCGACTATCAACCCTAATATTAGGGCAGCCCAGAATTACTCCATTGTAGAGGATCTGGCTCAGAGTCCATGTGCTATGTCCGCGTTAGAGGTTCTCCAGACATGTCCTACTCAACGAAGTGCCTTGCTATTGGAAATGGGGGCAATAGATCCAAGTAATTCCTTAGCTCTCTCTTTTGATATGAGTAATGTCAAAAAGAGACTTCCTCATCACATGGCTTTCCAGATAAAGTCTACCTACCAGAAAACGAATATTTTCCGGACGGTTGTAGATGAGGGAGCTTCCACGTGTGTCATGTCTATGTCATGTTGGAAGGCCATTGGATCACCGACGGTTGTTCCTTCACCCACCCTATTGACAGCATTTGATGGTCACTCTCATAGACCGTACGGGATTATCCCGGCTTTTCCTATATGTGTTGGAGGAAAGGTCGTTAATATTGAAGTAGAAGTCATAGACGCTAACCTAGATTATAATCTCCTATTAGGAAGGAACTGGGTATACGAGATGGAAGCCGTTGTTTCGACTCTATTTCGTGTCATTTGCTTTCCTTATGAGGGGAAAATCGTTAAGGTTGACCAATTGGACTATTGTCCAGCTGATCCTCAAGCAAACTCTGACTCTACCATTCCTTTAGTGGGTAACCCCCGTCCGCCTATTGAGAGTCTAGGAGTCGGGATGTATTCTTCATTGATGGGTACGTTTAACCTTCCCCCTCCTACAGCTGGTATAGATACAATTTCATCCTCCAGGGATCCTTTACGGAGAGAGTTTGTCCAAACTCTTTATTCTTCGAATCCTGGAACCTTAGCTTCATCTGTGACCACATCAGGTGACGACAAGGTGGGTGAAATAGAATCTCTTATGTCTACAGCAGAACCTAGATGTGAATCTATCGATAACTCTGTAGATAACCATTCTACTATTTCCTCTGGGAAAGAAATAGATGGTGATGTGGCTCATTTTCGGACCCCTGATTCCACCTCTGCATCGGATTGCTCGGATATTGTTTTTCCATCGGATGAAGCGATATTCGAAGCAATGACGGCCGTAGATCGACCTTTGGAAGATTTACATCGTCGGTTATACTTTCATCCCCCTGTGCATGAAGTGGAATCTCGGTCCTCCAGTTCAACTAGTGATGTTTGTACGGTCCCTTTGGCTCCGACACATTTATTTGCCGAAGAGAGTATATTGATTGGTTCGATCGTCGTACCTATAAACATCCCTAGGTGTCAGTTGGCGGAGCCCCCTGACGGGCTCTACCTCAGGAAGTGTTTTGCTTAGTTTTACCAGGCAATGGCTTCTTTGTATTTTACGTATATTTGTACATATCTTATCGAGCGTTTTTCTGATATCAGCACTTTTGGTCTGCTTTGGCAGGTGTTGATGGATGATTTGGTTTATTTTGGATTCGCCGATGGTGCTAGTCGGCACACTCGGAATCTTGCTTCCGCAGCTTGGGTACTTTATTACCCAACTGGTCAGTTGATGACATCGAGAGGCGTGTGTATCGGTCCTGCTTCAAACAATATGGCCGAGTATACAGCTGTTATCAATTTATTATCCGAGGCAATCTCTTACGGGATCGACTCGTTGGTAGTGTATCTTGATTCTCAATTGATAGTGTCTCAGTTAAATAACATTTATCGGGTTAGAGATCCATCATTATATCGCCAATATTTAAGGGTGAGGTTGTTGCAAAGATCATTTATTTACATTAATTATTTGCACATTCCAAGATCTCAAAATTGGTTAGCTGATTCTATCGCTAATCAAGCATTAGACTGGCATATCAATCATTCATCATCATAAAATCATGCATCAAAAAGTCAAACTGTATATATATATATATCGCAAAGCGTCTCGAGTGTACATATGTGTGTCCAAAAATATACAAAATTGGGACTCAAATGCCCATAATCATGTCAGGCATATCTAATGCCTCGGCTCTGGATGAGCAGCTAAATAACTAACTATAGCATTGGCCACGCGCCGAAAAACGCGAACCCAGTCACGTGGCATCCCAACCACATGACGCTGCATATCTGGAGGAAGGTCCTCTATCTCGGCCATCGGTACTTGATAGCTCAATCTCGCCAAGTGTCGCTGGACGTTGGCGAGGGTCCTTTCCGCATCCGCAGCCGCCTCTTCGGCTCCTCGGCCACGCCGTCCATGCCGTGGGAATCCATCTGGTCGCACAGGCCCAATGTCTGAAACATGATCATCATATCAGTCATTTGAATCTCATCAAAAAAAAATATATTTTTCAAAGTTCATCATTATGCTTGAAAAATCCTAAAAATCATAAAATCATAAAAATCAAAAAATCTTACCGATCTCGCCCCATGCTGCATCTGGTGGCAGCACTAGGTCAGGATCTCCTCGGAAATCCAGTCCAGCATAGGGGTAGTCGTCTATGGCGATGATCTGTTGCTCCCACCAAGCAAAAAAGTCGTCGTTGAATGCATTCCTGGGCACTTCCCCACCCCCCAGACGTTTCATCAAGTCAGCCCACCGGCCCATACGTGGATCACGTGGACTACTGATGGGAACTGCTACCCTGGGGCGGAGTGCAGGAACCTTCTCGAAGAAAAATGTGCATAAAATGGTTCCATACCCAAAGTTCTTGGTCTGTCCCTTCCTGATAGAAGCAAGCTGCTCCTTCATGTTGGCAAGTAGAGGAGTACACCAGTCAAACACCGTGGTGAGACAGTCCACTGCTACGCTCATGTTTACTCGTGATGCCTGATGTAGCGAAGATGACCCGTTCACTCGAGCTATGGTGAACAGGATTATCCGCAGTGACAAACTCGCCACGTGTGGGATCGAGATCTGACTCCCGACCTTCCGATGACCTGGGCAGTAAAGTTGTACATAGTCGTCTACGCTGAGACTATTCCGGGTCCTGCCCCGGGAGTGGACTACCTCTCCCCTTCGGGAAAGGCCCGTGATGAAATATATATCTTCCACTTCTATCCTGAGTGGCATTTGATCAATCATAAAAGCTTCTTCCTCGACATCCCAATAATCAATAAGTCTCTCGAGCAGACGCACATTTGCTTTCATATTCGGCAACTTGAAGAATTTTAACAATCCGCATCCCCGTAAGGCATCTAATGCCTCATCATTGTCCATAACTTCATTATCTACAGCTGAGTGCTCTCTTTCACGCCATGTGAGAGTCATCCTGGAAGAAAAAATCAATTTCATCCATTAGTTTTTTGTATAAAAATTTTTCGCTGCGCACACGCGGTTTACCCTATACACAGTCGCGTGTAGGGCCGTCGTATACGCGATTTATATACATCCAACCCGCGTGTACGCCGCAGAGCAATTTTTTGCAAAAATCTAACGGTGAAACATTAATTAAACTTCCTAAAAACTATCACAATTGATTGCAAGACAAGTTTAGTGCTTACCTGGAAGTTTTCGGCAAGTTTGAACGGTTGAATAAGTCGCGGGGAAAGTTTGCTCCTTTTGCTCCACAATTTGCTCTCCAAGTCAAACGGTGAAAATGGTAAGTCCAAAATTTCTTTTTATAAGTTTTGAAAATGCAAAATTTTTTCAAAATTTTATTTTGTTTGGTTTCATGTCACTTTTAACTTGGGAGCTTGGAATGTCGAGATTGAGTTGTTTTTCAGGACACTTTGGACATTTTTCGACGGTTCGAGACGGTTCCATGACTGCTGACCCGTCATGGCAGGTATCGTGTTCTCACTGGCATATAGGTTAGGGACACCATTTTTCCATTGCATTATGCATACTAGCCTCCATTTGACCGATACATCTGCCGTAGGGTCGACCCCATCATGTTATGGTTCGCAAGCCATTTTCACTCGCCGATTCTTTAAATCATGACATGATGGTAGAGCCATCCTTTTACATGGGCATCCTAGTTAGCACCTCACTGACATTTGTTGCCCATGCTGCTTCGTTTTGAGTAGGCTCGGGAGTCCTCTGTAGTCTCGCCATGACTTATGCGTTGAAGACTCATTCTTCTTTGCTTCTTCGCTTTGTTCTGGCCTTATACCCTAGAGGCTCCTTTGTGTGTTGAGTTGTACTTCTGCATTGCATGTTGACCATTTGCACCTCTTGGCCTATAGCCGGCTTCACTTGGACTCGTGTTTAAGCCCACTTTTGACCATGATGTATGCAAAAATCAACCTTGCATACCCTTGACCTCCGCAGCTTGGCATACCCAGATCCGTGGAAGGGACATACCTCTGAGTGTCACTGACCAGTTTTTCACCTCCCTGCATTGAGCATAGGAACGTTCCTTTCCCAGGAACTAGAACATCTGTTTCACCGACACTCGTTCTTTCCACTGTACCATAGCATTCTTTTATTCTTTTTCCGGCTTATCAGAAAAAGACAAAAAAATTAAATATTCCAAAAAGAGCGGGAACAGGGACATTACTTCCATTTATTGTTGGCAGCTAGAGTCAGTCGTGTCGCCCTTGAACAAAGCACTCAAAACAAAGTCTCCTCCGCATGGGTGGGATTTAGTTTGACTTAGGTAAGCCATAACCTTGTTATCGAGTCAGTTCTCCCCCGATTGGTTATCTCTTCCAATCATATGGAGGGTTCGTTCGTGCCTCCTGCATGACGAACTTATACAGATTCATTATATGCTGCCACATAGTCACATTGAGTCGTGCTTTTGTTCAAGGGAAGTTAGCCTGAGTCGGCCTTTCTGCGGTGTCTCTTGACTCATTTTTCAGTCGGCCATCCCTGGTTGTCAGTGTCATGTCTATCATCACATCAGTTATATTGGTCCTTCACTCGTGCCGGTTTGAGAAGGTCCCCATTGACTTCTTGCTGGCGGGTCTTGTCCTTATCGACGACGACACATTGCTCTGAGGGCAGACCTAGAGACCGCACCCTGGCCCTATTTTCATTATTGATAGGTCACCTTGTGCTCAGCATCGATCAGTATCATGGGTCTTTGACTGAGTGGTTTCCCTTGTGTTCGACATCAGCATACATTATCACACATTGGGATTCGTGCAGTACCTTGGTTTCCATTTGACCCTATTGGTGGATACCTCGCCTCTGTGTCAGCTTTCATTATTGGTTGGTTCAGAGGGTTTCTGCCGTGCGCTAGCCACATCTTGTGTACGCCGGAAACGTACTTCGGTTGGGTTACTACATCTTTTTCGTCCGATTCCTTCCACATTATTGGCCTACGGGTTACACTCGCGCTAGATTGATGGAGGATGCCTTAATGCCTTCCTTCTAGCGGATCTTTCCCTATCGACTCCGACTCATTGCTCTGGGGCAAAGATCTAGAGTCCATTTGGCAGTACCTTGGGGTTTGCAGTCATTAGTGGCAGATTCCTCGCTATCGACAGTGGGAAACCATCATTGTCTCCTGATTGATAGATTCTTACAGGTGTTCGACTTCAGCTCATCTATTCACACTTGTTAGATTGTACTGGGTACCTTGACGCTCATTATCATTATCGGTGAGTAGTCTCGCGTTTGTTAACGGTATACATCAATGACCGGTAATCAAACGATTTCTCACATGGTCGACTTCAGATCATTTATTCCCATGGTGTAGAAATGTACCACGGCGGTCGGTGAAGACCTCAGGTTGTATCAGCATTCATTGGTTCACTTGACAGTTGCTCCTGTTGCTGCTAGTTGATACCATTCCACCTTATATGTTGCAGTCAGTCATGGTGACATTCTATATGCTGGCACCTGAGTTTGCAGTGTAGTACCATCCTATTCCATCATGTTCAGTTGGTACCTTATGGGATCAGTCTTTGATTTCAGTGATCCGTTGCATCTTTCAGCATCATTGACAGTTTTATATGTGATATTCAGACATGTACTTACTTATTATGATCAGATGATCCATTATGTATTTTTACAGTCATTTATACTTGTATACTTAGTGGATCCGCTTGTACTTGATATGCGGACATGCTTTACTTTTCCTGAGCATGGGTATGCCCGCCTCAGACAGTGTTTCTTTCTGATCTCCTTTCGGTGGCTTGGCAGGCTGAATTCTGGTGAAGTCCTCCTCGGTTTTTCGGCAAAGTTCCTTTCCTTGTACTTACTTAATGTATTTCGGCCATCATGTTCCCCTTCTGACCTCATACATTAGGGGGCATCTGTTATAGCTCCAAATCTCACTCTTATGGTTTGTGATGCTGCACTTATGGCCTAGGGCAACCCCTCCTTCCAGACCTGGTCCAAAAATTTAAAAAACAGTGTTTTATTCCCTGTACGCGACTTTGCCCTGTGTTAAACGCGTGTACACGCGGGTCTGTCATACCCAACCCACGTGTATCTATTAAAACACTTAAAAAAATATAATTTCCTCTTTTTCGGGCGGTGATCGCGGGTTTACCTGCTGGATCACCTGTTAGTGCCCGTGGCCCAACTGTTCCCAACCAACTCCTAACTAAAAAACTACTTTGGAGAGGGTATAAAAAGACATCAAAGGGAAGGCCAAGGGGAGAGAGAAAGGAGAGCAAGATTATTATGCTGAGATTTTTCCCTTAGACCAGGTCTGAAGTCCTTGGTGCATCCTGCACTTCCCCCATTTTGCATAGGAAACCCTTGTTTCCATGTGTATTGGTGATCATTCATCCTTGACATCATCATTGAGTAAGACTTGGAAGGAGCTCTTGTTGAAGGCTGGAGGCTGGAACGAATCCGGGAGGAAGCTTGCTTGGAGCCTGCTGAAGGTGTTCAGGTGATATCTTTCCGATATATGTACTTTATTTGCCTTTATATATAAAGAAACACGTCTTTGTTCCCAAATAATCTTTCTTTATGCTTATGAGATTCTTGTGTTGAATTCTTATGAAAGTAGTTACTTAAAGATTATTTATAACTAACTTTATAGCATAAAGATGATTTATACATAAACTTCTATACATGTACTGTTGTGTTCTTTGATTTGTTTGTCTTGCAGGTCAGAGAAAGAAGAAGGGAACTCCAAGAAGGGTTTGCACCCTAACGGTCTTCTCGGACGTAGGACCTTAGGTATGTACCCTAAACATTAGAATTTGCTTAAAAGTAAAAAAGATGGCTGTGTGTGTGTGTTTCTTTGTATAAGCAATTTTCAGTCTGGTAGAGTCTCAGCCCAAAGGACTCTAGGGGTACTTTCCCTTCAACCACTTCCTTAAGTATACATGTATATCATGAGGCATGGTTGATTGACTTAGGTGCATTTTTTCACTTCACTTCCCATAGGGAGTGGTTCTGTGAGTATAAGAAATATGATGGTGGTTATGTCTTCTTAGGGGATGACAGGAAGGCTAGAATCATTGGTTGCGAAAAATTCAAGTTGAAGTTGCAAGGTGGAAGGATTAGAACAATTCCGGGAATATTTAAGATGTCATCATCTCGATTGTCTCACACATTGATGATTGCACTTGATCTAATTGGATTTAATCATAATTAGTTAGTTTTTCACTCAACTTAACAACATCACTCAATTCTACTCATTTTGCATCAAATTCATCGAGAAAAAATCTACACTTTCTTTGGTGAGATATTGCCTTGCCTAGATGAGCACTACGCAATCCTTAGGCTCAAGCCACAAGCTTGGCCTCTAGAACCATGCAGTGCACAATATAGACTAGCTCCAACTACACACTACGTAGTTCCAAGAGTCATATTGTCACCTTTGCCACATTGCGCAGTTTCTCCCAGACCATTACCCCGACTGAACTGTGCATTGTGTAGTCTCAAGCCAAAAACTTCAAACTTATCTATTGAGACACTTCATTTCGTAGTTCCCATTGACAACCAATCCCTTTTGTCAATAAAAATTACACAATCATTCCAATCAGTTGCCTTATTTGTTTCTTGAACATGCCTTGAAAGTATATTTGCAAAAGACTAATGTTTTCTTGTCATGAGTGTTTTTTTTGTCCCATAGGTACAACAGTTGTTGAGCACCTCTCCAATAGTCATTGTTACCATGGCACCAAAGAGAGCTGCTTCGAAAGAAACCACTAAAAGCAGAACCGGGGAAGCCATTGAGAAAGCACCAATTAAATTGCCAGCGTATGTGAACACTCAACTGCTTATAGAAAAGGAATCATCACTGACATGACACCACGTTAAATATTCTTTTGCAAAGGACTTTGACGCATACTTCGAGGACTAATATGTTTATCTTAGCATCCGGCTGTCAGGACTACACAAGGTTGCATGCAGATATCCCACCTTCACATGTGAAGATGTCATGAGCTCGATTGTCTCACACATTGATGAGAAGACCATGATATTGAGCTGTTTCAATGGACATAATATTTCCACCTTCCATGCAGAATATTATTAGCTCATGTATCACTTTCTCAAGCTAGTGGAGCGCATGGAATCACTTTTCTGTGCCACCCACAATTATGTGAACACAAGAGACATTTTCAAAGGTTGGGTGAAAGAGCCAACAAAGTTTTGACAGACACCCGATCAAAGTCAAGAAGGACTACATGCTCTTTGTTATCTTGGCTTGTAGGATCCATGGTCAATAGAGCATGGAAACCTTTCGTGAAGGGTGGGAAGTCTTATTGAACCAGGTTGTGAAGAAGGGGAATTTGTTCAACTGGTATGATCTATTGGCTCAAACTTTGAGGGCCCATGTAGCATAGGCCCAAAGTCCTCCTGATGATGAGCATAAATTTTTTTATATGTCTGCATATTTACTGGATGCAATCTATGCACAACAAGAGTTCCCTGGCATGAAATAGACATGGACACCATGAGAATATGCCATGCATATCTATTGCAAGTTTCTTTCAGATTGCAGTCATCAAGGAGTAATGGCACAACTATCTTATGACTTCATCATCCCGCTTTACAAGCTCATCTTTGTATAAGATCCACCTTTCATGTGACGAGGAGCAATGGAGGCAATGGGATACATCGTAGATTGGTATGCCTCACTAGGTGGCACCTTCCTCAAAGTGTTCAACGCAGAGAAGCCTCCACATATTTTACCAAGGTATGCCACCGATAAGCTTGTCATGCAGGAAGTGTCATATCATCTCGCCACACGGTTTTAAATAGATTTTCACAGGAAGAAGAAAAAACCATGCCCCACTCTTCCTTTGCAAATTAGATTATATGAGATAAAGAACTTGAAAGTTGTGGATGCTAAGGGAAAGGAAATAATTAGGTTTGCATTCGATGCTCAGGACTTTAATTTGTATGATCTCCATAGTATTTGTAAATACAACTGTGCGAGAGTTTACTTTCTGTGGATCGGCAAGGCATTTCATTGGCTAGAGGAGGATCCATGGAGGAATTGCTACAATGCCTCCAGACTCTGTGAGCTGATCAGTTTAGCAGGAAATTCACAAGATGCTCCATAGATGGTAGCAAATCCAGAAGAAACAACAACATAAGGCAACTATCCCATGCAGGACAAGGGAAAGAGGAAGATTTCCGACATTCTAGAGGGAGAACAACGTTGCAAGATGAAACAAGATCCTATTATCATGAAAGAATCTTTAGCAAAAAAATCAAAGAGGAAGAGAGGATATAAAGTGAAAAGTGGAGGAAGAGAGAAAAGCATAGGTTACAGGAAGCAGAACTAGAGCTACAGGAGACAGAGCAAAAATTGCAGGAAGAACGAGAGTTGAGGAGGAGGGAACAAGAAGAGAGGAAAAAGAAGGAGGAAGAAGAAATGTAAGGTGCAATGACAGAAGAAACAACGTTGATACAAGTTGAAGAGTAGGAACAAAACTAGTCAGCATCTGAGGAGGAAGGTGAACAGATGCAGGATCGGGAGATTGCTTAGCAGATTGAGCACTCAATTGAAGTGACAGACATGGAGAGAGAACAAGAGTAAAAAAATAAAGATATTGATTTGATGTTGAGCATGCCATAGGTCATCCCTTAGTCTCCACCACCTCCAGCAGCAGAGCTAGCCTTGAGCGAGGATGGGGTTGTTGTTCACGTTGATGATGATCCAGTGATGGATGTGTACAATTTGTCATTTGATGAGTTCCAAAAGAGGATTGTACAAGCATGGAGAAATAATCTTCCAGATGATCACACATCACCTACATTTGTTAGAGAAAGGATGATAGTGGACGACACCAGGAAGCATCCAAATTCCATTTCGAAAGCCAACTTGGCCTTTGCAAGAGCAAAAAGATCAAACATTCATTATTTGACAATCAAGAATGATAAATTGGCACAGAACTTGGAGGTTGTGAGGCAAGAGGTAGAACAGCTCTACGTAGCAGAGCAAAATGTAGTTTTTGCAGAGGTTTACTTGGAGGAGATGAGAGCAATGATAAATGATGAAGTATCAATACTCGGAGAAATCATGCAGAAGCTCTATGAGGGGTTTGTGACTGTACATAAAGAAGTTATATGTTTTCATGTATTTCAATAGTAGAGAAAATATTGTGTTAAAACTCTCAAGAATATACAAGTTTCCATCACCTATGTGCAAGAATGGAAAATGCGATACAAAGGGGAACTAGACTTAGTGAAGAAAATGTAGCCATAGGCAGAGCTAGAGAAATCGAAAGTTCATATGTTGATTTAGAACAACAAGCAACTCACATCATTTATTGGTAACATTCAGACCTCATATGTACAGTTGTTTAGTAGTGTGGATGTCTTGGTGAAAAAAAACAATATCCCATTAGTCGGTCCACTCATCAAAGCCAAACCCAGGAACCAAGTATTGTAGGAGATCGAAGAGTACATTGAGCAGCTGAGATAGATTGACACCAAGGAATATTTGGATCGGAATATATAGAACATACATAATTACATCTGTGGTCTTGTTAAAATCAGAACAATGTTTCTCATGCTTCAGAACAAACTTGAAACTGGTTCCAGGGCATTGTACCCATATGTTATGTAGGCTAGAGTTTGCTTCCATCTAGACACCATCACGCAATTTGTGGACATCATCACATAGTACCAATTTTGGTGCTAATAAGTGACCGAGAAGAAGCAAGTGGAGGTTGTTGAGCTAGAGTTGTCCCAAACTCAAGCATCATAGGGGGACCGAGCACCCACTTCGTTTCACCTAGCACAGCGGGGGTATCATAGGGGGGGCGAAAGCCTCCCTCTACGAGGTTTGGGGTAGCACCCCATGATTTTTATTTTTTTTTGACCCTAAATTAGGTGGGCAGACGTACCTATGGTTTTGTGCATGGATTTCATACATGGTTTTGGGCATGATGGTTTTTGGTCATGGTATTTTGTAGAGTCGGTTAACGGAACTATGGTTATGTTCTAATGCATGGTTAATGGATTTAGGTTAATGGATGCTTCATCATGTATATATATGTATTGTAACATTGAAAGGAACATACTGAAAAATCAATCTGGTAGTCCCAGTTTTGGGATCCAGGGAAAAATCTCTGTGTATATTTGTTTTATGTGTTATGCTCTCGCCATTGTTTATTTTATATTTTTAGAATTCTTATGCAGGTAATTTATGTATGGGGTTAAAACCTACATTTGGTATCAGAGTTGTTTCGGCTTCAAGGGGACACCTTTACTACCGAGGGGTTTTGCTCTGGCCTGTGGTAGACCCTATTCAGTGGGAGATTTGCAGGATCAATTCTTGTGGTGAAAGAAGATGGAGAGCAGTGGAAAGATAGAGATTGAGAAATTTAATGGTTAGATTTTTGAGTTCTGGAAACTCTAGATGGAGGATCTGTTGGTGGATAAAGATCAGTGGATCATAGTAGATCCAAATACTAAATGAACTACAGTGTCCAATGAAGAATGGAAGAAGTTGGATCGGAAGGCAAAGAGCACAATACGATTATGTGTCTCAGATTCAGTATTGTTGAATGTATCAGGGGAAGCTACGACAAAGGCTTTGTGGGACAAGTTAGGGACTTTGTACCAATCTAAGTCTTTGGTGAATAAATCGTTCCTACAGAAAATGTTGTATAACCTGAGGATGAAAGATGGAGACTAGGTGACAAAGCACCTGAACGCATTTAATACTAGTAAGCCAGTTATTATCTGTTGATATTAAAATTTCAGATGAAGATAAGTGCATCAATTTGTTGTGTTCTCTACTATATTCGTGGGATAGTCTGGTTGTTGCAATAGGTAGTAATGCAACTGCCTTGCAGTTTGATGAAATAGTCTCATCCTTGCTGATGGAGGAGATGCGATGGAAAAATATGGAGAGACAGCATGGTGATGCTTTCTTTGTACAAGAACGGTCCCAGAACAAAAACAAAAATAAGTCCTCGAGTGGGAGAACTAAATCTAGAGGGAGATATAAATCTCTAGGAAAACCTGTAAAGGTGTGTTGGAAATGTGGAAAGGAAGGGCACTACAAAACGTATTGCAAATCTAAAGCCCCTAAGAAAGGAAAGGGATCTGATGATGCTCGTTCTCTAGACGTGAAAACCACCTCAGATGAAGGTGGGGATGTGTACTTTGCTTCTTCCTTAAGTATACATATATATCATGAGGCATGGTTGATTGACTTAGGTGCATCCTTTCACTTCACTCCCCATAGGGAGTGGTTCTGTGAGTATAAAAAATATGATGGTGGTTATGTCTTCTTAGGGGATGACAGGAAGGCTAGAATCATTGGTCGTGGAAAATTCAAGTTGAAGTTGCAAGGTGGAAGGATTAGAACACTTTCGGGTGTTCTACATATTCTTGCATTGGCCATAAATCTGATCTCTGTAAGCAAGCTCGATGATGCAGGTGTAAAAACAATGTTCGAGAAAGATACCTGCAAGATGGTTCCGGGAGAGCTGGTATTGATGCGGGGAGTTTGGATTGGAAATCTGTACAAGATGCAAGGTAACACTATTATTGATGGGTGCAACATTTCTGTGGTTCTTGAAAGTGTGGCATCAAATCTAGTGGTCTTTGGAGAAAATACCATGATATGGCATCAAAGGCTTGGACAGATTGGAGAGAAGGGCCTTTGAATACTTCATGGTAAAGGTATGGGAGAAGGTATGTCTAATAGCTCTCTGGATTTTGATTTCTATGAAAATTGTGTATATGGGAAGCAAAATCGGGTGAGTTTCCCCTCTGGTGGTAAGAGGCTGAAAATATATTAGAGTTTGTGCACAATGATGTGTTTAGACTTGTGTCAGTTCCATCATTGGGTAAGTACGTGTACTATGTATCATTTATATATGACTTCTGAAGGAATACATGGATATATTTCCTCAACAAGAAATCTAAAGTCTTTGATAGGTTTAAAGAATTTAAGACTCTGGTGGAAAACCTGATAGAGAAGAAGATAAAGGTGTTGAGGAAAGATAACGGTGGAGATTGCATGTTACCAATTCAACAAATCACCTTCATCAGCGTTGTAGGATAAGACTCCATAAGAGGTATGAACTAGTAAGAAACCCTCTCTTTCACATCTAAGGGTATTTGGATGTAATGCATATGTACATGTTCCAAATGAGAAAAGAACAAAGTTGGATAGTAAATATGAAAAGTTCATCTTTATTGGGAATAAGGATGGTTTAAAAGGTTATAAGCTTTGGAACCTAGTAACAAGGAAGGTTGTGTATAGCCGAGATGTGGTGTTTAGAGAGGCGAAATATGTTATTAAACATGAATTCCTACCAAGGGAACATGATAAGATAGAGTTTGAGCTAAAGGAGGAAGAATCAGACTCTACAATAGAAGAGGAATTAGAATATGAAGAGCTACAAACTCCGATTGTGAGAAGATCAATTCGAGAAAGAAGGCATCCAGAAAGGTATATTCCATCTGCTTTCTGTTCAAATTTTTCTTTATCTATTACTGATGATAGTCCCAGAACTATGAAGGAAGCAGTAGATTCAGAGGATGGAAAACTCTAGAAAGATGCCATGGTTGATGAAATGGTATCTTTGCACAAAAATGAGGCTTGGGATCTGGTGGAGTTTCCGGCTAGAAGGAAACCCATTGGAAACAAATGGGTGTTCAAGAAGAAGATGAATGCAAAAGGAAAGGTGTAGAAAAAAAAATCTTGGTTAGTAGAAAAATGTTATTCCTAGGTGTCGGGAATTGATTTTGGTGATATTTTTCTCTTGTTGCCGAGGTAGCTTCTATTAGATTACTTTTATATGTTGTTGCTGCTTTTTATTTTGAGGTAGAATAGATGGATGTGAAGACAACATTTCTTCATGGGGATCTAGAAGAAGAGATCTACATGAAGAAACCTGAAGGATTTGCAGTCAAGGGCAAGAAAGAACTGGTATGCAAGTTAAAAAAGTCCCTGCATGGGTTAAAACTGTCACAAAGGATCTAGTATCATAAATTTGATACATTTATATGGGGACTTGGGTTCACCAGAAGGAAAGCAGATCACTATGTATATTTTAAATTAATTGGTGACCATGTTATTTATCTAGTCTTGTATGTGGATGATATGTTACTGGTTGGAAATGACAAAGAAATTATTAGGATTTGAAGACCCAATTGTCCTCCAAATTTGACATGAAAGTTATTGGTGCTGCAAACTATATTTTGGGCATGGAAATTAAACGAGATCTGGAAAAGAGGAAGCTCTGTTTAAACTAGAGAAATTATGTCAAGACAATACTGCATAGGTTTAATATGCAGGATAATAAATTGGTGAAGGTTCCTATTCCTATAGGTGTAAATTTATATGTTGAAAAATTTCACAATACCCAAGAAGAGGAAGAGGACATGTCCCATGTTCCATATGCAAGTGCATTTGGTAGCCAAATGCATGCGATGGCATGTAATAGACTAAACATTACACATGTAGTGGTAGTATTGAGTAGGTTTATGTCAAAACCAGGGAAGGAACATTGGGTAACAGTGAAGCAGGTTTTCAGGTATTTGTGTGGCACTAGTGATTATGGTTTTTGCTACCAAGGAAGACTAGGATTGGACAGAGTTTTGGACATTCATGGATTTGTTGATACAAACTAGGCTAGAGATCTAGATCAGAGAAGATATACAAGTGGGTATGTGTTTAACCTATTTGGAGGTGCAGTCAGTTGGATGAGTAAGAGACAATCTGTAGTGGCACTTTCAACTACAGAGGCAGAATACATGGCAGCCACTCATGCAACCAAGGAAGTAGTTTGGTTGCAAAGATTGTGTTCAAGTATGTGGTTAGTACAACAATCTATAAGGATATACTTTGACAACCAAAGTGCAATCTTCTTGTGCAAGAACCCTACTTATCATTCAAAGACAAAGAACATCGATTTTCAGTATCACTTTGTGAGGGATATGGTAGAAGATAAGATGGTGTTGTTGGAAATAACACTGAGAGGGGGGGGGGGGGTGAATCAATATTATCTAGTCAACAATATTTCATTTCATAATTAGATTTGCATACACTACTTCAGTTAGTGAAAACTGCATATATACGCAACTACAGTTAAGGAAACTCGCATATAAATTGTAGAGTTATAATTTAATTTATTCTTCAGATGTTGATCATTAATCTATGTGTCAGAACCATATAAACAGTAAGCAGGAACAATAAAAACAGAACAGGCAGTCACACACAAGAACACAAGATATAAGGCGGAAACCCAATGTGGGTGAAAACTACCTGCTGTAATTTGTCTCTATCTTCTTTTAATAAGAAACTTCCTTTTATAATATTTTTGTACTAGTGCAGTCTTATACCAGTACGTAGGCTTCTACCTACAGAAGGCTACAACCTTCTCTCATTCACCAGCTTCTCCTGGAAGGAAGCTACAACCCCCTTAGCTCTTGTACTAGCTGATGTACTAGTACATAGGTGCTGACCTATAGAAGGCCACAACCTTCTCTTTTTCTTCCACGGACAACGTTTCATAAATTTTCAGACTGGATCCATCAATAACAATAATCAAACATCAAATACATCTGCATCAACCAATCTCCTTTGCCTCAATCAAAACTGAATCAAACAATTACTTCTCTGAATGTTGTAACCAGAATACATTGACAGTAACCAAAAACCAATCTTGAACCCAGAACATTGCAGCAATACACAGAAGTAGCTAAAACATATTTCATGAGACGTACGCTACTTCAATATGTAGAACCTACATGCATACACTGTTGTATTAAGGCCAACCTGCATATACACTATTTTAAATTACTGAACCAGCGTGTATACACGCCTTTGCTTCGCTGAACCTGCGTACAAATCTATAAAAGATAATCTTACCCTTTTTAGTTATTCAGACATTAGTAATACCCAGATCATTAGATTTATAGATCAAGTCATGCGCCAAATATAACGGATCAAATCACACAAAGATACTTTTCTTTAAGCCTTAAGATCTTGACCCATCAATAGAACTTGTCCTTCTTCTTGTGCTCAAGTTCCTCCTTGATTCAGATCCAGCTATGCACCATAACCCAATGACCAGTATTCCAGATCTTGCACTTCATAAGATATTCAATGCTTGAGTGAATCATTTTGCCTAATGATCTCTTCCCTTTTATAGTCTTAGGCCGTACTCAATACCATGGTCCAAAACCATAGAGAATCAATACCATGGACCCAATACTTGGGTTCAACACATCGGACAAGATACCATGGTCCAAAACCATAGGTCCAAATACCAAGGACTAAATACCATGGAGCAACAAATAAGTTTTCCCACATGTACGTGCTTTTCCTTGCATGAAAGTGCATGCATACGTATACGCGCTTTTTGATCAGATAACCCGCGTGTATATGTGGTTTGGTTAAGAGGAACCTGCGTATATCTCTTTTTCTTTGTTTTTGAGAGCCTGAACTGTGATCTTCCATCTGAGTGAGTTTCCATCAAGGACAACACCTATGTCATGGCACCAAACTTGTGTCATAATGCCAACAATGTCCCCCTATGGACTTGATGGCAACCCCAAGTCACTCAAAGTCATTCTCCCCCTTTGTCATCAAGGGCAAAAGGATATGCTCCCCCTGAGTACATTTTAAAATCTCTGCTCTGTTGTGCTGTCTATGCTCCCCTTGACTGTAGGCAAGGTCTGCAAAAAGATGTTCTACAAGAAGAAACATGACTTTATACATCATAAATGACCTTCCTATCACCAAAGACTCATACATACATCCATCCCCCAACCAAGTGGGGATATACCAATATTGACTCATCGACCCAACCAAGTGGGGATACACCAGAAGTTTACACATGATAAAACAAGGACATTACATCATCCATCCCAGGCATAGTGGGGAAACCAACATAGGCTGTTACATGACCTTGATACTACAAGATATACATGACATAGAGACTAAATATCTAAGACAAGACTATGATAGTCATCAACAACTAATCATCAGCAGCATCTGTCAATCATTATTCAAACCGGCAACCATGATCTCCCTCTGCACCTGTTCCACTTGAAAGAAAATGAACCAAAGATCTTCTAAGATAATGCCAACAATGCATTATTAGAAGTATATGCTCCCCCTGAACTTGTTCCAGATGGTCTCTGATAGACCCATATCAGACTCTTTTCATCCTAAGTCTGGCCCCACTATTTGTCTTCAAACCATAATATACGTGACTGTGTCTATAGACACCTACGTATGTACGCGGATACACTTCATGAAACTCACGTACAACCACTGTTCTCTGAAATAGATTATTTCAATTGCAAGATGATGCATCAACTACTCCCAGCTTCTGTTTGAGGTATTCAAATGTCTCCCTGGGCAGTGGTTTGGTGAATATATTAGCAACTTGTTAGTTGGAGGGGACATACTCCAATTTGACTTTTTGTTCAAGCACTTGTTCTCGGAGAAAATGATATTTGATAGGTATGTGCTTGGTCTTCGAATTCATGACTGGATTCTTTGAAATACTGATTCCACTTGTATTATCACAAAAAATGGAGATAGGTGGAGTACAAGTGATTTGAATGTCTTGCAATGTTTGCATCATCCAAAGGAGTTGTGTGCAGCAAGATGCAGCAGCCACATATTCTGCTTCAGCTGTAGATAATGCAATTGAACTTTGTTTCTTGTTGAACCAAGATACTAAGTTGGAACCCATAAAGAATGCACCACCACTAGTGCTTTTTTTTATCATCCATGCTTCCTAACCAATTTGCATCTGTATATGCATGAAGTGTGAGATCTGTATCTCTAGGATACCATAAGCCATAGTTTTGAGTTTCTTGAAGATATTTTAAAATTCTTTTGACTGCCTGAAGATGAGTTTCCTTTGGATTTACCTGAAATATTCTGACTATTCCAATTGAATGCATGATGTCTGGTCAGGTACCTGTTAGATAGAGCAGACTTCCAATCATTGATCTATAGGTTGGTTGATGCACTATTGCTGATTCATCATTTGCGCTGAGGCTACATCCTGTTACCATAGGGGTACATACTGGTTTTGAATCATCCATCCATTTGATATACTTTCAACTCCTGAAAGCTAGAAAGAGTAAGGAACATTCTTATGGCATCAAGTCTAGTAACTGGTGCAAAAGTTTCTTCAAGTCTATACCTTCTTGTTGAGCGTGCCCTTTGCAAACAAGTCTAGCCTTGTTTCTAATAACATCTCCATTCTCAGTCAGCTTGTTTTTGAATATCCATTTTGTCCCTATGAAATTCTTATCATTTGGTCTAGGAACCAACTCCCAAGTGTTATTATTTTCAATCTGCTCAAGTTCTCCATTCATGGCCTTGACCCAGCGTTCATCTTTGCATGCTTCACTTACATTTCGTGGTACAGTGGAGGAGAGCAATGCTAGATAGCTTGAAGCTTCTGAAATAGTTCTTCTTGTTTGTACACCTGTCTCTTTCTACCCCAAAATTTGAGTCTCTGGATGATTCTTCTGGACATACCTAGATGGAGTCTTTTCTTATACCCCTATCTGTTCTTCTGGTGCCTCATAGGTTTCTTCTTCATCATTAGTCTAATTTGATGTTGAAGTATAGTCCTCATCATCTTCGAAATCTTCAGATTTTACCTGTCTTGGATTGTTTCCTTCTTCATCAACCACTACATCAATACTTTCAACATTTTTTCTCAGTATTTTATTGTAACACTTATATCCTTTTCTTTGGGGAGAGTAACCAAGTAGAATTCCTTCATCTACTCTAGGTTCAAACTTGCCAAGGTTTTCATCAGTCCTTTTGATTTAACATTTGCTTCCAAAAATTTTGAAGTATTTTATTGTAGGAGTCTTACCATACCATAGTTCATGAGGAGTTTGAGTGCTATTCACTAGGACATTTGTCTTGTTGAGAATAGTAACGACAACAAATGTAGCTTCCCCCTCGAAGGTTGCAGGAGTTCCAGATTCATCAAGCATAGCATGAGCCATTTGTTGAACCATTCTATTCATCCTTTCTACTAATCCATTTTGCTGAGGAGTCCTTGCAGTAGAGAATTCCCTTCTTATTCCTTGTTCTTCACAAAAATAGAAAAATTCATCTGAGGTAAATTCCCCTACTTGATCAAACCTGAGGCATTTGATTCTGTGATCTGATTCGTTTTCAACCAAAGCTTTGAATGCTTTGAACTTTTCGAAAGCTTTGTCTTTATGCTTCAGAAGTCCTATCCAACAAATCCTGGAAAAGTCGTAAATGAACAATATGAAGTATTCTTCTCCCCGAGGTGACCTTTTCCTCGATGGATCACATACATTAGTATGGAAAAGTTCAAGTGGCTTACTAGTTGATCCTTCCTTCTCAGGGAAATTAGTTCTGGTTTGCTTACCAAACTGACATGATTTGCATATTGTATTGTCTGGAATTATGATGTCAGGGAGATCACGAACCACCAGATATTTGCATGCTTTCCTTATATGAGAGAAGCTTAGATGTCCCAATCTTCTGTGCCATAGCCAATTTTCATCATTCTTTCTTAAATAGCATTGTTGTTGTCCTCCCTTGAGTATGTATAAATTATTTGGAGTTCTTATGCCTTTGATCATTGTTTCTCTTGTATTAAGCTCACGAACAATACATCCATTTGATCGAAATATTACCTCATTTCCTTGATCACACATTTGATTGACACTCAATAGATTATGCTTTAAGCCATCAACATACATAACATTTCCAGCTTTGATCTTTTCTTTCAAAAGAACAGAACCTTTACCTTTTATGAATGCAAGGGTGTCATTTCCAAATGAGACCTTCCATTCCTTTTCTAAGGCACTATATGACTGAATTTTTTCTTTATCACCTGTCATATGTTTCGAGCATCCACTGTCGATGTACAATTGATTTTCCTATCCTTCCGCATATAAGGCTGTACCACATCTTTCTGGTCGCATTTCTTTCTTTCTCGATGTTTTGGGACTTAATGAAGCTTGCTCCTTCTGAGTTGTTTGCTGAAACCTACTCCTGCATTCAGATACTTCATGACCGAAGTTGTTACAAATAGAACATTCTATTTCATTTTCAAGAGTAGAAAAGTTATTGTAGGTCCTTTTCATGATCCTAGTCACACTCCTTTGATTTCGTGCTTCTCTAGTCATGATGGTCTTGTAGACAACACATTGAGCTGCTTTGTGTCCAAAGTTATGACAAGAGAAACATTGGCCATTGAAGAAATTTCTGTGATCATCAAACCTTCCGTCCATGTGATTGTAGTTTCCATAGACATTCATTCTTGAGGCAAATTGAGAATGATTTACCTGTGGTTGGTTGTAGCTTCCGTTCATCCTTGAAGTAGATTTCTCCCGATGTACTTGGTGATATCTCTTCATCCTTGAAGTAGATTGACCTTGATTTACCTGGTGATCTGCTTTATGCCTTTACTGTTGATTGTCAACCTGTTCACTTCTCCTTGCTGCATCAAGATAACTTTTGGAGGTGGATGGCTTTTGTGCTTGAGATGCTTCTTCAGTATATCCAAGACCTGTCTTGATTAGAGGAGAACACTGCACTTTGATAATCTCATCTAAAGTTTCAGATCCTTTAGCAAATCTAAGATTAAGAGCTTTTGTTTTCTCAATATCTTTTCTAAGTCCCACAATTTCACATTCTAACTTTTCATTGTGTTTTTCCCTTTCAGCAAGTTGGAATGTCGGAGTATCTATGATCATACTCTTTTCTTCTAAACATATTTTAAGTTTAGAAGTTTCTTCACAGAGATCATTTTCATCTATAACATCCAAGAAATCATCATCTTCAAAAGCCATCAAAAGTCTATAATCATTACATTGTTCATCTTCATCACTAATTGAAAATCCATCACTGTCTTCATGTGTATAATAGCTCTTCTTACTTACATTCTGTTTTCTGTTCCATCTAACTGGTTCCTTACCTTTATCAAGCTTATCTTTATGAGGACACTTGGTTTCATAGTGACCGACTCTTCCACAGGCAAAGCATTTGAAAGGTAGCTTACCTCTAAATCTTCCAGAACCCCATTGAAGGTTCTTGACAAAGTTTGATTCTTCCTCTTCTTCTGACATATGTCCTGACTCATTGTAATCTCCTCTTCTTGAAGCTTTGAATGTGGCTTCTCTCTTGTCTGATGGTCCCCCTTTTCTCATTTTGAAAGCAGTTAGGATTCTGTGCAGCTGTGACATGGTAATGCTCTGTAGATCCTGTTTTTCTTCTATGGCAAAGACTTTTGATTCAACCTTAGAAGACAAAGATCTTAGAACCTTTTCAACCAAAGTAACTTCTTTTATCTCTTCACCCAAGTTTTTCATACGATTAACAATCTCATCTATACGTAAGAAATAATTAGCTACACTTTCATCATTGTACATTCTAAGATTTTCATATTAGATTCTGCGATTTTGTAGTTTTGCACGTTTTACCTTATCGTCTCCTTCATAGCTCAGAATGATCTTGTCTCTTATTTCTTTTGTGGTTTTGAGCTGCATAACCTTGAAAAATTCTGATTGAGATAAACTCTCTAATAGAGTATTGACAACCTTTGCATTTGTTTCATACTGCTTCTTACCAACCGTATCTGTAGGAGTTTCTGATGGAAATGTGTATCCTGCTTCCACGATATCCCAAACTTCTGTACCAAGAAATTGAAGATAGGTTGTGATTCTTACCTTCCAATAGACGAAGTTGCTCCCATTAAATATTGGTGGCCTGATCGATGCCTCCTTTTCGTAGTTGCTCATGATGATAGATCTTCCTTCAAGCGATCAAGCTTCTTCTGAAGGACCTGCTCTGATTCCAATTGTTGGAAATAATACTTGGGGGGGGGGGGGGGGGGGGTGAATCAATATTATCTAGTCAACAATTTTTCATTTCATAATCAGATTTGCATACGCTACTTCAGTTACTGAAATCTGTGTATATATGCAACTGCATTTAAGGAAACTCGCGTATAAATTGCAGACTTATAATTTAATTTATTCTTTAGATATTGATCATTAATCTATGTGTCAAAACCATATAAATAGTAACCAGGAACAGTAAAAACAGAACACACAGTCACACACAAGAACACAAGATATAAGGTGGAAACCCAATGTGGGTGAAAACCACCTGCTACTTTTTGTCTCTATCTTCTTTTAATAAGAAACTTCCTTTTACAATATTTCTGTATTGGTGCAGTCTTATACCAGTACATAGGCTTCTACCTGCAGAAGGATACAACCTTCTCTCGTTCTCTAGCTTCTCCTGGAAGGGAGCTACAACCCCCTTAACTCTTGTACTAGTTGTTGTACTAGTACGTAGGTGCAGACCTACAGAAGGCTACAACCTTCTCTTTTCTTCCAGGGACCACATTTCATAAATTTTCAGACTGTATCCATCGATAACAATAATCAAACATCAAATACATTTGCATCAATCAATCTCCTTTGCTTCAATCAAAACTGAATCAAACAATTACTTCTCTTAATGTTGTAACCATAATACATTGACAGTAACCAGAAACCAATCTTGAACCCAAAACATTACATCAATACAAAAAAGTAGCTAAAACATATTTCATGAGACATACGCTACTTCAATATGTAGAACCTACATGAATATGCTGGTGTATTAAGGCCAACCTGCGTATACGCTATTTTAAATTATCGAACCAGTGTGTATATGCGCCTTTGCTTTGCTAAACCTGCGTACAAAACTATAAAAGATAATCTTACCCTTTTTAGTTATTCAGACATTAGTAATACCTAGATCATCATATTTATAGATCAAGTCATGTGCCAAATATAACAGATCAAATCACACAAAGATACTTTTCTTTAAGCCATAAGATCTTGACCCATCAATAGAACTTGTCTTTCTTCTTGTGCTCAGGTTCCTCCTTGATTCAGATCTAGCTATGCACCATAACCCAATGACCAGTATTCCAGATCTTGCACTTCATAAGATATTCAATGCTTGAGTGAATCATTTGCCTAATGATCTCTTCCATTTTATAGTCTTAGGCCTTACTCAATACCATGGTCCAAAACCATAGAGAATCAATACCATGGACCCAATACCTGGGTTCAACACATTGGATGAGATACCATGGTCCAAAACCATAGGTCCAAATACCAAGGACTAAATACCATGGAGCAACAAATAAGTTTTCCCACATGTACGCGCTTTTCTTTGCATGAAAGTGCATGCATATTTATACGCGCCTTCTGATTGGATAACCCATGTGTATATGCAACTTGGTTAAGAGGAACCTGCGTATATCTCTTTTTCTTTCATTTTGAGAGGTTGAACTGTGATCTTCCATCTGAGTGAGTTTCCATCAAGGACAACACCTGTGTCATGGCGCCAAACTTGTGTCATAATTCAATTGGTGTTGCTGGTAAAGGTTGACACTTTGAAGAATACTGCAGATGCATTGACAAATTCTGTGAGCTTTGAGAAGTTCTTTTGGTGTAGAGAAAAAATGGGCATTGCAGGGCTAGATCAACGACTAAGCTCTCCTATGGCCCCTTGTCAAAAGAAAACAACAAGTGGGAGAATGTTGGGTTGTGTTATATTCTTTTCATGACTAGCTCCAATAGTTAAACCGAGGGGTTAGAGAGGGGGTAGAGCACCCCCTTTGTTGCATCAAGCACAACGGGGGGATCATAAGGGGGCAACAGCCCCCCAAGATTTTTTTATTTTTTTTGACCCTATATTAGGTGGGTGGACCTACCTATGGTTTTGTGCATGGATTTCACAAATGGTTTGGGCACAACAGTTTTCAGTCCATGGTATTTTGTAGATCTGGTCAAGGGAACTATGGTTATTGTCATGCGGAAAGAGTCAATTTTGCGGACAAAACCGACCTCCCTAGAAGCTAAGGCTTTCTAGTGACAAACAAGACAATTAAGCACTATCTTTCCCTAAATATGCATTTAAAATACAAGCAACCAGGTGTTTAAAGCATACCTTTAGTCCAACGATGTTTGTAGCAGTCCAGCCTCTCCGATCCAGATGAGCTCCTCCTTCTCTTTGAAACCTGCATTCACTAACAAGCAAACGATTACATAGCACCTGAATAACTCATAAAATATAACATATTCATCATAAAGACCAAGGAGTATATGAAACAAATTATATATAACTACTTGTTGAGTAAAATGAACTTAATTGTATTAATTGAAAACAAAAGAAACCATTACAACCAGTGCCTTGGTGTTGTGCAGGTCCCTCCCAGGGTCCAGCAAGAGTTCTCCTTTACTTTGATCAGCTCACCCACTTCCAAATGAAGCTAAGAAAGGATGGGAATCTGTCCTCTCAAGCTCTATAAGGGAGTCCTAATTTCAGCAGCATCTACCCTTAGGAATGTTCAGCTTTCAACCTCCCCTCCCTCTGGCCCAATGCCTGTATTTATAATGCTTTGGAGGAAGTTAATCAGGTCCACCATTAATGGGATAAGCCCCTCTTTCAATGGGATAGCTCCCCTCTTGATGGGATAAGTTCCTCTTTCATAGGGATGCATGAACCATCTGGAGGCGCTCAATACACGTCAAACCATCTTCTAGAATGCTCTAGATTTGACCACAAGTAACTTTTTTAAAGTAAAACTCGTGCCTTTTGACCTTTACAGGAGTACTCACCCACCCCTTTACAGACAGAGCGTACAAGTACACAGGTATTGTGAACTTGAGGTGCGTACACGCAGGTAAGGTTAAGAGAAACTGTGTAACCAGAGTTAATTGACTTTTTAAGGACTTTCTCTCTTTCTTGGAGTTTGACATGAGGAGCAGAGGTATAAGACTTGCCAAGGAGGATAGTATGACAGTTGATGGAGCCATACTAACTATAAATAGTCATAGTGACAAATTTTAGTGTAACAGTTATGTTCTAATCCAAGGTTAATGGATTTGGGTTTATGGATGCTTTGGCATGTATATATGTATTGTAACACTGAAAGGAACATAATGAAAAATCAATCTGGTAGTCCCAGTTTTGGGATCCAGCGGAAAATCTCTGTGTATATTTGTTTTATGTGTTATGATATCGCCATTGTTTATTTTCTGTTTTTACAACTTAGCCTATGCAGATAATTTCTGTACGAGGTTAAAACCTACAAGTGTTGTGTCTTGTTAGGATGTCAAGTTGTCTCTGCCCTATTTTGTCTTATATGGGTACAAGTGTAAATTGTAATATTATTTGTAATTATATTGTAAATGAAAGTCCAAGTGTCAATATTGGAATATAAAGAGTCATGATGTAATGTAGTGAGTCATGTTGTAAAGAAGTTGAAGAGTCATGAGGCTACTCCAAAGTTCACAAAGGGGAGTTGAGGAGTCACCCCCTATTGTTATAAATAGAACCTCATAAACAATGTAAACTTTGAAACGGGAACAGATACTGTTACCCGTTTTGTAGAGATAGCAAAAAAGTGACCCAATTTTGAAAGGGGTGATGCAGAACACACGTGTTTTTTTTAGAGCATAGTTTTTGGCACTATAATTTTTTTTATGTACATTGTGTTTTAGAATGGTTTTGATTTTGATGTTGATTTAAAAAAGTGATAATTCTACACCATGCCCTTTTTTTAAAAGGCTTTTTTTTTTTTTTACTTTTAATTTTATAATGTATGAAATGTAAATAATTATTTTGTAAATTTAATAACTTTGGAAGTGGTCTTCTTTTTCATATTTTCTTGTTTTTATTTTTATTTTTAATTTTTTTGTAGTGAAGTTTTTATTGTTTTGCATATTTAAAGAAGAAGGTCAATATTTTGCATTTTTGATATTCTACATATTTATACATCGTTAATTAAATTTTCAATCCACATGAAATAATTGTCTCTAAAAAACAAATATAAAAATATATATAAAAAAAACAAAAATGAAAAATAAAAAATGTTAAAAAGAAATTATCTTATCAGCCATAAAAGAATTTGGAAAAAAAAAATTAAATAAATAAAATTAAGTAAGTAAAAAATAGAGAAATTAAATAAAACATTACCAAAAATTAGAAAGAACATATATATTAAAAACAAGCTAGTAAAAAAAAAAAAAAATTAAAAACTAGTAAAATTAATATTAAAAAAAAAATTAACTCAAATTATGACCCCAAAAAAAAAAAAAATATTAACACTTAAATTTTTCTTTTAAACAATTTTTTAATTAAAAAAAATTATTATTATTAACTTTTTTTTAACAAATTTTTTTCCTTATTTAAAAAAATCATTAAAAAAATTTTAAACTTTTTTGAACGAATTAAAATTTTTAATTTTTAATTTAAAAATTTTAAAAAATTATTTAAAAAACAAAATTTAAATTTAATCTTTTTTTAGTTTTAGTTTTTTTAAAAACATTTATTTGTTTATTTTTATTTTTTAATTATTATATTATTTTTTTTAAACATTATTTTTTCTTATCTAAAAAATAAATCATTAAAAAAATTTATGGTTTTTTTAAATCATCCCATGGCCGTGCCACCACGGGCAGCCGGGAAAAAAACATATTTTTTTTTAAATAATAATTATAAAATTAAAAATGTTTATACGTATAAGATTTTTTTAAATAATAATTATAAATTTTAAACTTTTAAAATAAAAAGTTTAATACGTATAAAAATTTTTAATGATTTTTCCCCTCTTTTCTTTTTTAAATTTAAAATAAGAAAAAAATAATGTTAAAAAAAATTAATATAATAATTATTTTTTAAATAAAAAAAATTGTTAAAAAAAAAAATCTATGAAAGAATTTTTAATTTTTAATTTATTTTTAAATAATTTTTAAAATTTTAAAATTAAAAATTTTAATTCGTTTAAAAAAAATTTAATTTTTTTCAATTACCTCTTTTTCTTCTTCTTCTTTTTTAAATAAGAAAAAAAAATGTTTAAAAAAATAGTTAATAATATTTTTTTTTTAATAAAAAAAATTGTTTAAAACAAAAAATTAATTTTTTTTTTTAATATTTTTTTGGTTTTTGTTTTTTTAAATAATTTTCATATATATATATATATAATTTGACTTAATTTTTGTTTTTTTAGTATTAATTTTACTAGTTTTTAAATTTTTTTTTTTCGTTTTTTTTTTTTTTTAATGTTTTTTTTTTTATTTTCACTATTTTTACTTACTTATATATATATATATATATATATATATATATATATATATATTTCATTTTTTTTTTTCAAAATTCTTTTATGGTTTATGAGATAATTTTTTTTAACATTTTTTTGTTTTTTATTTTTGTCCTTTTTATATATATTTTTATATTTGTTTTTTTAAGTAATCAACATTTTAATCTTAATTTTAGTAGTTTTTAACTTTGTTTTGTTAATTTTCTATTTTTTAAAAATCTAGTTTGTTTTTAATTTTAATTTTAATTTTTTAAATTTTTTCTTCATTTTAATTTTTTTTATTTTTACCTACTTAATTTTTAGTTTATTTTAAACGTTATTTTTTCTTTTCGCCCAATTTTTTTTTTTTTTTAATGGTTTAGAAGATATATATATTTCTCAATTTTTTTTAAATATTTTTTTTACTATTTATTTATAATGTTTTTTTTTAAATTCTTATCATTAATTTTGTTTTTTTTTACACTTTTATGATTCTTTTTTTTTTTTTTCTTTTTTAATTTGATTTTTTTTAGTATATATTTTAATTTATGTTTTGTTTTTTTTCTTTAATTTTTTTTTGTTTTGTGTTTTTTCATTATTTAATTTTTTATTTTTTTTCTTTTCATTTTATGTTTTCATTATTTCTTTTAAATTTTAATGTTTTTCGGGGTCATCATAAAATATTTTACGCCATTATTTCGAAATGTTGAAATTTTACTTTCGAAAAAAAAGGTGTTTTCCCAATGTGAACACTTTTCGTTTTGAGGGTGTTTTTAGGACAATTTTTGCACAAAAAATTGGTTTTCACCGCCATTTTTAAAACATGTTGAAAATTTACCCAAGAAAAAAAAGGTGTTATTCCAGCGTCAACACTTTTCGTTTTTAACATTGTTTTTGATGTTTTTTCGAGGTTTTTTGGCCAGAGTTCCTGTTTTGAGTTTATAGTTCCCGTTTCAAAGTTTACATTGTTCATAACTCATGTAACAATCTTTTGTCTAGGCTTAGGCTTAGAAGGAGATTGGGACTATTGTGAAGAGCCTTGGCTTCTCCTTAGCGTAGAGGGAGTATACTTATTTGGAGGAGCAGGTGTTCTTGAATTTAATGTTCCACTAATGGGGCTCATGGTCTATCAATGGTATGTATATGAATAGAACTTTCACTTATGATAAAGTCATAGGCAACACGCTTTCATGCATATGTTATGAATATAGTAGGACTATTCTTATTGTATTTACAATGTCTGTTATTTAACTTACACTTATACTTATGGAATACTTCGTTTGCATTTGTATGAATCTTTTTGAATGTGTGTTCTTGTATCAATTCATCACTTTAACTTGTGGACTATTTTGCATCTTAGCTTGTGATTTCATTATGCTCGTGTGTTCCTTTCAAACTATGTACTATTAAAAGCTTCCAAGGGGCTCACTTCCTTTTCTCTTCATGTGTTGGAACCTTCATGCATCACTCTTGAATTTTCTACAGGGTCACATATTTTCTCTCACCCAAAGTTACCATACTTCACTCTGCATGTTTTCATAGTCAAGGCATAACATTACCACCCATTGCTGGGAACTCTACTCCAAATAGTGTGAGGTCTAGTTGGGACTTCATATCGGGGAGATCCCCTGAATGTTGGCGGGTCCAACAATGTCAACATTTATGGCGCTAGAAGGAGGGCCAGATGACAACCTAAGCCCTTGAAGTCTAATTTGAATTTCTACACTCATTTAATGACTTCTTCCACAATCATAACCCTGACATGTTTTTCTAGAAACTAAAGTGTGCAAGTTCCGTCAAGTATCATAGATGACTTGTCCAATTTGAAATTCAATGGTGAGGGTGAAACAATTTTATTTGATCATACTACTCATTCTCTTGAACTGTGCACATAACACAACATCCACTGTGAGGATGCCAGTTGTAGTTTTTTCATTATCACCTTCAAAGGGTGTGTAAGGAAATGGTGTTGTACATTTCCTGATGCCTCCATACACTCTTTCAAACTTATTGTCACAAAAATATTTCATTATTTTGATATGTATGATCGTAAACGTTTGTGCAAGAAACTTTTGTAATTGAGAAAATAACCTGATGAATCACTCCATTTTCACAATCATTTCATGTCTTTTTGTTTTGAATTTCCTAAAGATGAATATGATTGGCCTTTCTTGTCAAGAGATTTCAATATCTTATTCACATTTAAGAAAATCCACATGAGCTTTAATCTTTCGAACGTCTCCCAACATACCTCAGGGTTAGAGCTTCTAAATCTACGATGGATTAGGTTTTTGTTCAAAGTGACCCTCTGTCCCCTTCTCATCAAACAACTCTAGTTCCTCAAGTTGAGGTGGGAGAAGTTGAGAATTCATTCGTCGATCTACCACCATTTTTTCCCACCTGACATACTCAAAGTTTCCGCAGGTTTGGACTATGAGTCTAATGATTTTGATGAAGTGCTATCTCCTTGTTCTCCATCCTTTGGTCCCTCCGATCCACTGGATTATGATGTGCTATGTTCACCTGTTTTGAATCTCTTTTTTGATGTTCACGATGATCAAGTTCTGGATGTAGTTGGTGTTGAACCACCAACCTGCAATATCATTTTCGACGAGTACGTGTGGCGGTCTGAATAGGAATGTTCAGTGAAGGATGAACTCCTTCCTCCCACGCCTCTTCTGCATTATTTTGACATTTTCCACAGTTATCATTCCTATTGAATCTTGTGAAAATTCAGTTTCTTTTGATGTTACTACTTTCAATCATTCTTAGAACACGTGGAATGTTAGTTTCTCATCCGAAGTCGGAGAGGATAATTTTTTTCCCCTTATCCTCCCAATATCCCATCTTATATTTCTATAAATATAGAGGGAGAAATTTCTCATCCTCCATCATCCCATATTTACGATTTGTCAGATCATGATGATGCCTATGTTTGTAATATTGAACATTTTGGTCGTGGATGTCATGGTCATTTCATTAATTCATTCAATCACGACTATGATTTTTCGACTATCGATCTTTCTAAGCCACTGAACTTTGATGATACATCTTCTAATGTATTGGAACTTCCCCAAGCTATCAAGGAACTTTAGCCTGAGCTGATGGTTATATCAGGTTCTCGTAGTCTTGAAGTTAGTTCCACTTCCAATTAGAAATGTGTTGAATCCTTCGAGGCTCCTCATCACTCTGTCACACAGATTAAAGATTAATCTATTTTACGATTTTCACATCCTCCATTTGTATCACGTGATCCTATCCCTCATTCATTAGAGGGGTCATGCGTGGTGAGCATGGTTGCAAAGCGAAAATTTTCTTCTTTCTTTATGTTCGCCCGTTTTCACAGCTCAAAAGTTTGTGCTTGCATGTCTTTAGGTCACAATGTGTCTGGACACCACCATGCACCCACAGAATGTCTCCCATGCACATTGTTTTTTGCCGTTCTTTAAAACATCAAACATTTTGGTTTTCATTATCTTTTTTTTTTTTTTGTTGTTGTTATGTTCATATATCTTTCTTGAATTGCATTCCCTCACTTACATAGGCCAACTGATATGCTGGTGGCTGCATTGGAAATATCACTTCACGTGAGTCTGGAATATTCATTGTTAATTTAGGAGTAGGAGTAGTTGTTTTCTTTTCTTGTCCGTTTCTTTGAATTTCTTTCGTTCACTTTCCGCTCCTCTTCTTTCCTTTTGTTTGTTTTCTTTTCAGTCATAGGATAGCTTCCACATGAGACTATGTTTGGCTTCTCAGAAAAGCAAGGTGAATTCCAAGAGGAAGTTGTATTGCTATCAATGCTTGTTTATATGTTTATTCCATCGAGTTATGTGAATATTTCATTTCTTTTAGTCAATGAGACTCTGATGGAAAATATGTTCCTTTTGGAGAAAGTCACAAGTGAAATCATGATGTTTGCACTTGAAACTAGTACCACCTACTCTTATCGGTTTTCTATTTTTTGTTAATCCTTGTCAACTAAGTTGAGTAGAGCAAGGAGGGGAGGAAAACCTTAACAAGTATGTCAGAGGTGTATATAAACATTCTTCTTTGAAGGGACAACCTCTTCTGCTCTTACTATGTTGGAATCCCTCTTCTGCCCCATGAAATAATTAAGTGCATATGCACAATTCTTTGAACAAATAAAAATAAAATGAAAAATGAAATAAAGGGTGAAAGAAGAAAAAGGCTTCCTACATAAAGAGGTGAAGCCAGAAACTCCGCCAGGGTATTGTCCAGACTCGCTAGAAGTGGAGCAATGCTTGTGTTCCTGAAGTGACTCTGCCAGGGTACTGTCCAGGTCTACTAGTAGTGGAGCAACACCATAGATGAAAACTAAGACTTTGACAATCTCTTTTACTTGTGCATTTATATACTCCTCATCCCCAATTGAAACAACTCAGTCTAACTTGGCTTAGTATGTGTGTTGCCGATGAAGAGAATGGTAGGGACTATATATTTAACTCAAGCTAGGTGAAGAATTTGTAATAATCAATGGGTTGAACAATACTTTCAAAATAGTTAGACATATTTTGCATGAGACAAGATCCATACACAGAGCTAGAGTTCTACCAATGTGTGATCAGTGTTATAGCAACTGCAACCACCCTCCAAATATTTTCCTATGCTTTGATTTTGGAGCCTTCCTTCCTATCCACAGGAGCTTTTCTTGTAATGATCCATGTATTCATACTTTGACTGAGACTTATCTTTTTTATTGTTCTTGTTTTGGCTTGTTTTCATGCTTAGTTGATATTTCTAACTCACAAACTGATCTCCTGACTTGGTTTCATAGTAGTTCTAGGCTTGTATCCATAAACTGCACAATCCTTGAGGGCAAGCAGCCTTGATGATGGGAATTACACACTCCTAAATCACAGTAAACCTTGAGCTCAAAAAATGCGCAGTCATGGAAGGAAGCCCAACACTGAGCCCAAAAACTGTGCAATCCATCACTCAGCTCAAAAATTGGGCAGTGCACTGAGCCGAAAAGTTTCCCAATTCCCTAGAACTAGGCAGTATTTCCCGACATTGTGCATGGCAAGTTTCCCCAGAAAAGGAAAAAAAATTAAAAAGTAAAAATAAAAAACAAAAAGAAAAAAAAATCATCTCTATAAAATAGGGATCTATAAGCCCCAAGGGTTAGCTTAGTTGGTCAAAATCAGTGCCTCGCTGTTCGGGAGGTCATAGGGTCCATTCTGCCCGAAGACCTTGGGGTTAGGCCTTATAAGTGGTTCGCAGGGCTAGATTCCTCTTGGGGTCGATCAGCTCAGATTTTTCTGTGGACGTAGAGACCACCCGTTGACCAAAGTGTACATGAACCACAGCCAAAAAAAAATAGGGACCTATTTTTAGTATATCGAAGGAGACACTTGTGTTATTTTTAGAAACTTATGCCAAGTGTCTCTTTTTCCTTGATTTTAGACACACACATCATAAACCCTAATTTTGTCAAATCTATTTAATAGATGCCTATAGAGCTCATTTTCACATTCGATCTTAGATCTCTATCATTCCCGAGGAGATCAACGAACCTCGGTGCAGTTGTTGTTACTTTTACAGGTGAGTTTCACTTTGGTCATATTTTCCAGCTTTTTCTATTGCTTTTTGTCGTTTCACTTGTGTGAGTGTTGTTTTAATTATTTCTCTTCATAGTTGCTAGTGTTTCAACTTGTAGAAGTGGTGTTTTAAGTTTTTGTTTTCCTTTCAAAAGTGTCGCATCATTTTTCTTGTTTTTGCACCGATGGTCGCCATTGTGGCGAATCTCCTCACAAAATTGATTTTCCTTCTATTTGATTAGTTGTTGCACTCATACTTAGTCATTGTTGCACTCAACTTCCCAAAATCACTCACTTCTACTCATTTTTCACACATCCACGGGGCATATCTACACTTTCTTTGGCCATATCTTGCCTTGCCCAATTGGGCACTATGCAATCCTAAGTCTCAAGCAACAAGCTTGGCCTTTGGAACTACGTAGGGTGAAGTACGAACTGGTTCCAAATGCGTGCTACACAATTCTAGGATTCATCCTATCACCTTGGCCACTAAGACTACGCAATGCAGTCTCTCCCAAACCACTACCCAGGCTGAACTACACATTGCACAATCTCAAGCGACAAACTTCAACCCTGGCTACTGGGACTATGCAGTCCACAAGAATCCAACCCCTCTTGTCGATAAAAATTATGCAATCCTTCCCATCAGATGCTTGTTTTGTTGCTTGAACATGCCTTGAAAGTAGATTTTCTAAAGACTGATGTTTTCTTTCCACCAGTGTCTTTTCTATCCCACAAGTACAACACTTTTTTAGCACCTCTCCAGCAGTTGCCATTACCATGGCACCAAAGAGAGTTGCTTCAAAATAAAACAGTGAAAGAAGTATTGAGGAAGAAGTTGAGCAAGCGTCAGTTAACTTGCCAGTGTATGCATACACACAACTGATTATAGAAAAGGAATTATCACTCACATGGAAGTAGGTTAAATATGCTTTTGCAAAGGACTTTGAGGTAGACTTGGAGGACTGACAAGTTTATCTTAGCATCTTGCGGTCAAGACTACATAAGGTTTCATGCACATATCCAACCTTCCCATGTGCAGATTGCATCAATTGGATTGTCTCACACATTGTTGAGAAGACCATGACATTGAGAAGTGTCAACAAACAGAAGCTTGCCACCTTCTCAGTAGAATATTATCAGTGCATGTATCACTTTCCCAAGCTATTGGAGCACATGGACTCACTTTATACAAAAAAAATTCCCTTAGGAAGGCCTACTAGCTCTTGGTTATCCTAGCTTGTCTGATCCACGGTCAGTAGAGTATGAAGACCTTTCTTGAAGGGTGTGAAGTCTTATTGAACCAGGTTGTGAATGAGGGGAAGTTTTCAAGTTGGAAGATCTATTGGCTCCACAATTGATGGCTCATGTATCATGGGTTTGGAGTCTTACTGATGGTGAGAAAGAAAATTTTTATATGTATGTGTATTTACTACATGCAATCTTTTCACAACAGTAGTTACTTGGCATGAACTAGACATGGACACCACGAGAATTTGTCATGCATATCTATTTAAATTCACTTTTGAATTGCAGTCATCAAGGAGTAATGGCACAACTAACTGACCACTTAATCATCTTACTTTACAAGCTCATCTTTGAAGAAGATCCACCTTGCATGTCACGAGGAGCAATGGAGTTGATGAAAGACATTGTAGACTCGTATGCCTCAGCAGGTGGCACCTTACTTACAATGTTTAGTAGAAAGAAGCCTTTTCATGTTTTACCAAGGTATTCTACCACCAATCTTGTCATGTAAGAAGTGTCATATAATCTTGTCACAGTGTTGTCAGTGGCTTTGCACAGGAAGAAGAAAGCACCATGGCCTACTCTTCCTTTGCAAATTGGATTATATGAGATAAATAACTTGAAAGTCTCGAATGTCAAGGAAAAGGAAATAGTCAAGTTTTCATTCGGTACTCAGGACTTTAATTTGTATGATCCCGGTGGTATTTGTAAAGACCAGTGTGTGAGAGTATACTTTCCATGGATTGGTGGGGCATTCCGTTAGCTAGAGGAGAATCCATGGAGGAATTGTTACAATGCCTCCAAAATCTGTGAGCTAGTATGTTTAGCAGGGACTTCATAGGTTTCTCCACAGACAACATCAATTCTAGAAGAAATAACAACAAAGGGCAGCAATCACATGCAAGATAATGGAAAGAGGAAGATTGTCGACTGTCCAGAGGGAGAAAAAAGCTGCAAGATGAAATTAGATCCTATTATCATGAAAGAAGCTTTAGAAGAAGAAGCAAAGAGGAAGAAGAGGATATAAGGACCAAAGCAGAGGAACAGAGAAAAGTAGAGGTTGTAGGAAGAAGAATTGAAGCTGTGGGAGATAGATCAAAAACTGAAGGAAGAACATGAGTTGAGGAGGAGGGAACAAGAAGAGAAGCAAAAGCATGAGGAAGAAGAAAGGAATAGAACCATCTAGTAGCTAAGGAGGAAGGTGAAAAAATTCAAGATCAAGAGTTTTCTCAGCAAGTTGAGCACTTGATTAAAGTGGTAGACATGGAGACAGAATAGGAGCTACAGAATGAAAATGTTGATCTGATGTCAAGTGCACCACATGTCATCCCTAAATCCCCACCACCTCTAGTAGTAGAGCTAGCCCCAAGTGAGGAAGGGGATGTTGTTTCCCTAGATGATGATCTGATGATGGATGTGTATACTATATCATTTGATGAGTTCCAAAAGAGGATTGTACAATCACAGAGAAATAATTTTTCGGATGATCATGCATCACTTACATTTGTTAGAGAAAGGGTGATAGTGGCAAACACTAGGAAGCATCCAAATTCCATTACCGAAGCTAACTTAGCATTTGCAGGAGTAACAAGATCAAACATTTAGTATTTGACGACCGAGAATGAACAATTGGCACAAAACTTGCAGGCTGCCAAGCAAGGGGCAGAACAACTTCGTGCAATAACACATAATGCAGTTTCTTCACAGGTTTGATTCGAGGAGGTGACAACACCGATTCTTACTGAAGTGTTAACATTCAAAGAAGCCATGCAGAATCTCTATGAGGGGTTTGTGACCGTACATAAATCAGTTGTCTGTTTGCATGGCCTATAGCAGCCGAGTAGAGATTTTGTTAAAACTCTCAAGAATATACAAGATGCCATCACCTATGTGTAAGAATGGAAAATGTGATACAAAGGGGCACCACTTGAATTAGTGAAGAAAATGAAACCACATGTAGAGATGGAGAGAGCGAAAGTTCAGATGTTGATTCAAAACAACAAGCATCTCACCTCATTTATTGGTAGCATTCAGGCCTCATATGTATGGTTGTTCAGTATTTTGGATGTCTTGGTGAAAACACACAATATCCCATCATTCATTTCACTCACCAAAGCCAAATCGAGAAACCAACTTTGACGGGAGATCGAAGAGTACTTGGAGTAGTTGACATAGATTTCCACCAAGGAAGATTTGGAGTTGAATAGAAAAAACATGCAAAATTACATGGACGGACCTGTACAAATAAGAAAAATGTTGCTCATGCTTTAGAATGAAGTTGAAACTAATTCCAAGACATTGTACCTAGATGCCATCAAGGCTAGAGTCTACTTCCATCCAAACATCATCACGTAGTTTTTGGACATCATCACATAGTACTGTGCTTGGCAGCAATATATGTCCAAGAAGCAATAAGTGGAGGTTGTTGAGCTTGAGTTCTCCCAAACTCAAGCATCATAGTGTTGTGCCTTGTTAGGTTGTCAAGTTGTCTCTACCTTATTTTGTCTTATATAGGTATAAGTGTAAATTGTAATATTATTTGTAATTATGTTGTAAGTGAAATTCCAAGTGTCAATATTGGAATATGAAGAGTCATGATGTAATGTAATTAGTCATTTTGTAAAGAATTTGAAGAGTCATAAGGGTAGTCTAAAGGTCACAAAGGGGAGTTGAAGAGCCACCCCCTCTTCTAATAAATAGAACCTCATAACTCATGTAACAAGATTTTGGGAGCCAAGCTTTTGGCTAGGCTTAGGCTTAGGAGGAGCTTGGGAGTATTATGAAGAGCCTTGGCTTCTTTGTAGCATAAAGAATGTATACTTCTTTGGAAGAGCAGATGTTCTTGACTTTAATGTTCCACTATTGGGGCCAGAGGTCCATCAATGTGTATGTATGAATGGAAATTTCACTTATAATAAAATCAAAGCCGACACGCTTTCATGCATATGTTGTGAATATAATAGGACTTTTTTTTTGTATTGACAATGTATGTTATTTAACTTACGCTTATGCTTATGAACTATTTCATTTGAATTGGTATGAATCTCATTAAATGTGTGTTGTTGTATTAATTCATCACTTTAACTTGTGGACTATTCCACATATTAGCTTGTGATGTCATTAAGCTCATGCGTTCCTTTCAAGTTGCGTACTATTACATGATTCCAAGGGGCACACTTCCTTTTCCCTTCATGTGTCGGAAGCTTCATGCATCGCTTTTGACTTTTCAATAGGGTCACACACTTGCTTTCACTCAAATTTATCTTACTTCTCTTTACATGTTTCCGTAGTCAATGCATAACATAACAACCCACTATTGGGACTTTGTTGTAGTAGCTACAACCACCCTCCAAAATGTTTCCTTCACTTCATTTTGGAGCCTCCCTCCTCAAAATCTTAGCATCACGTCTTGCACTGCTTAGGTACTCGTGTTTCATTGAAGTTTATGTTTCACTTTGTAGCTTGTGTTCACTTACGTGTTTTGCTGACCAACCACAAACTAACCCTGTGACTTGGTTTACATCCAGTTCTTGCATTGTCTTGGCCAACTATGGAATCCTAAAGAGCAGCCCACCTTGCTCTTAGGAATTATACAAAACAACTTGGAACTCAGCCCTGCTCTCCAGAAATGCACAGAGTAGTCTAGTAGACAACCTTGCTCAGAGAAATTGCGCAAAACATCCTGGCACTAGACTTCGGCTCATGAATTGTGCAGAGCCAGCTGGTAGCTTGTCTTGAGTAGGGAAATTTTGTGGAGCATGAGATGCAGCCAGAGCCACTCAGTCCAGGAATTGCACAGAAGCATCCCTTCAGTTGTTGCCCGATACATGCGATGGAAAGTTTACCGGTTCCTTCCAGAACTTCACAATCCTTCCATGCATGCATGAAGCCTTTCCCAAAAAAGAAAGAAAAAAGAATTCATAAAAAATAGGGATCTATTTTTAGCACTGGGAGTTACACTCAATTTGATTTGAGAAACTTCATGTACGTCATAAACCTTGAATCTACCAAATCTATTTAAACAACACCCCAAATCTCATTCTACACATTTGATCTTGGAGCTATGGTATTCCCAAGGCATCTAGGAACCTTCAGCACAGTTGATGTAAATTTTCCAAGTAAGTTTTTATTTTCAAGTCTTTTGTTGCTTTTTCTATCGCTTTTGTTTCCTTGGCTTGTGTGAGTGTTGTTTTGCATATTTTACTAAATGTCTATTGTCTTTTTAGTTTTTTTTTTTTTTTAACTTATAGAGGTTTCGTTTCAAGTTTTGTGATTTCTTTCTTAAGCGTCGCATGCATAACATTATTTTTGCACTAACAATCATCGTTGCAGCGACTCTCCACACCAGCTTCATTGTTCGTTTGTTTGACTGATTCATACATTGGTTTGATTACATGCATGATCATTCACTCCTATCTACACCATCAATCATGCATTTAGATATAATCATTTTCAAGTTTCCCTTAGGCAGATCTGGGATGCCTTGGCTCAGATATAGATTTTCCTAACATGCACTGTGCATTCCTAGATCTCAAGGCTCTACCTTGGCTCTAGGAATTGCACAAAGGCTACCTGTCACTGGCCTCTAGCTGTGCTCTACACAGTTCTGGTAGATAGTGCTCAGCCTTGCCCACTGGAATTATGCAATGCGCAGTCCCCACCAATAGTCAATCCAGATTGAAATGTGCTTTACACAGTTCTAGTCCACAGTCAACCTAGATGGACTGTGCTCTGTGTAGCTCCAGTCAGCAATAGGTCTCACTAGCAGCTGAGGTTGCACAATGCGCAGTTCCAATTGACAGTCTCCCAACCTTTGAGAGTCACTACTATGCAATATTGCCCAACAATCACCCAGCATGTTGCATGATCGATCCTTGAAGTGATTTTTGTTTTTAAACTGACATTTTCTTGTCATGAGTGTTTACTCTATCTTCAGGTACATTAGTTTTTGACCAGTCTCTCAGTAGTACAGGCATCATGGTTTCCAAGAGAGCTGTATCAAAGGACACTATAGAAAGAAGCACTACAGACGTGGTTAAACAGGTGCCAATAAACTTGACCATCTATGTATACACACAACTTTTCATAGAGAAGGACTTGAAGATCACATGGCAACAAATAAATGACATATTTGCAGGCAGTTTCAAGGAAGATTTGGAAGATCGATAAGTCTATGTCAACATTCATAGGTCAGGCTTATATAGGGTTACATGTTGGTACCCCGAGTTCCCATGCGTGAATATCATTCATTGGGTTGTCTCACATAGCAATCTTGAGACAATGACATTGAGAAGCACCAGTGGGACATAGCTTGCCACCTTAAGGATAGAAAAATATCATCAGATGTATCACTTACCACAACAGGTGAACTACATGGATGCACTGTTATTTATTCCCAACAAAAATGTAAACTCTAGATATATCATGAAGTATTAGGTAAAAGAGCCATCGAAGTTTAGGATGACACCCAACCAGGTCTACAAGATGAAGTCACTAAGCAAGGCTTACCAACTCCTGATCATCTTTGCATGTTGTTTGTATTGCCAAGAGAGCACGAAGACCTTCCCGCAGAGTAGGGTGGTTATGTTATATCAGTTGACAAATGAAGGAAGGCATTTCAACTGGTTTGACATGTTGGCTCTTCAACTGAAAGTTCATGTGTCAAATTCCTAGAATCCACCTAAGGATGACCAAGCAATATTCTATATGTCCACGTAACTTCTTGATGCAGTCTATGCCAACCAACAGCTCCCTGGCATGGGTAGGACATGGACACCATCAGAGGAAGCTGTGAATGTTTATTGTGAGTTTCTCTTTGAGTGCAGCTACCAAGGAGTCATGGTGAGGTTTTCTGAACACTTCATCTCCCCGTTGTACATTGCATGTCCTAAGAAGAGAAGAAGGAATTGCTTAACATTGCAGATTGGTATGCCTCACCCAGTGGCACCTTCATCAAGAATTTTGGCATGGAGAAGCCTCTCCCTGAGCTACTGAGGTTTTCCAAGGACAAGTTGGTCATGCAAGAGGTTGCATACCACATCTCCATAGGGCTATCATCAGGACTACACAGGAGGAAGAAGGCACCATGTCCTACTCTTCCTTTATGGATTGGGTTGTACGAGATCCGTACCTTGAAAGATGCAAATGTCGAGACCGAAGACTTGAAGAAGTTTGGGTTCGGCCCCAAGAGCTTCAATCCATATGATCTCCACTACATATGCAAGAACCATTGTGTGAATGTGTACTTCCCATGGGTCCATGGGGCATGTCATTGGCTAGAGGAAGATCCTTGGAGGTATTGCTATAACTCCACTAGGCTCAATGAACTAGTTAGCATGGCTGTAGAATGGAAAGTGACATTGCATGAAGTAGCACCATAGGAACCAACAACAATAGCAGCAGTGAGAAACAAACCGGCACAAGACAAAGGCATGAGGAAGATTTTCGAGAGTGAGGAGAATGAGAAAAGCTATAAGTTTAAAGAAGATCCACTTGTTGAAAGAGTAGCTTTGGAGATAGATGCAAAGAGGCAACAACACGAAAGGAGAGTAGAACAGAGAAAGAGGGAGAAGAAAATATTGGAAGAAGCAGAGAGGAAGTTGCAGGGGACAGAGAAGAAGATGAAAGAAGAACATGAGCTTAGGAGGAGAGAAAGGGAAGAAAGGTAGAAATAGGAACAAGAAGAAGGATAAGGCACACTGACAGAGAAAACTACATAGATACAGGTTGAGACAACAGAGAAGTTAATAGATGATGAATAGGGTGAGCAGGTGCATGTTCAGGAACTTGCTCAGCATGTTCAGTAGTTGGTTGAGGAAACAAACATGGAGATGGAACAGGAGCTCGAGGACCAAGACACCGGTCTCATGCTGAGGGCATCTGAGATTGCACCATAGTCTCTGCTATCTCATGCTAAGGGAATCCAAGGTCACACCACAGTCTCCGCTACCTCTAGAAACACAACTAATCTCAAGCGATCAAGGAGAAGTTGTTATACTTGATGATGATCCGAAGACGGATATGTACAATCTGGCATTTGACAAGTCACATGAAAGGATTGTATAGGCATGAAGAAAGCATCTTCTGGATGATCATACATCACCTACACACACAGAAGAAAGGGTGATTGTACCAGATGTTAGAAGACATCTAGATGTCATGGTTGAGGTTTCTAAGGATTCTGCAGAAGCCACGAGTTCAATGGTCAAGTTCTTAATAACAGAGAATGATCGAATGGTGAAGGACTTGCAAGAGTCCAGGCAGAGAACAAAGAAGTCTGCAGGATCTACCATGACAAATATGAAGAAAGAAATAGTGGCATAGATATCATTTTTGGAGGCCACCATGCAGACAAAGTATATAATATTTGTCATCATGCATAAAGAGGTTGTCCATTTATACAGTTTTCAGTAGTAGTTCACGCAAAAGGGCCAAAATCTCAAAGAAATTCACACTAATATTGTGTAGATGCAACAATAGACAATGAGGTATAAGGGAACCCTTCTTTACTTGTGCAAGAGGATGAAGCCAGAGGCTGAGCTAGACAATGCATGGATTCAGAAGTTGATCCATAACTATGAGAAACTCCCTCCACTCATCACTAGCATTGAGGCTTCCTATGCATTGTTGTTTAGGAGTTTGGATGTCATAGTGCGAACACACAAGATCCCTTCCATTAGAACCCTCACCCAGACCATGAGGAAGAACCAAGTCATGTTGGATGTCAACAATTACATAGATCAGTTGATGCGCATAGCCACTAGCGATGACTTGAAACTCAGTGCAAAGAACATGTAAAGGTACATCAATGGTCTAGCCACACTCAGGGCAATGTTGTGCATGCTTCAGGATTGAGCTAGCTAGAGATTTCAGAACCATATACACGAAAGCCATGGAGGCAAGAGTCTGCTTCAACAAAGATGTCATCAAATAATAGGATGACACAATAGCGCAATATAAAGCTTGGTATCAGTTCGTCACCAAAGATCACTGTGAGGAGGTTACTAAGTTGGTCTTCCCCCAAGATCTCGATTAAGGTTGCTTGTCTTGTTAAGCTGACTCAAATCTATTTTTTGTCCCACATGGGTATATGTGGAAATTGTATTATTGTAAACATGTTGTAAAACACATATTTCATTAAATTTGTAATTAAATTGAGGATATAGAATTTCAAAATAACAAAAAATCTCAAATCTAGTGATGCCCTTGTAATAGAAAAATTCCAATTTTAATGAGATAAGTGTTGTAAGTGAAATTCCAAGTATCACTAGTGGAATGTGAACAGTTACTGTTGTAATTTGCAGAGTCATGAGGGTAGTCCAAGAGTCAAAGGGGAATGTCAAGGGTCACCCCACCCTTTTCTATGTATAGAACATTGTAAATCATAGTACAGGCTTTTGGGAGCCAAGCTTTTGGCTAGGAATTTCTTAGAGAAGGCTTGGAGAGTATTGTGACGAGCCTTGTCTTCTCCAAAGTGTAGATCAAGTACATCTCATTGGAGGAGCGGGTGGTGTTGACTGTAATATTCCACTATTGGAGCTAGTGGCTTCCAATGGTGTATGTATGAAGAGAACTTTCACTTAATAATATAACTGAGCCAACACGTTTTCATGCATATGTTGTTTCTGTAGTTCAACTATTTTGGTTACTTTAGAAATGTATGTTATCTAACTACATATCTGTGTGTGAACTATTTTGTATGAAATTGTATGAACTTTGTTGAAGACATGTTGTTGTATTAACTTGTCACTTTGGATTGTGGACTATTTTGCTTCCTACCTGTGATGTCATTCATCTCGTGTGTTCCTTTCAGGTTGTGTACTATTACAGGCTTCTAAGGGACACACTTTCCTTCCCCCTCTGTGTGTTAGAACCCCCATGCATCTCACTTGACTCGATGCAAGGTCACACACTTACTTTTGACAAAGTTATCATACTTACCTCTTTGTGTTACTGCAGTCAAGGCACTACTGTACTACCCACTACTGGGGCTCCTACTCCAAACGGTTTGAGGTCTAGTTGGGTCTTCTTACTGGGGAGATCCTATAACACATTGGTGGGTCTAGAATCGTCAACATTTGTGGTGCTAGAAGGAGGGCCAGATTACAAGATAAGTCATTAAAGTCTCTTTTGAATCTCTTCACATTATTCATGACTTACATTAGTTAATCCTCTGACATGTCTATCTCATGGACGTGATTTTGAAGTGTTGGAGGATCTCCTTAATGACTTTTCACGTAACACATATGATGGTGAAGTTGGAGCATCTTTACTTAGTCATAGAGTTTCCTTCATGGGCTTCTATAAAAGGAATGAAATTCATGAGGATCACATTTCCTGCTTGTTGTTCACATACACATTCCAAGGACACGCACTACCCTCTTATGATTAGATGATCAGAGAGTTGGCCCGTGCTTCTATCATTATGACTATATAGCACAAAAAAAAATATATGATATTACGAAAGGCACATGATGAATCCATTTTGTAATTTTTGGAAACGCTTCCAAAATCTCGCTTTTCAAATCCTAGAAGATGAAATTGATTGAAAATTTCTCCCTAAAATATTTTAGTATCTTCTTCACATATTTGAAAATCCTCACGTGTCAAAATCATTCGAACCCCTCCCAGCATACCTAAGTGTTAGATTTTCCAAACTCAAGATGGACAAGGTTGTTGTCAGAAGTGACTTTCTGTCTGCTTCTCATCAAATAGCTCTAGCTTCATAGTGCAAGGTGGGAGAAGTTGTGAACCCATTTGTTGAACTGTCAAATCCTCCCACGCCACCTACTTTGGATATCTATGTAGATTTTCCTTGCAAGCTTCCTTTTGGTTGTCACGTGAAATTGTTCTCTCAACCTCTATCCTCTCATTCTATTGATCCTCCAGATTGTACTATGTTGTGTTCTTCGATTCTGGACTCCACATTTGTTGTTCATGAGGATCAAGTTGTCGATGGAGTTGGTATTGAGCAGCCAACCTGTGTCATCATTTATGATGAGTATGTGTGGGAATCTGAAGAAGAACCTGTAGTGAAGGATGACCTCCTTCTCTCTGTGCCTCATCGTATTTTTCCTGACATCTTTTGTGATTCTACCATTTCTAATTTGCCTTTTGAAAATCCATCCCCAAATCTTTTTACTTCGGATAATTAACATAACACACTAGTTGTTAGTACATCATTTGATTGCGGAGAGGACACTCTTTCTTTCTGAATCCACCCAATCTATCATCATTTCTTTTTGACAACTTAGAGGGGGAACATTTATGTTTCTCATCAACCCCTCTGTATGATTTGTTAGATCATGAGGATGTCGATGAACATATTGATTTTTCTGATTGTGGTTGTCGTGATCTCTTTACTCCTTAATTCGATCATGATGTTGAGTCATTCGTTGTTGATCTTTCTAAGCCATCGGTCTTTGAAAATAAAAATGATGATGAAGTGGAAACCCGTCAAGTTGTCGAGGCACTTCAGCCCGAGCTTATCATTATTTCAGGTCCTCACTGTCTTAAGGTCAATTCCACTTCTGATTAGAAATCTGTTGAAAGACCCCAGGGTAAAAGCATGTTAATGTGTCTCATTATATGGCAAAAGCAAAAAAGTACTCAAATAATATAAAAATATCAATTAAATGAGTTGAGTTTCATACTTGTTAATTATAAAAAATAAATGTTAAATTTGTAACAAAGCTAACTCACAATAAATTTTGGTAAAAGCTATAGTGAACCTATTTAATGGGTTTATAAAATATAAATAATGTTATAAAAAGTAAATACTAAATTTGCAAAAAAGTCAAGTAATAGTAAATATTGGTAAAAGCTATGGTTAATCACTCACAAAATATAAATAACTTGATGTAAAGTTAAATGAAATGGTAAAACTCTTTAAATATATATAAAAATAGAAGTAGAATTTCTAAACAAATTTTTATATATTATATTTTGAATAATATAAAATACGTTATTATAATCATAATTAAAAATTTTATTATAAAATATATTTTAAAAATTTCAAAAATAGTTTTAACATTTTGTTATATGTTATTTTCAAATTTCTATTAAAAAAAAAGATTTTATAAACTTGAAAGGGTAGTTTCTTGGGTCGCGGTTTTATATATACGAAAATATGATCATTTTTACTAGTATTTTAATAATAATTAAAAAATATGCTTACTTTTTATTTTTAAATTTGTTTAGCAATCTTTAGAATGTTTACAACACATCTCTTAAAGAAATTGAAATTAAAAAACATAAATCAATAGAGAAATGGGGGGTCGCGGTTTTGTCACTACTTAAAAATTTATGTAAAATATTAATGATACCTTTTAAAGAAAATGAATAAATTAGATAAAAATTATATATTAAATTTTAGAAAAAATATGACATGAAATTGAATTTAAATTGACATGTTTTGTCTTCTTTTACCACCACCTAGTTTTGATGATTTTGTGAATTTAAGAGTAAACATTCCAACTCCATTTATTTTTATAAAACTTCTTTGCCACAAAAAGGGAAAAAGTGATACACATTAACATGCTTTTACCCCCCAGGCTCCTCATCACTCTCCTACTTGCATAGAAGATCAATCTCATCAACAGATTTCACATCCTCCATGGGAATCACATGATCCTATCGCTCATGCATTGGAGGAATCATACATAACAAGCACTCTTGCTAAACGAAAGTTGTCTTCTCTTTTCATGTTTTTCGTTTGTCATGGTCAAAAGAGTGTATGTGCTCATTGTCTGCGCATAGCGTGTTGTAACACCATGGTATGTCCGCAGAATGTTTGTCTTACACATTTACTCTTTTCTTTTATGTGGACTCTTTCAGACTTCGAGTGTGCTAGTATTCATCATTTTATCTTTCTTGTGTGCTAGTTTGCTTGTACATTTTTCTTGTCAACCATGCCTTCACCAAGATGGGTCAATCAATGCGCCAGAGACTGCATTGGAAATATCACTTTACATGGGTAGGCCCATGCACTGTTTAGCGTAGGAGTAGGAGTAGTCTTTGCTCTTGAGACAAGCAAGGTGAAGTACAAGAGGACTTTTAAAACTATCAACAATTGGTTATATGTTGTCCTCGCCCTTTATGAAGAGCTTGTTCTCTTCAGTCGATGATACCCTGATGGAAAGTACACTCTGTTCAGAGTGAGTCTTGGTGAAAACACAATGCTTTCACTTTTAAGTAGTACCGCCTACTCTAATCAGTCTTTCTATATTCGGTTAACCCTTGTCATATCAGTCAAGTAGAGTAAGGTGAGGGAGAAAACCTCAACAAGTATGTCATAGGTATATACAACATACTTCTCTCAAGGGAAAACCTCTTCTGCTCTCAATAAGTCGGGATCCCTCTTCCGCTTCATGAAAAATAAATAAGACTATGCAAAATAAAAAAAATTAAAAATGAAAATGAAATAAAGGCGAAAGAAGAGAAAGGATTCCTGTGCAGAGAGGTGATGCAAGTAACTCTATCAGGGTATTAACTAGGCTCATTGGCAGCAAAGTGATGCTTGTGTTCTTGCGTGATTCCACCGGGGTACTGTCTAGGCCTGTTGGTAGGGGAGAAACACTAGAGATGAAACCAAACTCTGACAATTATATTACTTGTTCATCAATATACCCCTCTTCCCCAATTGAGACAACTTAGTTGAATTGGCTTGGTATGTGTTATGACCGATCAAGAGAATGGTAGGGACTATATCTTTAACTCAAGGTAGTGAGGAAGCCATGATGATCAAAGAATCAAACAATACTTCCAAAGGAGTTAGACTTGATTTTAATGAAATAAGGTCCATACCGAGAGTTGGAGTTGTACCAGTGTGTCGCTAATGTTGTAGTGGCTACAACCACCCTCAAAAATTTTTCCTTCACTTCGTTTTGGAGCATCCCTCATGAAAATCCTAGCAACATGTCTTGCAGTGCTTAGATACTTGTGTTTCATTCAAGTTTATGTTTCACTTTGCAACTTGTGTTGGCTTACTTGTTTTGTTGACCAACCACAAGCTGACCCTGTTACTTGGTTTACATTTGGCTCTTGCGCTATATTGGAGAATTGCGCAATCTTAGAAACCTACCTTGCTCTTAAGAATTGTGTAGAGCAGCTTGACAGTCAACCCTGCTTTTCAGAAAAGTGCAAAGAAATCTGGCAGACAATATTGCTCAGAGAAATTACGCAGAACATCTTGACACTAGGCTTCAGCTCAGGAATTGCGCAGACCCAGTTGGCAGCTTGCCTTGAACTCAGAAATTGCATAGAGCATGAGAGGTAGCCAAAGCCACTCAACCTAGGAATTATGTAGAAGCATCCCTTCAGCTGTTGTCTGATGCATGTGCCAACAAGTCGCCTAGTTCCCTCCAAAACTACGCAATCTTTCCATACATGCATGGCAGCCTTTCCCGAAAAAGAAAAAAGAAAAAAATAAAAAGCTTCACTAAAAAATAGGGATCTATTTTTAGCACTAGAAGTTACACTCAAGTTGACTTTAGAAACTTCTCACCACTTGTCACTTTTTCCTAGATTTTTGGCATGTGCATTATAAACCCCGAATCTACCAAATATATTTAAACAATGCCCCAAAGCTCATTCTACACATTTGATCTTGGAGCTTTAGCATTCCCAAGGCATCTAGAAACCTTTGGCACAGTCAACACAACTTTTTTGGGTAAGTTTTACTTTTCAAGTCTTTTGCTGCTTTTTCTGTCACTTTTGTTTCCATGGCTTGTGTGAGTGTTGTTTTGCATGTTTTACTGAATGACCGCTGGAGTTTTAGTTTGTTTTAACTTGTAGAAGTGTCGTTTCAAGTTTTGAATTGAATTTCTTAAGCATTGCATGCATAACATTTTTTTTCCACTAACGGTTGCCATTGTGGCGACTCTCCCCACCAGCGTTTAACTGATTCTTTCTTTGGTTTTGATTGCATGCATGATCATTCACTCATATATGCACCATCCTTCATTCATGCATTCAGAACTACTCATTTTCAAGTTTCCCTTGGGTAGATCTAGGCTGCCTTGGCTCAGAACTAGCTATGCTTGACATGCACTGCACATTCCTGGATCTCAAGGTTCTGACTTGACTCCAGGAATTGTGCAGAGGCTGGTTTTCACTAGCTTTCAGCTGTGCTCTATGTAGTTCTTGGAGAGAGTGCCCAGTCTTTCCCACTTAGATTGCATAATGCGTAATCCCAACCACCAAGTCAAGATGGAATGAACTGTGGATTGCACAGTTCCAGTCCATACTCAACCCAACTAGACTACGCTTTGCACAGTTCCATTTAGCAACAGGTCTCACTATCAGCTGAGACTACACAATGCATAGTTCCAGCTATCAATCTCCTAGCCTCTGAGAGTCACTACTGTGCAATCTTACCCAGCAGTCACCCGAAGTATTGCATGATCTATCCTTGAATTGCTTTGTGTTTTTAAACTGGCATTTTCCTGCCTTGAGTTTCCTCTCTATCTCTAGGTACATCAATTGTTGAGAATTCTCTCAGTAGTATAGGCATCATGGTTTCCAAGAGAGTTGGACCAAAGGAAACTGTATGAAACAACACTAGATATGTGGTTGAACAGGTGCCAATCAACTTGCCCATCTATGCAGACACACAGTTGTTCATAGAGAAGGACATGAATATCACATGGAAAGAAATAAAGGACATATTTGCAGGTAGTTTCAAGGAAGATTTGGAAGATAGACAAGTCTATGTCAACATTCAAAGGTTAGGCTTTTACAGGTTTTCATGCAAGTACCCCACCTTCCCATGTGTGGATATCATTCACTGTGTTGTATCACATATAGATCCCAAGACGATGACATTGAGCAGCTCTAGTGGGACACAACTTGCCACTTTCAAGACAGAAAATTACAATTAGATGTATCACTTGCCGCAACTGGTGAAATACATGGATGCACTATTCTTTACTCCCAACGACAATGTAAACTCTAGTGATATCATGAAGCATTGGGTAAAAGAGCCATTGAAGTTTAGGATGACACCCAACCAGGTCTATAAGACGGAGTCACTCAGGAAGGATTACCAACTCTTGGTCATCTTTTCATGTCAGTTGTATGGCCAAGAAAGCATGAAGGTCTTCCCGTAGAGTTGGGTATGTTAGATCAAATGGAAAATGAAGGAAGGCCTTTCAATTGGTCAGACATGTTGGCTTTTCAGTTGAAAGTGCATGTGTCAAATGCCTAGAATCTACCTAAGGATGGACAAAAAGGATTCTATATGTCCAGGTACTTGCTTGATGCAATCTGTGCCTAATAGCAGTTCGCTGGCATGGGCACGACATGGACATCATCAAAGGAAGCTATGAAATTTTATTGCAAGTTGATCTTTAAGTACAACTACCGAGGATTCATGACGAGGTTGTTTGACCACTTCATCGCCCCAATGTATAAGATGATATTTGAACAAGATCCACCTTGCATGTTCTAGGAAGAAATGTAGACATTTCTTAACATTGTAGATTGGTATGCCTCACCCGATGGCACCTTCATCAGGATGATTGGCACAGAGAAACCCTCGCATGATCTATTGAGGTTTTGCACTGACAAGTTAGTCATGCAAGAGGTTGGATACCTCATCTCCATAGGTTTATCAGTAGGACTACACAGGAGGAAGAAGGCACCATGGCCTATTCTTCCTTTGCAGATTAGGTTGTACGACTTCGTACCTTGAAAGATGCAAATGTCTAGACAAAAGACTTGAAGAAGTTTGGGTACAGCACCAAGAGCTTCCATCCGTATGATCCCCACTGCATATGCAAGAACCACTATGTGAAGGTGTACTTCCCATGGGTCCACGGGACGTGTCATTGGCCAGAGGAAGATCCTTAGAGGTATTGCTATAACACCTCTAGGCTTAATGAACCAGTCAGCATGGTTGTATAATGGAAAGTAGCACTACAAGAAATAGCACCATAGGAAGCAACAACCGAAAACACAGTGAGCAGCAAGTTGGCATAAGACGAATGCAAGAGGAATATTTTCAAGAGCATAGAGCCTGAGAAAAGCTACCATTTCAGATAAGATCCGCTTATTGAAAGAGTAGCTTTGGAGATATATGAAAAGAGTTGATAGTGCGAAAGAAGTGTAGCACAGAGAAAGAGGGAGAAGCAAAGAGGAAGTTGCAGGAGATGAAGAAGAAGCTGAAAGAAGAACAGGGGCTTAGGAGGAGGGAAAGGGAAGAAAGGAAGAAATAGGAACATGAAGAAGGACAAGGAACACTGACAAAGAAAACTGCATAGATACAGGTTGAGACAACAGAGAAGCTAGCAGATGATGAACAGGGTCAGAACGTGTAGGTTCGGGAACTTTCTCAGTAGGTTGAGTAGTTGGTTGAGGCACCAAAAATGGAGATGAAAGAGGAGTTATAGGACCAAGACATTGATATCACGTCGAGGGCATTTGAGGTCTCACCATAGTCTCTGCCACCTCTAGAACCACAACCATCCCCAAGACAGCAAGGAGGAGTTGTTCTCCTTGATGATGACATTGAGAGGAATGTGTACAATCTGGAATTTGACGAGTCACAATAGAGGATTGTATAGGCACGAAGAAAGCATCTCCCAGATGATCATACATCACCTGTGCACATAGAAGAAAGGGTAATTATACCAGTTGTTAGAAGAGATCTAGTTGCCATGGACGAGGCTTCTAAGTCTTATGCAAAAGGCATGAGTTCAATGGTTAAGTTCTTGGTAGAAGAGAATGATCGAGTGGCGAAGGACTTGCAAGAAGCCAGGCAGAGAATAGAGTAGTCTGCAGGATCTGCCATGACAGAGATGAAGAAAAAAATAGTGGTGGAGATATCAACTTTGGAGTCCAGCAAGTAGATAGTGCATATAATATTTTTCACCATCCATAAAGTGTTTTTCCATTTATACAGTTTTCAGCAGCAGTGCGTGCAAACGGCCCAAACTCTCAAAGATATTCACACTACTATTGCGCACATGCAATAATGGACAATGAGGTAAAAGGGAGCCTTTCTTTAATTGTACAAGAGGATGAAGCCAAAGGCTGAGATAGACAAAGCATGGATTCAGATGTTGATCCATAACTATGAGTAGCTCCCTCTACTCATCACTAACATTGGGGCTTCCTATGCATGGTTTTTTAGGAGTCTGGATGTCATAGTGTGAATGCACAAGATCCCTTCCATCAAAACCATCACCCAGGACATGACGAAGAACCAAGTCATGCTGGATGTCGATAGGTACATAGAGCAGTTGATGTGTGTAGCCATTACCAATGACTTGTAGCTTAGTGCAGAGAAAATGCAAAGGTACATCAATGGTCCAGCCACACTTAGGGCAATGTTGTGCATGCTTTAGGATGATATGGACAAAGGTTTCATAACCATATACTTGGAAGCCATGGAGGAAAGAGTCTGCTTCGACAAAGATGTCATCAAATAGTACGAGGACATAATGGCGCAATACCAAGCTTGGTATCAGTTAGTCACCAAATATCACCACGAGGAGGTTACCGAGTTGGTCTTCCCCCAAGACCTCAAGTGGTGTTGTTTGTCTTGTCAGGTTGACTCAAGCCTATTTTTTGTCCCACATGGGTATATGTAGAAATTATATTATTGTAAACATGTTGTAATTGAAATTCCAAGTGTCACTAGTGGAATGTGAACAAACACTATTGTAATGTGAAGAGTCATGAGGGTAATCCAAGATTCAAATGGGAATGTCAAGGGTCACCCCACCCTTTTCTATATATAGAACCTCATAACTCATAGTACAAGCTTTTGGGAGCCAAGCTTTTGGCTAGGCATTGCTTAGAGAAGGCTTGGATAGTATTGTGATGAGCCTTGGCTTCTCCATAGCATAGAGCGAGTACATCTCTTTGGATGAGCATGTGGTGTTGACTGTAATGTTCCACTATTGGGGCTAGTGGCTGTCAATGGTGTATGTATGGATGGAACTTTCACTTAATGATATAACTAAGCCAACAAATTTTCATGCATATGTTGTTATTGTAGTTTGACTATTCTGGTTACTTTAGCAATGTATGTTATTTAACTTATACATTTGTGTATGAACTATTTTATATGAAATTGTATGACTCTTATTGAAGATGTGTATTTGTATTGACCCGTCACTTTGTATTGTGGGCTATTTTGCTTCCATCTTGTGATGTCATTTAGCTCATGTGTTCCTTTCATGCTGCATACTATTACAGGTTTCTAAGGGACACACTTTACTGCCCCCTCTGTGTGTTAGAAACCGCATGCATCTTAATTGACTTGCTACAAGGTCACACACTTTCTTCCAACAAATTTATCATACTTACCTTTGTGCACTACCCTAGTCAATGCACTATTGTACTACCAACTGCTGGGACTCCTACTCCAAATGGTCTGAGGTCTAGTAGGGATTTCTTACCGAGGAGATCCCCTGACATGTTGGGGTGGTCTATCATCGTCAAAAGACTCCTAATCCAAATGGTGTGAGGTATATTTGGGACTTCAACTGATACACGAAAATAAGATTCACATAAAGCCTTGGAATATGCAAGACATTCTAAAAAATTCCATCTTCAAATTATTATCTTCCTTGTCCAATTGCTTCAACTGTAGAATTGTCCCTCCATGAGAATAGGAGGTCCCGAGTATGCATGTAGAGAAGAAAAATATTTATTTGAAGAAGTCATATGATGCGAAGCTCTTGAATCAATAATCCATTCGTGTGGTGTAGAATGAAGGGAAATCAAAGAATGACACATTGTTTTTTATGGTTTTTCCTCCTTCTTCTTAGCACTTTCTGGAATGTGATGACCAATATTATTTTGTTGAAGAGTCTTTTCCATCAAATCAATAGTCTTCTGCATGCAAGAAGATTCAAAATGATAGTCTATATTAAAATAAGGACACTTGGAGTTTCCTTTCCTTGGCTTCTTACCCTTGGAGCTAGAAGAATCATTTGGAAGTTTTGGAGTTCCTCCCTTTCTTGGATTTTGATTTCTTTCATTCCCTTTGCCTTTGGATTGCTTATTTGGTGTTAAGTTGGAATTTACTTTTTCATGCATGACAAGTGCATGTGCACTTGAAGAATTTAATAAACCCATCTTGAAGAGATTATCCCGCTCATGAATAAGAGACTCAACAAATGCATCAAGTTTAGAAATTTTCGATTTATCTCCAGTTGCAAGTCTAACTATATGAAATGTAGAAACAAAAAAAAAATATTCAAGACCTAATTTAGACAAAATGGAAAGGATCAATTGACCTTTTTGTTTGGATTTATGACCTTGCAATCCTTTAATTGTAGAAGAAATGATTTGGATTTCATAAAGAAATCCTGAATGTTCTCAAAGTTGTTTGGATATAAGGAATTTAGCTTATTTTCGAGAATATGAGCTTGCATCTCATATTGCTTCCCAAATAAATTCTCCAAGGTTTTCCATACCTCATTCAGAGCGTTGCATGTGTCCACATGGAAACACAATGTTGGAGATATGGAAAACAATAGAAGATCAAAAGCCTCTTCCATCCTATTGAAGTATCTGGATTTTTCAATGGCAGAATTTTGTTCATCTTCCATATTCATAACTATCTGATAAAATCCTTTGCCTTTAAGGTGAAGCAAAATCTCTAGCTTCGATCGGAAGTAGTTATGTAGAGTGAGAATAGTTAAATATGGGAACTCCATTCTTTCACTTTACAACTACAGTAGCAATTGCAACAATTCTCTAATATTCTGATCCATAAATCAAATTTTCGAATAATTTCCAATTATTTGATCTTTAAACCTGCAAAATATTGTTCATGCATCTTTTCCAGGTCCATTTAGCTCTGATAGCAAGTAAAATTATTAGAGTGAAGATACAGATCTAGCTAAAGAATAATTGTACAAACTCGCAAGAATTGAAAAAGAAAATTGAAATTGAGAATGAATTTGATTTCCCAATATTGATTTGAGAACCAATAAATAAAGAAACTAAGTTAAGTTTAGTTGTACATGAAATAACTAAGGCTAATTAAATCTAACTAAAGCTAAGTGTGTTTTATGTTCTATTATTGTGCACATGCACCACATGCAATCACTAGAGTTAACTAACATAAGCCAATTTTACACCACATGTAAGAACTCGAGTTAACTAATTAAATCCAAGTGCACACCTCATGTACGCACTAGATTTAACTAATGCTAACTAAGTGCACATCACATGCAAAAACTAGAATTGAACTTAAGCTAATTAAGGTTGACTAGGCGCATGTACACCAACAAAGTTCACCTGTCAAACTTGTGATTTTAATGAACCCCAACTGAAATCTAGACAATTTAAATTAGAAAATAAACGAGAAAATTTTCCAAAAATTATCACTTAAAGTATACTGATAAATTATATTCTTTGCCTCCCCATCATTCTCATGATCCTTATATTCCTTCTCCCTTTCAAATAATTACAACAAGTTCTCCTCTATTATAGAGGTTGATAATTTTCATGCGGAGCAACTAACATCACAGTGACCAATGCTATAATGCTTGTATTAGCAATAACGCCAAAATAATTTATGCATGGAACTAATGATCTCACCATAGCAGGAAAAACAATTGATACAAAATCCTATGCAAGATTTTATACCTTGTCTTATAAGAGAAACCATGCCTAATTGGTGGGGAATTCCTTTATTGGTTTGAGGGGGACAAAATTGTAGAAGTTGTTGTGAAAATAATGTTAGAGTTCAATGCACACATTGTTATTAATATGGAAAGTGAATTTGTTTCCGTGCGACATGATTCACCAAATATCTTTACTAAATTAGAAAATAGCACATCCTGTAATATTGCAAGCTCTTGGAAGCCATAGGAATCTATTTAGTTTTTATGGGTATTTTCTACTTGGTATCAACTTGCAGCTCCATTATTGGATTCTCTCAGTTTTACTTGTAATGGATTGATAAGTAAAAATGATATTGGGGATCAAGGGGTACCAAATAACTTGGAATTTCTTGCAATTAGATCTCCCTAGCAAGAAGAATGCACAATGCATGTTGCATGTGTCCCTTACCCTCCTCATTTCCATGAAACAAGATCAAACTGTGAGCCTCATTCAATATTTCTATTTTCTCTTTTCTTGGACTTCGTGCTCATTATAGCAGGCATGAAGACTATGCCTACCTAGATCTCGAAAGGAACACATAGAGCAATAATACAATTGTGAGCATGAAAGTTCTTCCATCATAGTTTCTAATTATTTTTTATGATTAATAGCTAAAGTAGAGATATGATCTGCTATATCTACATCAGAATAACAAAAACACACTCAATCATGAAAATGACGTTGTAAAATCCGTCTCAACTATGAAAATGACATCACTTATTCTCTATGTCTTCCTAGTAGAGTGTTTTCTTTTAACTATGGGAAAACCTATCATAACTTAGTTGTCAAACCAACAGTAAGGATAGGCATCTCTAGCTGCTATCCCCAAATGCACGCTAACCCATTATTGTTATTCAAGGAAAACCATGCCACATGAAATGACCTGTTGGTGGTATGTGTAAAGGGACAAACTTTCACTCCTACGAGATGCCTCTGGGTCTTGGGCCTTTAACCTATTTACTTACGTTCAAGGAAGATGAGCTCTTAGCCAAGTAGAAGTGCTTTTAGGGCATACTCTAGAGAATAAATAGTTTGAGGGCATAGTCCAGAACCAAATAGAACCAAATCAAATTATTAGGATAAATATCGCAGGGATTTCATGGTAAAATATACTTTTTTCCTAAATTTTGTTATGGTTTTTGTATTCAAATCATATATATAAATAATACTATGAAACTATAAATTTCTTGTATTGAATATATAGGGAGATAGGATAATAGTACAAGTAATCATCTTAATTCATTACCTAATTTGTTCTCTATAAATAAAAGTGCAAAGAGGTTGAAATCATCACCCTATTTTTTACTATCAAGATATAAGTTGGTTCATTTTGAAGGGACTTTTTAACCATGGTTTCAAAGATCATCCTGGAGAAACTTGCAAGAGAATTCTTGAGTCTTAATGGAATTAGTAAGCATAGGATCCCCATTATACACTAAAATTCTTCTTCTTTTTTCTTCTTCTACAATCACATGATGACAACCTAAAAAATCATCTATGAAAGAATAGGCCACCTATCGTACAACATTATCCAAGACCTCATCACTAAAGGGAATATGGAAGGGGTCATGAACACATGAATTATTCAAATTGTGATAGTCTACACAAACTATGATATCAACATAATCCTTCATGTCCTGGATGACTATAGGACTTGTCCAATCAACCTCATCTACAGGAAAAATAAACCTTGCTTCCAAAATTTTTTTCAATCTTCTTATTAACCTTTTCTTGAACTCTGGAGTTCAGCTGATATGGGTGATCTTTATCTAGTCATGCATTTGGTTTCAAAACTACATTTCACCTAAATCTCCTTTGATGCCTTTTAGTTCTGAAAAAATGCGAGAAATAAGTCTTCATACTCCTTGCATCAGATTAAATATCTCCTTAGTTATTTCCTCATCCCAATAATCTCCTATGGATGCTAATTTAGGCTTCTCGTAAGAACTAATATTAAATTTCTACAACTTAAGGGGTTGTAAATGAGGAGCATCTTGAGGAGGATCATCTTTAATACTTCATATACATTAAAAGACAAATGTCTCAGTTCCTCCAAATCATCATCATCTGGTTCTTTATCAATCTTTCTATGAGTGACAACCATTTGAAAACCAGAGTCAAATAGAGTACAACTTATATCTTTAAAATATTCTGGAAGGCATTTTCTTGTAGGAGACAAAAGTCACTTAACCACTTTAAGGACTTTTGCAATGTAGGAATCTTCATATGAAAAGCTAAAATCAACACAAAATTGGGTAATTAACTCATCCTAGTCAGAGGTTTCTCTTTGCATTTCTTCTTTCAAGAACCAAGCTTTGGGGATAGCTCCTGGAGTATGAATAAACTAATGCACCAATAATTCATCAGGTAAATTATTCTTTCCATAGGATATGACACAAGCCTAAACATGCTTTTCAAGATTGGTGTGACCTTGATATAAAAGCATAGAATTTTCTCCTTTCTTTGGTTCAACAAATCTACATAGAAGGGAAAACTTAGTTATCTCCCAATATGAAATATTTTTGTGGTGGGTAGCCCACCGCTGGGTAAGAGTATCTTGCAACAAAACATCCATTAAAGGAAATATGTGTTCTTCAAGAATAGTAAGTTCAATATCTCTTATAAAAATGGCTATAGGAACAAGATCATAAAAAATGGGATAGTTTCTTACCTATGTTCCAAGCCATCTAGCAGATCAAATAGTTACACATCTTCAGAAATATAGTTCACATTCTCCTTTCTTCCCTTCTTCTAGTGCAACATAAGAACTTTCTTCTATGTTTTCGATACTCCACTAGTTGATAAATCCATTAGTTGTAGGGTTGATGCAACCTTCCCTTTTCTTGCAGTCAGTTGACACAACTAATTAAGGATATTAGGATCTTTAGCCTCATTAATATGTTTTTAGAATCTAAGACTCTGATAATGATCCAAGGGCTGAATAACCCTAACCCCATTAACTTCAAAGGTCATGGTCTCCCTCTTCAAATAAATAATGGCATAATTTTTAAAATCCCAATCTACCCCTAATAAAGTAGGATATGGATCCTTGTCTCTAATAATGTCAACGACATTAAAGTATGCATAGGATTTGACACCTGTTACGCCCACTTCTACATTTTCTAATTGACCAATAGGGAAAATGCAATATTGCTTTTCCATTCACAACTAAATTGGAGAAAATACTTTATTGGGATGTCCTAGCACCTCCCAATTTTTCTTCGTAAAAATATTGACATTGGATCCAAGACTAACATAATGTGCTTAATCTGACAACCTACAATCTCAACATCTATTATGAATTCTTTTCTAGTTCTCCTTTTACCACACCTAACCCTTCGACGGTGGTGTTCTAGTAGGCTTGCAGAGATAGGTTGTTCAAACAACTCTTCATCTCTCACTATGCCCTTTAAATTTAGGTTGTTCAAACAACTCTTCATCTCTCACTATGACCTTTAAATTTGTCCACAGCTAATTATAGATTTGCCCATCATTAAAAATGTCTAGGAATAACTAAAACCACATTTTAATAGGTTGCAAAGATTCGTGAGAAAAATGAGGACTAGCTAATGGTCTCTTATCAAGGAATAAAGTTTGTCCTTTCTCAATGTTTTGCAATTCTAGCAATTTGAGAAGAGGAAGCTAATTCCCTGAATATATTAGTGGCATCTTTAAAGTACCTATTATGTTGAATGGTATCATACTTGGCTCGTGAGGGTTCAAACTTTCTAATGATGAGTTGTTCGAAAGTTCGCTTATCAACATCAATTTGAGTGCATCAATGGGTAACAACATAAATGATCATCTACTGGAATTGTTCAGGTTTCCACAGATCAGATTTAATCAAATTGACCCCTCTCTCTCAATTTTGATCCTCCCACTGAGAAATCAACTTAGGGCAATCTTATGTTGCATGGGCATTAACATGAAAGTGTGAACACCATGGTGTTTTTGGTAGTGGACAATATTTGGCGACATGTCCTTATTCATCACAATTGTAACATCTAACTCACCATTTCCTAGCATTTCTTCCTCCCCTATACCCTATTCCTCCCCTTCTGCGAGTGGTTTCATTCACTCAGAAGGTAGAGTGATTTAGATAATCAGTGAGAGCATCCAAAGCGTTGCACTGGTTAGTACTATGTGTAGGAGATCCACAAAAGTCACAAAATATGGAAATAGGAACATTCAAATATTTCTATAATATAGAGCATAACTGAGTTGAATGACCATGAGATTTTTTTCTTCATAATATTCAAAAGAGGATGTACCTTTTTTATTTGGGAACGAATGATATTGAGTGTGTCCCTGAAAAGGAACAATTGAAGATACTTGTGAAACTCCTCTTGAAGGCCTTGTATGTGGAGGAGGAGGTCCTAAAAGAACATTGGAAGATCCTACACCTCACAACCTTGGACATTCTGTAACATCATAACACTCAGTGTAACAACCTGTGCACCAAAATTGAGGATGGCTAAATTTTGCAGTATTCATCTCCTTCAACTTTTTGGTTAAAACAACAATTTTGTTCTGTAGATCAGTTAGAGAAATATCATTGGAAGTAGAGCTTGACTTGAAATTGCCATGATATTCTGCCATACCCTTAATTTTCATTCCTTTCTCTGGGGCTTCTACTAAATTAGTAATCTTTTATTTTGTCAAGGGTATTCTTATTAATGGCAATGATTCCTGAATGAATCATTCTTTCAAATGATCTAGATGGATGAGATGGGTTAGTTTCCCTACATCATCTTTGAATATTTGTATGCACTCCCATGCGAATTATCCTTCCTTCTTATTGATGTCCTGGAACTCAGTTAAATCTTGATACTTAGACTAAGGCAGTTTAAATTCTTTAATGAAATCCTCTTTCAATATATCCAAAGTCAAATTTTGAAGGGTTTGAACATATTTGATGTACCATCAGAGGGCTCTCCCCATTAATGTAGTTTGGAACTCAACCAACTTAGTTGAATCTAGAGCTTCTATGGACCTCTAAATGGCCTTGCATAAGTACTAGTTTTGTTCAACATCTTCATCTCCCGGTCCCAAAAATTCAAGGTACATGGTGAAAGATCTTGCTACATTACCAACCATTGGAGTAGGGCTAGGGAAAACCAAAACAAACCCATCGAGACTAGGTTGTAAAAAAATCACCAGATATTGCCGAATAAAACTAAAGGTACTACCACTTGTATCTACTTTGTGAGTGTTGTGAACTTCAAAGTCTTAGAAATCTTAGAAAAGAAAGTTACTAGATTTTTGATAAAGCATAAAGGGAGTGGGTGGAAGGGAACCAATTATTTTTCTATCATGTGGAATATTGATTTCAGGTGAAGGAATGTCTTCTTGGAACAACCTTCACATCACTAAATTCATGTCTTCATCTATAGGGGTATTAGGGTCTATCACCATGATATTTTGGTCTGGTTTTTGGGCTTCACTTGAATTTTGATGGACATCGCCACTGCAAACTTGTTCTCCTAACTCTCTCTAGCTTCCTTTCCTTTACCAGATCTCTCATCTCCTCTCAATCCTTTCTTTCTCAGCTTCAGGCTAGCCAAAACCTCCTCTATTTTCTTCAACTCTTCTCATCTCATTCATGTTTCTCTCCCTCCATTCCATAGATATACGATCCCTTCTTGTTACCCTAAAATCTATAACATTTGATATTTGTTCCTCTTCCATTACAATTCTTTCTTATATTCCATAATCAATCATCTTCTCCCCCAATATCCCCCCCTATTGCAAAGATTTTAAGCTACCATGTTAGTCAAAGGGAAGGGTAGAAACCTTTCATCCACCAATGGGACATTGATCCATACAGGGATTTCCTTCAAGAATGTTCTTCTTAACCCAAACTTGAACACTGCTTCTACTTTTGAGAAATATTAATATTTTTTGCAACAAATTCAATAATATACCCTTTCAATGTAGTTTTCACCAAGAAATCAACAACCCTTGTAAGTTTATCATTTAGGTAGTGGAATGCGACTATCTAATGGATTCTAGTTCTGATAGTTCCAACTAGAACTTCGATCTCTTAATGACTCCCACAACTGCCACAACCACTAATATAATTTTGTAGGGAATTCATCCAAAAATATTTTATATTGGTTGCTAGTAGTCTGAGAGTAAAATATATCTTCATGAATCTACTGAGTATTCTTCTATGATAACTCTACTTGTTGAAGAATGAAAGTTTCACACTTTTCCTCCCACCATGTCTAAATACTGCTCTTTAAGATCCTAGTCAGCATTATCAGAAATCCCCAGTTAAATTTTAGGGTCACGACAATGGAACCATTTGTTGGTGAAAAATAATGCAGAGACCAGGGATATTCTTCAGGGGCCAACAAAAGGGGTCCATTGTAATCTATCCTACGGTGGCATTTTGGTTCCTTCATAAGGGAAGAATGTCTCATCTGATGTGTTATTAGGACTTTAAGTATGTTGATGGGGTTTTAGAATATGAGCAAGTTCATTTACCATTTAAATAAGTTATGAAACATTACAAGAAAATGATCATTACCAATAAACATAATTAGAAAATTATTATTTATAAAAATAAAGAATGGATCACACACATTAGACCAGATATACCCTTGAAAATTGTCTCATTTCATTAGTATCACGCCAAAACATAGATTACAACTTCACTTCCACTGATCTACAAGGTTACATAAGATCTCATTAGAGCCACATTTATAGAAACAAAAGATCATGATCACAATAAGAATATGATTTCCAACTATATGTCAATTCCCTTCATTGACTTCTCTCTTCCGTTTTCCTGTCTGCGTGCATTTCGTACAACTTTGCAAGCATATTCTTTTATAAATTTTGTCTATTGGCATCATCAATCATTCCGATCCTTTGATATTTCAAACTTAACTCATAAGTTTTGATGAGATCAATCTAACTCCTATGACATTATCAAATTTTACTCCGCGTATTAAAAAAATCAATTTAACTCCTGCTCTCTTGATGTTGTCAACCCTATTTTCATGCTCTCTTTAGCATTTCTAATGAATCGATCCAACTATCAATTTTTCACTTCTCACTTTCTTCTTTCTGCCACTAATTTCCAATCAAAATTGATCAATAAAAAATGAAGGACCCAACAAACATATTTATCCACTTTTGAAATCAAGTAGTTTGAGCTCAATAATAACCATCCATACTGAGTTATATTTCCACTTTATCCCTTAAAGATGCAATTTCTTCAAACTACTAGATCAATTTCATGTTTATAATGACTAAACTACTAGCCATTCTATTGATATAATTTAATTTACCAAGATACATGGCCCACTATTGTACTTGCTAGCTATCTAGGAATGCAATCTAGATACTTAATGTCCCAAGAGTCAATCTTAGAAGATGACCTTCATCTATATTCATCATCATTTATTTATTCCATTAACTAAAAAATAGTTTTAATATAAAAGGATCCCACGTGCTCATAAATGCCACTATCAATATCACTATGACACCTTCCTTTATTCACTGACATACAATTTCATGCCCAATTTCTTATTTCCAGCAATGACAACAATAATAGTATTCCTTGACCGACATTCAAAGCTTGATGTCACCAAGCCTACATGCCTTGCATTGTTCCAATCAAAATTTATGGATTGCAACAACTCATTGGTGTATGTAAAAATTCCATGCAATTGTTCACCCATACACATATTTGTGGATAATAACTAACGAAGTATGGATGCTTGTCACACATTAGCAAACCTACTACACAACCATAAAAGCGAAGAATATGCAAACACCTAAGCTAATCTAATATACACTAGATTAATATCTCATATATCACATATTTTTGGGCCCTCCGGTAAGGGATTGACACCTGGAGCTACTAGGTTTGATACTGATATAGAATACACTCAAAAATACCATAAATAAACCAAACTCTCTCGAAGAGAGATTTATTAGATTCGATCCATTTCCAAACACACTATAGAATCCCATATTTATAGTAATGGAATAGGTAAAATAAATAACTATAACAACCAATTACAATTGGAATCATAATGACTCCTCCATGATTGCAACTCATACTTATTGGAAAATAAAACAATTTAGAAGAGTACATTGGAACTCTAATATATAAGAATACATGAAATTAGGCACAAGATAGATTGACTATCTTAGCCAACCAATCTAGCTAGGTGAGATATTATTTCAACCACACCTAAAAATAGGAGCTAAATCTAACTGGTTAGCAATCATTATGCAATTATGGATATCACACATCAAACATAAAACAAGTAGGAATGTTGTAGATAAATCTCTTCAAAATAATTTAACTTAAATCATCTTTAATAAATCGAAACTTGATCCTCCATATTTAAGAATGTCCAATCCTTTTCACAGAAGTTAAGAATTGACACCATAACCACCTTCCAATCATAAATAAGCTTGAATGTACTATGTACCACCTTCCAATCATAAATAAGCTTGAATGTACTATGTCTAGTTAATTTCGTCCATCCTTTCGCCAAAGTTCTATTAAATAACTCTTTTTCCCCTTCATTTAAAGGAAAAATGAGATTGAATCATACACTCATCAATAATATATGTATCATTTTTTTTTACTCTAAAATATTCTATGAAATAACTCTTTTGCCACTTCATTTTAAGGCAAAATGAAGATTGTATCATAAACTCATTAATAATATATATATCATTTTATTTACTAAATATTGATCATAAATTGCTAAAAAAAAAAATTGAAATCCTTAACCACAACCCTCATGGCCCGAACTCTCTTTCTTTTGATGGTTGAATCACTAACTTTCCTAATATGCCCAAACCTTCCTATCCAAGCCCTCTGAATGGTTGACTCTTTTTCATAACAGTAGTTCAATAATTTTGTATTTAAATACCACACTCAATGATCAATATTTTCCTTTCTCGAGGATAAGTGAGTATGACTTCTAAATTATTTGAAAGATAAACATACACATAGTGATTTTGATTCATCTTAACTTGCTTTTGGTTTATAAAAGATTCAAATCTTGAATTATCGGCCATGGTTACCTACTTTCAATCCATCTTCGCAATATCAACGGATAAGGATATACTTAGTCTTTAATACAATATGAACGTATAAAGATATATTTAGTATTTAAATATAATTTAATTTATGAACGTATAAAGATATATTTAGTATTTAAATATAATTTAATTTAAAATAATAATTTTATAGAGATGTGTTTTTAATTTTATGCGGAATTTGCAATTATTTTTGAAATTTAATTATATAATTTGTAAAACTTAAGTACCTAAAATTATTCAATTTACTAAAACATTTCATACATTCGAACAAATAATTTAAATAACTATAGTTCAGGAACCTGCTAAAAATTTTAGATCCTACAAAGAAATTCGAGGATGAGATTCCACCACATATAGAAGGACAAAAACATCAAATTGTGAGACTGAGCCAATCTTCGAAAAGAACAGAATTTAATTTGTCAACGTCTTTCATTGTTTAATAGCGGACGACACAGTTTAGCGTGTTGTATAAGTTTTAGTAATCTAAGTAAACTACGTTGCCTTCCAATAGAAAATCTTGAAAAATCTGGACAAAAATGCTCCACGACTTTTCAACGTGAGTGAGTCATGACGGTGTATATGTATGGAACTCTTTATGTGAAATTCATATTTATGGGTATTTATTTATTTCGTGAACGTCCCAAATCCTCCCTGTTGATAATAATAAAAATGCTCCACGACTTTTCAACGTGAGTGAGTCATGATGATGATGATGATAATAATAATAATAATAATAATAATAATAATAATAATAATAATAATAATAATAATAATAATAATAATAATAATAATAATAATAATAATAATAATAATAATAATAATAATAATAATAATAATAATAATAATAATAATAATAATAATAATAATAATAATAATAATAATAATAATAATATACATTTAATTAATTTCTGGTATAAGTTTGGCGATAAGTAGGTTCAAGTTTCACAATTTCACTTATAATAATTTTCAAATAGAGTAATTATGGGCATACATACACCATATAAATTAAAATAATGATTACTTAGTATTCTTTTAGTCAATGTCTTACCAGGTGAGCAAATCATCTAGAAGAATCAAATAAAATATTGATTACATGGAAATGAATCAAATAAATTAATGATTACTTGTTGATATGGTACTAGGCGATCAAATCATCAACTTGGTGACCTAGTAATAGTTGAGCAAATCATCAAGAGGAATCACATTGGCCAAGTTGTCAGTGCCTTTAGTTGACCTTGTAGCAAGTGAGCAAATCATCAAGAAGAAACAATAAAATAATGATTATTTCTCTAGTTAAAAAAAAACAGTATAAATTATAATAATGATTATGTGGTGGCCTAGGATATAAGAAAAATCATCTAGTGAAATCTAATAAAATAATGACATGGTACTAGGCGAACAAATCAGCAAGAGGAATAACACAAACCCACTTGTGACTTCCTCTCATAAAAAAAAATGATATAAATTAAAATCATGATTACTTGGTGTCGGGGCAAGCAAATCACCACCAAATAAAATAATGATTACTTGATGGCATGATACTTTGCTAGCAAATCATTGAGAATACTCAAAAAGAGGTTTAGATTTAGATGATTAAAGGAAACAAATTTCTTGAGGTGCAATAAAAAAGAAGCCTAAATCATAGAGAGGAATAAATTTTCTTGAAGTGCATTTAAAGAGAGGTTTAAAAGATGTTTAGAGATTGATATACTAAAAAGAGATTTATATCTTGAGAGATACAATAAAAAAGAGTTTTTACATTTTGAGAGATTTGATGCCTCTAGGTGCTTTTTGAGGTTTACACTTTGAAAGCTTTAATTTCAAGGCGCACTCAAAAAAAAGTTTACATCTTGAGAAATTTGATCTCTCTAGAAATTAATAATTCTCAATTAAATTAACTTTTTTGAGATTTACATCGTCACAGATTTAATTTCTAGGTACACCCAAACAAAAGGATACATTTTAAAAAATTTAATCTCTAAAAATTGAAAAATCTCAATTAAAAATCTTTACGATGCTTTTTGATGCTGCTTAAAATTAAAAGATGCAAAATAGTTAAATTTACTAAATCAATTATATATTCTTAGAAATTTAATGCCTCTCAACCTTCCATAAATCCTAATTTATCCTAATTAAAATAGATCTATACTAATGTATAAAATATCAAAATCGGAAAAAAAAAAGTTGGCTTCAGTAACTCAATTCAGCCATTCAAAATTACTATAATTTACGAACCTTCTAAAAATTCCGGAACGTGGATGAGATTCCAACGAATCTAAAAGGACAAAACTATCTAATTGTGAGACTGGGCCAATCGTCAAATAGAATTTAGTTTTAATTTGTCAACGTCTTTCATTGTTTAAAACTGCACAACACATTTTAACGTGCTGTATAAGGTTTAGTAATCCAAGTAATCTACGTTGCCTTCCAATAGGAAATCTTGAAAAAACTGGACAAAAATTCTGCACAACTTTCAACGTGAGTGACTCATGACTGTGTAATGCGTATGAAACCCTTTCACCTGTGAGCAATTTATTTATAAAAGGAAAATGAAAACTGTCCAACTGCACGGATACGCAAAATCCTTAATCTATGGTTTCATCCACCAATCCAGTGGGAAAACCAGTCAGTCAACCATGGTCACTGTTAGAAAATTAGTAATTAAAAATATCTTCCCAAAACAAAAAGACCAAACATTACCCAACGGTATGTGTCTTTATGTGCAGAAAAGCAATGTGAACTCTCTGTGTCTGTATCTAGAAGTTAAAAGATTGTGTAAGTTTGGTTAATTGGTTTGTGTTGTTGATCAGTCTGGAGAAGATGACAGGTGCAACCACAACTCTGCCATTTAGGTGGTTCTGGTTGTAGGTTCCTGCACTCTACAAGGTGTTAAGAATTTCTATAAAAGGGCCAGATTGTAGATATCCAGCAAGGTATCCCTCAGTCAAATCTATCACTCCAATATTGCCAAGAGAGCCTGTCTTAGACTGCCTGGGAAAATGGACAAACTTCTTATTTTCATAGAGATTTTGCTTGTGGCTTTCGCATCCATTCCTGCAATTCCTGCAGAATTTCCAACTCCATTGTTGTCTGTAGATTATTACGAGAAGACATGCCCCCTTGCGGTTCCCATTGTAAGCGAGGAGATGCAATTAGCAACGTTGAAAGAAGCTCGTATGGCAGCTTCCATACTTCGTCTGCATTTTCACGACTGCTTTGTTCAGGTATTTTTTTTTTTCTTTACAATAAGCCAAAAATATTGTTGGCCTTAAAATTTAAAACTGGATAAAAAATATAACATTCGATTATTGTCGAATTCCAAAATATTAATATCTTATTTTACTTCGAGTTTTAATCATTACTATAATATTTGGAATTAATGCAGGGCTGCGATGCGTCTGTGCTGTTGGATGACACACCAACGTTTAAAGGCGAGAAAACAGCAAATCCAAATGTAAATTCGATCAGAGGATTTGAAGTTATAGATGCCATCAAGGAAAGACTGGAGACTGCGTGCCCCGGTGTTGTGTCTTGTGCTGACATACTTGCCCTCGCTGCTCGAGATGGAGTAGTATTGGTATACCATCTTCATATTAATAATCCATAGCCCTATTAAATATAAGATCTATAGATCACTGTTAACTTTGTTGTACATCCATCTCAACTATATTTCCTGTTTCTCAGTCTGGAGGGCCATACTGGGACGTTCCCGTGGGAAGAAAGGACTCGACAACCGCCAGTTTGGTTGAGGCGAACACCAATATTCCCATGCCCAATGCAACTATCCAGAATCTCATTGGAAAGTTTTTAGTGCAAGGTCTGTCAGTCACAGATATGGTCGCACTGGTTGGTAAGTAAATGTTGAATTTATGTGAATTGTAAATTTCTGGAATCTTTCAGATTACTTTTGAAGATTAATAAAGCGGTCAAATAATTTATCATTTTTTAAACATCAGATTCCAAAATATTTTCTAAATTTGTAATAAGACGTAAAGATGTTCCTAAATAAACGTCAGGTTTTTATCATTGGTTTTTTGAAATCTATAATTAGCATAAAAATAATTATTTCATTTTGCTAAAAATAACTCAATTAGAGTTTCCGAAATATTCTAAAGACTTGATAGAAGTAACACAATCAAATATTTAACTTAGACTCTTATCTATCTAATTTTTAAAATATTCCAAAATCTAAACTTGATATAAAAATATCACACTTTTGTTAACGTTTCTAGGGTTGCCCATTGTGCACAGGAGGACACACAATTGGACAAGCTCGATGCACAAGTTTTAGGCAACGGCTTTATAGTGATCCGAATGCAGGTAATGATCCCTATTTATCTGGATTGAAAGCGATCTGCCCTGCATCTGGTGGAGATGACAACTTGTCACCCTTGGATCATGTAAGCCCCACGCTGTTCGATAATTCATATTACATGAATTTAGTGAAAGGAGAAGGGCTCCTCCCCTCTGACCAAGAGATGTATTCAAGTGGCCTGGGGAGCATAACAGGGCATATTGTCAAAGAGTATGCCACTGACCCTCTCGGATTTGCCAAGGACTTCTCGGACTCAATGGTGAAGATGGGAAATATAGTGAATCCTGTAACACTACTGACTGGTGAAGTGAGGAAGAACTGCCGCATCATCAACCAATAAGGAGGGACTTTATCTCTGGGATGCATTTACATAAAATATGAATAATTGGGAAAAATAAGAGAGTGAATTCTCTATAGGAACGTTGCTTCTTCATGATATATAGCAAGTATACTTCTGTCTCTCATTTGTCCTCATTCTTTGCAAAAGGATTGTAACAATTTTTATAGTATTTTCTTCAATGGAAATGGTATTTATTATTATTATGTTTCAGAGTTGCATTTGACTAAAAGATTGTCAAATTGCATCTATAGAAAGGTGCAGTTTAATTTTTCCGTATCGTGGTTTTGGTTTTTCTTATGGTAATGTTACGATAAGATTTTAATTGATTTTTTTTAAATATATAAATAAATTTAAATATGATGTATATTTTATAATTTAAATCCGTAAGTTTAATTAATTACTATTAAATTTTAAATAAAATTAAAAAAATATAATAAAATAAAAAAATGAAAACTAGAATTTTAAAAATTTTAAATAAGTATTATAAAAAGATAAATCCAGAAAAATGTATGATGTAATTGTGATAATGTATCTTTTATATCTTTTGGGTTTCTCTTGTATGTTTTTGGTCTAATTTATTTAGAATTTAGTAAGATTTTGTTGAAATAATAAGAATTTAATAAAAAATTGTTAAAATAATAAGTTTGAGTTTTTAAATGTAAACCCTTTATAATTTAAGTTCTTCAAAAATTGTTAAAATAATATGTTTGAGTTTCGAAATATAAACCCTCTAATTTAAGTGTTTTAAAGTTTTTTCAAAACCTTAAATTTATATGTAGTCAAAAACAGATTTTAAACCATAGAAATCAAAATTTGACCCATTTTTTTACCATACTCTAATCAAAATTCCAAAACATTTAATAGTTGAACAATACTATTATTTTTTAGTATTAAAACAATAAAATTTTCAAATTTATCAGAATATTTCAAAAAAACTAGGTAAGATAAACGAGATGATATTATAGTGTAAGTTGGTAAACCTAAGAAGGCAATATGTTTTTAAGAAAAACCAAATCGTTTGAAGTAGATTTAAGGTAAAACAAGAAGCATCTTGTTAATGAAAAGTCATCTCTTACAAAATAAATTTAAGAAGGCAATATTTTTAAAGAAAAACCAAATCTTTTGAAGTAAATTTAAGGGAAAACAAAAAGCATCTTGTTAATGAAAAGGCTCTCATTGTGTGGTTTCAAATGCAAAGCGGTATTCCTCTTTCAACAACTCTCTACATGGGGAGATTTGCACTGGCATTTTGCTTTTATTCATGGTCATGAGTCATTATGTGATAATGTTGGTTTTCGTCATAGTTTATTTGTATTTTTGGGTTGGATTTTAATGAAAAATCAAGAATAATAAATTGGATATTTTATCTCAATTTTATTTTATTTTTATATAATTTGATTGACTTAAAATATTTACAAAATAAGTCAAGATAATAAATCTCTTCTATATCAGGATGTAAAACGCTTTTGTAAATCATTTTTCTAGGCAATAATGAAAATAAAAAAGTAAAAAATTGAAATTAACAATATGAAAAGAAAAGTTATGCTTTATAATTGTAGACTTATATAGATAATGTGTTGTTGAAAAAAAAAGAGCTAATTTTCAAATACATTTTAATTCTCTAATTAACATTTGAATTAATTCTACTTTAAAAATTAATAAAATCAAAATGATGATATAGAAAGATACATTTCATAATTAGATGCTTAAAAGAATACATATAAGTTAATATATATAAAAAATTAAATATGAAGAAATATTGTAAATGCTCCAATATTGTATAACAATAATATTTATCTAAAAATAAACTTTATATCTTCTGTTAAAAGGATGATTGCCATAACAATTTGGTACACTCAACTATGTAACAAACTCTTATCATAACCACTAATAATTTCTGATTTAATGAAAGTTGTTTACCTAATAAGTTTATTGTTGTTAAGGTATAAATGCCCATAGTACAATGAGTAAAACTATATTATAAAATGTGGTTGGGTAGGGAATATGTTAATGCATATTAAGTTTCAAATGTTACTAATAATATATACAAGGGAAGAGTCAAATGAGGAGTCTCTTTGGAGTATCAAACTTATATAAAGTTTTGTACTTAAATTGTTTTAAAATTGAAATAAGAACAACACTTTCTATTGATATTTATAACATTATATAGACATGGTCATCAATATATAATATGATGGACATTTGAAAAATTAAAAATAATTTGATGGAAAATTGAGGTACAAATATTTCAAATCTAAGATAATAGTAAGAGTGAGCCTCTCGCCAATGGATGAAACTTTTGTAAAGAAGAACTATATGGAGGCTTGTGATTTATTCTCTGTAAGAACTCTCAAATTATGGTATGATAGTATTTTTATATTATTTTTTCTTCTTTTATAAATATTGACACCATAACAATGTATCTTTTATAACAAATTTCTTTAATACATTGGCTAATTAATATTTGGTAATAATATGAAAGATTTGTATAAATAAATTTAAAAATCATGTATGAACAAATGTTAAGATGAGCCATATTGAAACATAATATTTATTAAATTTAACTTTAATATGATATTTTCAAATCCCAATAGTCACACTTTTATATAAGATATCTATACTCTTTATATAATATATTTACCTTTCATATATTCATAATTCATTTTTCACATTTTAAAATATGATATTCACTCTTTTGAGCCCAACTTTTAACTTTTAAAATTTATAGTTTACATTTTTAATTGTTTATAATTGTATATTTAATTATAATATTATCAATTTTGCATTTCGAATTTTACATCAAATGTCTAATTCAATGAAATGTGCATTGTTTAGTATACTTAGAGAAAGAGTAAACAAACTTTTTGTATTGATTAAAGAGTAAAAAAGTGACAAAAAAAAAATAAAAAAATATATTAATATTTTACACATTTGTAAATGAAATCAATATTAAATTTCATTTCAGAATAAAATCTTATTTTAATTTAATATTTTCTATAATTCTAATTAATAAAAAAAAAATCTTATTTCTTTAAATAATCTAAAAAACTTTGACACCCTTATTTTATATTTACTTTATTTATTTTTTAACTGAAACGGTTAAGTTTTATTGATAGAAAGCAGGTCGGGCAAAGCCTAAACGACCATTACAATTTCCAAAAATGACGAAAGCACTCTTTCCACTTAAGGAATAGTTGCCTTGGTCGGTGTTTCTGCGTTTATGCTAATCATTCCTTCTTGCAGAGAGCATCCAATATTTGCCAATCTGTCCGCGTTCTTGTTTAATCCTCTGAGAATGTGGTAGATTTGAACCAAGGGGAAGTCTTTCAGAGTTCTGTTTACTCTTGCTAGCTGTTTATTCAGTGCCGGATCCTTGAGCCTTTTCTTTTTTACCATTGTTTTTATCAACAATTCTGAATCACCTATGATTAGAATTTCGTTTGGGTTTTCTTTTCTGGCTATTTGGCAGGCTTTCAAGAGATTGAGAATTTCAGCTTGGTTGTTGGTTTTCAGTCCAAGCCCCCAACTGAACTCGTCTTTTTTCCCATTCTGAAAGAAGATCACACCTCCTGTTCCTGACCTCCCTGGGTTTCCTTTTGAGGCTCCATCAAAGAAAATAGTGCACTTGTCCTGGGATTTCCACCACTGATGGAAGTTGTCCTCTGATTCACGGATCTGCCATCTTTCCTTGTGAATTGGGTGCATATTTGCTGAGTGTCTGGCCTTTCCTGTATAATCTTCCAACCACGCCCTTTCTTCGCTTCTAAGGGAGTTGTCATCCATAACTAAAGAGTGGTTAAGAGTTTCTAAGAGGAGGTTCTTTGCCTGTTCTGCCACTTTTTCCACGGACAGCTCAATGTTATTGAAAATAATCTCATTCCGGGCTAACCAGATTTTCCAGCAAACATCTTTTGGAGCAGCTATCCACACTTTGTGCCAAATTGATTTGCTAACAGTTCGATTGGGATAGTTGGCATTCTAGGAGGTGAACATGGTGGCTGTCGTGCTTTGAGTAGGGGAACTCACATTCAGCCCGATGAAGAAGATGGACCATACCTCCTTCGCAAAATCACACACTATGAACAGATGATTTGCAGTTTCCAGATCTCTTTTGCAGAGGACGCATCTGTGTGGCCCTGCTATATTCCTTTTGCACAAATTTTCTCTAGTCAGAATTTTGTTGTGAAATAAAGCCCAGAAAAAGAAATTGATTTTGGGGATGCTGAAGCTGTCCCAAATCTGTTTCCACACAGTTTCCGGGTATGGCGAGTCTTGTTTGCTTTGCATTTGGTAGTATCCTTGGCTTGCTGTGTACACTCCATTCTTTCCCCAGCCCCAAGCGTCTTCGTCATCAGTGTGAACTGGAGCAAAGTCAGAGATTGCGTTATTAAGGGCAACCAGCTGAGCGTTAAATTGCTCTGGGATTCTGAGGAAATTCCATCTCTGCCAATTTCCTTTACTATCCCATTTTGAGATATCCTTGATTTTTCGAATACCTTTTGCTTGAATCCAATCTCTAATCTTAGAAATCTCATTATTTTCAACAAGAGGGCGGTGTCCCATGACACAATCTTTCCATAGCTTTATTTTTTTACCATTCCTAGGAATACGATACAGGTGGGTTCTGAAAAACTCGATGCCTCTGTTGCACAGTTTCCAGGCCTGCGTGCCTTTTGGGGATTTCTCCGGCTTGAAGGTCATGATAGACTGATTTTTGAGATATTTCTGCTTGAAGATCTGGCTGACTGGGTGGCTAGGCTCAGCGCAGAGCTGCCATAACAACTTGCAGCCCAGAGCTAAGTTTGTGTGCACAGGATCACGTATTTGAAGTCCTCCTTCCACCATCGGTCGTTTCACAGTTTCCCAACTAATTAAATGAAATCTATTGGTATTCCCACACCCTCCATTCCACAGAAAATTGCACATGAGTCTGGAGATTTGATCTGAGATGAATTTTGGAGCCATCATGAGAGAAGCTTGGAATGTGGGCAAAGCCAAGAGGATAGATTTGATGAGCGTAAGTTTACCACCTGTAGATAGCCAAAAACCTCCCGACGCTACTATCTTCTTTTTGAATTTTGAGATTACTTCCTCCCACAGATGATTTCTGTTGGAGCCCATCGTTATAGGGAGACCCAAGTATTTGATTTTTTTCCCATTCTGCGTGCCCTGTATATCCCAGATCTTCTGCAATTTTCTCAATTGTGTGTTGGTCTGTATTCCAACCGTACACCGCGCTCTTCCTCTCACTTACCAGTGCTCCCGAGATGCTACAAAATTTCTGGAGAATGGTTCTGAAGGTATTTGCTATTCTTGAAGAGGCCCCCCCCCAGCAAAAGAGAGTCATCGACGAAAAGTGCATGATTCACTGGTTCTATACCTTTCACGATTCTGATCCCTGGTATACTGCCAATTTGTTTTTCCAGAGTCAACTTTCTGCTTAAGGAATCTGCCATCAGGATGTAGAGCAAAGGTGAAAGAGGACAACCCTACCTCAAACCCCTGGTGGCTAAGAAGAAGTTTGCAGGTCTACCATTTATTATATTTACTTTATTACTCCTATATTTGTTAGGTAAATGATAAACACCTATATAAAATTTATCTTGTCGATACACCTTTTTTAAAAAGTTAATGATATATTGATTGTGTTATGTTACATACATTTCTTTTTTAAAGTCTATGTGTTATGATATGTTAATTATGTATTATCGGTGAAAAAAATATAAATAAATAAAAATGGTTAAAAATTATTTGTCGAGAAATGAGAATAAAGATAGATGTAATTATCTTTAATTTAATATATTATGTATTTTTTAATATTAAAAAATAATATAATTTAATAAATTAGTAAAAAAATTAAATACTTAAAATTTAAATAAACAAAAAATCGATATCAAACTAAATAAGAAATGAAATTTTATAAAAATTCATATTACTTAAATAAAAATAGCTTAATCCATAATGAAAAACATGCCAACATATAATTATAACAGATTTAATACTACTTGACGGATATTCTTTTATGTAATCATAAAAACACTAACTATACACCAACCACAACCTTAATGATAGTAAAACAAAATCCATAAAGTCACGCACATCACATCAACATGCATTATTTATTTATAGTAGGAGGCAACTAAATTCATTAGTCATGGAAAAAGTTAAGTTTTCTTTTTTCAAGAATGAGTGCAAAACCTATATATCAAGAGAAATGACCATATATCATTATATAAAGTGACCCACTTAGACCACTCAAGGTTATATTTTGTTATTTAAAAAAGGTCATACCTCCTTTTTCACTCTGAAATATATAATCAAACCTTTTCCATTCAATGAGAGTACAAATTTGGTTTAATCGTGGATTTGTTCAAAACAAAAAAAAACAACAATGCTCATAGAATTAAATAATCTGAAAGAAATCCAACATTATAGAATTTAATCAATTTTATTTATTCATTCTAGGAAAAGATTAAAAGGAAAAAAGAACGAATATGTTTTTAAAATAATTTTGACATAAAAATTTTAGCACAGTAAATAATGAATATTTTAAAGATAGCACGAGAAGACAAATGAGAGGCCTCATAATGCTAAATCCCTTAATAAACCCCGTAATGGTTGACACTAGGAAGAAGAATGCTGTTTACATTGGATAAAAACTACAAAGTGGCTGTAAAGATGAGAAGCTAGACGGTATGATTAAATTAAAACCAGTTGGATCGTTGAATAGTAGCATAGCCTATGTATTTTTTGGTAAGGTATTTATGGCAATCCAAAAAAAATTATATTCTCATCAATATAGTTAAATATTGACGATTTTTATTATCATGCTCGTCCATAACGTTCAAACGATGAAAATGTATCAGAACATTCTCAACAAAGGTAAATTTTTTTGTCTCACGTCTTTGCCTTTCGTGCTGGGAATCTATGGAATATTGGTTGAGAAATGGTAATCCAAGAACCATTCTAATTGATCTCTAGTCCAAGGAAGAAATTTAGCAAGCCTATATCTGTCACAGAAAACCACTTACGCAAATGCAGTTTAAATCTTAGTAATGGTAGAAGCTAAATTGTAGGAACTCTTTGTTATCAAAAGATCAGGTAGACTACTATGATCAACAAGGAGTCAATTTTCTTCAAAAAATAAACATTTGAATCAGATTTGCAACATACAAAATTTTGAGATAACAAATGGGAATCCATCTTTGCATGCCACACTCTAGGTGATTGCTTGAGGCGATAGAGAGACTTCTTTAGTTTTCATACCAGAGATGAATTTTGCACGTATCCCTATGACTGCTCCATGAATATTTCCTCCTTGAGATCACCATGAAGAAAGGAATTCTTCACATCCATATGATGCACCTCCTATTCTCTTGCTACTGCAATGGAGAGAGCTAGCCGAATGGAATCCATTTTTGCCACTGAAGCAAAAGTCTCATCATAATCAACACCATGTACCTAGTGAAAACCTTTTGCCACCAACCGTGCCTTATATCGACTGAATTGGCCATCTGTGTTTTTCTTTGTCCGGTAAACCCACTTGCACCTCACAAGTTTATGATTGGAAGGTAGCAGAACCAAGTCCCAAGTCTGGTTCTCAATGAGAGAGTTGTATTCCTCATCCATAGTTGCTTCCCATTTAGGATGCCTAACTTCTTCTGCATAAGTTTGTGGATTAGATGCATGATTCATATAAGCATGCATGGGCATGTATGGACCCATAATTAAGAGTGTTTGTGGAGCTTCCTCAAACTGAGGTATAGTGGCAAGATCATCTAAGAGATCATTCATGCTGCTCCATTTTTGTGTTGAAGGTGGTCAAGAATATTCCAAATGAAATGATGAAATATTATCTCGATGTTTAACAACTGGTGGTCCAACAGGTGTCATATGCACAGAATCATCTAGATCATAATTCTGATTTGAAGTATCGTCTACATACTCATCAATTAATGGTAAGGGTAATTTTGTAATAGGTTCATCTGGCAGTGCATGCAAAGCATCTTCTTCAAACTTTACACTCCTTTCGATAAAGAGTTCTTAATTGTTGATATCAAGCAATATATACCCTTTGACTTCATCAAAATATCCAAAAGACATGTGTGCCTTGATATGAGGTTCTAAATCCTTTCTCTCCTCTGTAGGAATGCAATCCTATGCTCAAGATCTGAAAATGAAAAAATGTTTGACTTCATGTTGCATGCTAGTCCAAGCCTCAAAAGGTGTTTTTCCATTAACAAATTTATGAGGAGATTTATTCTGGATGTATGGGACACAATTGATAGCTTCACCCCACAATTTTGATGGAAGATATCTTGCATGCAACATGCAACTATCCATCTCTTTCAAAGATCTATTCTTCCTCTCGGCCACCCTATCTTGTTGCGGAGTGTAAGGAACTGTATGTTGGAACTGTAATCCTTCTTCATTACAAATATTATGGATATATTTGTTGACATATTCATTCCCATTATTTGTGTAGAGGATTTTGATACGTTTTGGTTGTAGCGGCTACAACCACCCTCCAAAAGTTTGCTTATGCTTTGATTTTGAAGCCTTCCTTCCTGTCCACGGGAGCTTATCTTCCACTGATCTAGGTATTCATGCTTCGACTAAGACTTATATTTTTCATTTTGATTGTGTTGGGTTATTTTCATGGTTAGCTGATCTTTTTAACTCACAAGTTGATCTCCTGACTTGGTCTCACAATAGTTATGGGCTTGCCTCCAGAAACTAGCCAATCCTTGAGGGTAAGTAAGCTTGAAATGGGAATTGCGCAATCTTGCAGTCAAACTTGAGTTCATAAATTGCACATTCATGGAAGTAAACCCAACACTGAGCCCATAAACTATGAAATTCCTTACTCAGCTTGCTAGAAAGTTGCCCATTTCTCCAGAACTGCATAGTTTTTCTCAATAGTGTGCATGGCAAGTTTCCCCGGAAAAGGCCAAAAAAAAAGCAAAAATTAAAAAAAATAAAAAATCATCCCTATAAAATAAGGATCTATTTTTAGTATCCCAAATGAGACACTTTCGCTATTTTTAGAAACTTCCTCTAAGTGTCACTTTTTCCTTGACTTTAGGCATGCGCGTCATAAACCCTAATTCACTCAAATCTATTTAATTGATGCCTCTAGTGCTCATTTTCAGATTCGATCTTGGATCTCTAAAAATCCAAAAGAGATAAAGGAACCTTCAGTGTAGTTGTCGTTGCTTTTCCAAGTGAGTTTCACTTTTGTCGTCTTTTGCCACTTTTTCTGTTGCTTCTTTTTCATTTTTCTTGTGTGAGTGTTGTTTTACTTATTTCTCTTCATTATTTTTGGCGTTTCAACATGTTTTAACTTTTAGAAGTGTTATTTTAAGTTTTCGTTTTCCTTTCACAAGTGTCGATCAATTTTCCTGTTTTTGCACCAATGGTCATTGTTGCAGTGACTTTCTTGACAAAATTGATTTTCCTTTTGTTTGATTAGTTCCTACACTTGATCTAATTGGATTTACTCATAATTAGTCAGTTTTTCACTCAACTCCACAACATCACTCAATTCTTCTCATTTTGCACACTTTCCCCGAGCAGATCCACACTTTCTTTGGTGAGATCTTGCCTTGCCTAGCTGAGCACTACGCAATCCTAAGGCTCAAGCCACAAGCTTGGCCTCTAGAACTAAGCAGTGTACAGTACATACTAGCTCCAATTGCATACTACGTAGTTCCAGGAGTCATCTTGTCACCTTGGTCACATTGTGCAGTCTCTCCCAGACCATTCCCCCGACTGAATTGTGCATTATGCAGTCTCAAGCCACAAACTTCAAACTTAGCTGTTGAAAATCTGCAGTGCATAGTTCCCATAGACAACTAGTCCCTTTTGTTAATAAAAATTACACAATCCTTCCCATCAGATGCCCAATTTGTTTCTTGAACATGTCTTGAAACTAAATTTGCAAAAGACTGATTTTTTCTTGTCATGAATGTCTTTTTTGTCCCACAGGTACAATAGTTGTTGAGCACCTCTTCAACAGTCACTGTTACCATGGCACCAAAGAGATCTGCTTCAAAAGAAACCATTGAAAGCAGTATTGGGGAAGCAGTTGAGAAAGCACCAATTAACTTGCCATTATATGTGAACACTCAAATTCTTATAGAAAAGGAATCATCACTGACATGGCATCAGGTTAAAGATTCTTTCGCAAATTACTTTGAGGCAAACTTGGAGGACCGATAGGTTTATATCGACATCCAGCAGTCAGGACTACACAAGGTTGCATGCCAATATCCGACCTTCCCATGTGAATATGTCATCAGCTCGATTGTCTCACACATTGATGAGAAGACCATGACATTGAGCAGTGTTGACAAACATAATATTTCCACCTTCCAAGAAGAATATTATCAGCTCATGTATCACTTGTTCGAGTGAGTGGAGTGCATGGAATCACTTTTCTATGCCACTCACAACTATGTGAACACAAGAGACATTTTCAAAGGCTGGGTGAAAGAGCCATCAAAGTTTTGATAGACACCTGATCAAATTCAAGGACTACGTGCTCTTGGCTATCTTAGCTTGCAGGGTCCATGGTCAGCAAAGCATGGAGACCTTTCCTGAAGGGTGGGAAGTCTTATTGAACCAGGTTGTGAACAAGGGGAATTCATTCAACCGGTAAGATCTATTGGCTCTATAGTTGAGGGCCCATGTAGCAGAGGCCCAAAGTCCTCACGATGGTGAGCAAGAATTTTTTTATATGTCTTCATATTTACTCGATGCAATCTGTGCACAACAACAGTTCCCTAGCATGAAATAGACATGAACACCACGAGAATATGCCATGCATATCTATTGCAAGTTGCTTTCAGATTTCAGTCATCGAGGAGTAATGGCACAACTATCTTACCAGTTCATCATCCTTCTTTACGAGCTCATCTTTGAATAAGATCCACCTTTCATGTCACGAGGAGCAATGGAGTCAATAGGAGACATCATAGATTGGTATGCCTCACCAGGTGGCACCTTCCTCAAATTGTTCGATGCAGAGAAGCCTCCGCATATTTTACCAAGGTATGCCACCAACAAGCTTGTCATGCAGGAAGTGTCATATCATCTCACCACAAGGTTTTCAATATATTTGCACAAGAAGAAGAAAAAACCATGCCCCACTCTTCCTTTTCAAATTAAATTATACGAGATAAATAACTTGAAAGTTGTGGATCCTAAGGGAAAGGAAATAATCAGGTTTGCATTCGATGCTCTAGACTTTAATTTGTATGATCCCCATCGTATTTGTAAAGACCATTGTGCGAGAATTTACTTTTTGTGGATTGGCAAGGCATTTCATTGGATAGAGGGGGATCCATGGAGGAATCGCTACATTGCCTCCAGACTCTATGAGCTAGTTAGTTTAGCAGGGAATTCACAAGATGCTCCATAGATGGCAGCAAATCTAGAAGAAATGACAACATAAGGCAACTATGCCATGCAAGACAAGGGAAAGAGGAAGATTGTCAACATTCCAGAGGGAGAACAAAGCTGCAAGATGAAAGAAGATCCTATTATCATGAAAGAATATTTAATAGCAAAATCAAAGAGGAAGAGAGGATGTAAAGAGAAAAGTGGAGGAAGAGAGAAAAATAGAGGTTATAGGAAGCAAAACTGAAGTTACATGAGAGAAAGTAGAAACTGAAGGAAGAACAAGAGTTGAGGAGGAGGGAACAAGAAGAGAGGCAGAAAGAGGAAGAAGAAATGCAAGGCACAATGACAGAAGAAATGACGTTGATATAGGTTGAAGAGCAGGAACAAAACCAACCAGTAGATGAGGAGGAATGTGAACAAATGCAGGATCGGAAGCTTTCTTAGCAGATTGAGCACTTAATTGAAGTGACAGACATTGAGACAGAACAACAGTCATGGAATAAATATGTTGATCTGATGCTGAGCACACCACCGGTCATCCCTTAGTCTCCATCGCCTCCTACAATAGTGCTAGCCCTGAGCGAGGATTGGGTTGTTGTTCACCTTGATGATGATCCAATGATGGATGTGTACAATTTGTCATTTGATGAGTTCCAAAAGAGGATTGTACAAGCATGGAGAAAGAATTTTCCGAATGATCACACATCACCTGCATTTGTTAGAGAAAGGGTGATAGTGGAGGACACTAGGAAGCATTCAAATTCCATTGCCAAATCCAACTTGGCCTTTGCAGGAGAAACAAGATCGAACATTTAGTATTTGACAACCGAGAATGAGAAATTGGCACAGAACTTGGAGGCTATGAGGCAAGAGGTAGAGCAGCTCTGGGTAGCAGCGCACAATGTAGTTTTTGGATAGGTTTACTTGGAGGAGATGAGAGAAATGATACATGATTAAGTATCAATACTTAGAGAAACCATTCAGAAGCTTTATGATGGGTTTGTGACTGTACATAAAGAAGCTATCTGTTTTCATGGCCTACAATAGTAGAGAAAAGATTGTGTTAAAACTCTCAAGAATATACAAGATGCCACCACTTATGTGCAAGAATGGAAAATGCAATACAAAGGGGAATGACTTGACTTAGTGAAGAAAATGTTGCCATGGGAAGAGCTAGAGAAATCGAAAGTTCATATGTTGATCTAGAACAACAAGCATCTCACCTCATTTATTGGTAGCATTCATGCCTCATATGTACAGTTATTTAGTAGTTTGGATGTCTTGGTGAAAAAACACAATATCCCATTAGTAAGTTCACTCACCAAAGCCAAATCTAGGAACCAAATATGGTAGGAGCTCAGAGAGTACATGGAGAAGCTGAGATAGATGTCCACTAATGAATATTTGGATCTGAATGGATAGAACATAAAAAATTACATCTATGGTCCTGTCAAAATCAAAAAAATGTTTCTCATGCTTTAGAATGAACTTGAAACTGCTTCTAGGGCATTGTACCCATATGCTATGTAGGCCATAGTTCGCTTCCAACTAGACACCATCATGTAGTTTGTGGACATCATCACATAGTACTAATTTTGGCACCAATAGGTGATCGAGAAGAAGCAAGTGGAGGTTGTTGAGTTAGAGTTCTCCCAAACTCAAACATCATAGTGTTGTGTCTTGTTAGGCTGTCAAGTTGTCTCTTCCCTATTTTGTCTTATATGGGTACAAGTGTAAATTGTAATATTATTTGTAATTATAGTCTAAGTGAAATTCCAGGTGTCAATATTTGAATATGAAGAGTCATGATGTAATGTAATGTGTCATTTTGTAAAGAGGTTGAAGAGTCATGAGGCTACTCCAAAGGTCACAAAGGGGAGTTGAAGATTCACCCCCTATGGTTATAAATAGAACCTCATAACTCATGTAACAAGCTTTTGGGAGCTAATCTTTTGGCTAGGCTTAGGCTTGGAAGGAGATTGGGAGTATTATGAAGAGCATTGGCTTCTCCTTAGCATAGAGCGAGTATATTTCTTTGGAGGAGCAAGTGTTCTTGACTTTAATGTTACACTATTGGGAATCATGGCCCATCAATGGTATGTATATGAATAGAATTTTCACTTATGATAAAATCAGAGGCAACACACTTTTATGCATATGTTATGAATATAGTAGGACTATTCTCATTGTATTTACAATTTATGTTATTTAACTTACGCGTATACTTATGAACTATTTCGTTTGCGTTTGTATGAATCTTTTTGAATGTGTGTTGTTGTATCAATTCATCACTTTAACTTGTGGACAATTCCACATCTTGGCTTGTGATGTCATTATGCTTACTTCAAGCTATGTACTATTAAAAGCTTCCAAGGGTCTCACTTCCTTTTCCCTTCGTGTGTTGGAACCTTTATGCATCACTCTTGAATTTTATACAGGGTCACACACTTGCTCTCACCCAAAGTTATCATACTTCACTCTGCATTTTTTCGTAGTCAGGGCATAACATTAACACCCACTGCTGGGAATCCTACTCCAAACAGTGTGAGGTCTAGTTGGGACTTCATATCGGGGAGATCCCCTTAATGTTTGCAGGTCCAACATTGTCAACATTTCTGGTGCTAGAAGGAGGGCCAGATGACAAGATAAACCCTTGAAGTCTATTTTGAATTTCTGCATTCATTTAATGACTTCTTCCACAATCATAACCCTGACATGCTTTTCTAGAAACTAAAGTCTGCAAGTGCCTTCAAGTATTATAGATGACTTGCCCAATTTGAAATTCAATGTCAAGGGTGAAACAACCTTATTTGAGCATACTACTGATTTTCTTGAATTGTGCACAAAACACAACATCCATTGTGAGGATGTTGGTTGTAGTTTTTTCATTATCATGTTCAAAGGGCACGTAAGGAAATGGTGTCACACATTTCCTGATGCATCCATACACTCTTTCGCACTTCTTGTCACATAAATATTTCACTATTTTGATATGTATGATTGTAAACATTTATGTAAGAAAATTTTGTAATTGTGAAAATAACCTAATGAATCACTCCATCATTTCACAATAGTTTCATGTTTTTTTGTTTTTAATTTCCTAAATATGAAATTGATTGGCCTTTCTTGTTAGGATATTTCAATATGTTTTTCACATTTCAGAAAATCCACATGAGCTTTATTCTTTCAAACGTCTCCCAATATACCTCGGTTTTATAGCTTCTAAATCTACAATGGATGAGGTTGTTGTTCCAAGTGACCCTTTGTCCCCTTCTCATTAAACAAATCTAGTTCCACAGTTTGAGGTTGGAGAATTTGAGAATTCATTCATCGATCTACCACCATCTTTTCCCACCTCACATACTCAAAATTTCAGCACAGGTTTGTACTATGAGTCTGATGATTGTGATGAAGTGTTATCTCTTCATCCTCCATCCTTTGGTCCCTTTGATCCACCTGATTGTGATGTGTTGTGTTCATATGTTTCGAATCTCTCTTTTGATGTTCACAAGGCTCAAGTTTTGGATGTAGTTGGTGTTGAACCGCCAACCTGCAATATCCTTTTTGACAAGTATGTGTGGGAGTCTGAATAAGAATTTGCAGTGAAGGATGACCTCCTTCCTCCCATACCTCTTTTGCATTATCTTGACATTTTCCACAATTCTATCATTCCTATTGAATCTTGTGGAAAATTAGTCTCTTTTGATGTTACTACTTTCAATCATTCTTAGAACACGTGGAATGCCAGTCTCTCATCCAAAGTTGGAGAGGATAATTTTTTTTCCCTTATCCTCCCAATCTCTCATCTTATATTTCTCGAAATATAGAGGGAGAAATTTCTCATTCTCCATCATGCCCTCTTTACAATTTTTCAGATCATGAGGATGCCTTTGTTTGTAATATTCTTTTTGGTCGTGGCTCTCATGATATTTTCATTAATTCATTAAATCACAATTATAATTTTTCAACTATCGATCTTGCTAAGCCACGGATCTTTAATGATACATCTTCTGATGTGTTGGAACTTCCCCAAGCTGTCGAGGAACTTTACCTTGAGCTGATGGTTATATCAAGTTGTAGTCTTGAGGTCAGTTCCACTTCCAATAAAAAATGTGTTGAATCTTTCAAGGCTCCTCATCACTCTATCGCACACATTGAAGATCAATCTATTTTACAATTTTCGCATCCTCCATTTGTTTCACACAATCCTATCACTCATTCATTAGAGGGGTCATATGTGGCGAGCACGGTTTCAAAGCGAAAATTTTCTTCTTTCTTTATGTTCTCCCATTTTCGCAGTTCAAAAGTTTGTTCTTGCATGTCTTCAGGTCGCAGTGTGTCTGTGCACCAGTGTGCACCCATAGAATGTCTCCCATGCACATTTTTGTTTTTGCGCGTTCTTTAAAACTTCGAACATTTTGGTTTGCACTATCTTATTTTTTTGTTTTTTGTTATGTTTGTATATATTTCTTGACTTGCATTCCCTCACTTACATAGGCCAACTAATACGCTGGTGGTTGCATTGGAAGTATCACTTCACATGAGTCGGGCATATTCACTATTAGTTTAGTAGTAAGAGTAGTTGTTTTCTCTGTTCATTTCTTTGATTTGCTTTCGTTCACGTCCTGCTCCTCTTATTTCCTTTTGTTTGTTTTCTTTTCAGTCATAGGATAACTTCTGCATGAGACCGTGTATTGTCCAGGTCTTCTATTAGCAGAGCAACACCAGAGATGAAAACTAGGACTCTGACAATCACTTTTACTTGTGCATTTATATACTCCTCATCCCCAATCAAAACAACTCAGTCTGAATTGGCATAGTATGTGTGCTTTCGATGAAGAGAATCGTAGGGATTATATATCTTACTCAAGCTAAGTGAATAAGTTGTGATAATCAATGGACTAAACAATAGTTTCGAAAGAGTTAGACATGTTTTGCATGAGACAAGATCCATACAGAGAGCTGGAGTTCTACCAGTGTGTCGCCAGTGTTGTAGTGACTACAACCACCCTCCAAACTTTTGCCTATGCTTCGATTTTAGAGCCTTCCTTTCTATCCACAGGAGCTTATCTTGCTATGATCCAAGTATTCATGCTTTGATTGAGACTTGTATTTTTTTATTTTTATTTTTTTGGCTTGTTTTCATGCTTAGTTGATCTTTCTAACTCACAAACTGATCTCCTGACTTGGTTTCACAGCAGTTCTAGGCTTGCATCCAGAAACTACGTAATCCTCAAGGGCAGGTAGCCTTGATGAAGGGAATTATATAGTCCTAACTCGTAGTCAGCCTTGAGCTCAGAAACTTCACAGTCATGGAAGGAATCCCAGCACTGAGCCCAAAAACTATGCAATCCCTCACTCAGCTCAAAAATTGGGCAGTGCACTGAGCCAAAAAGTTGCCTAGTTCCAAGAACTGCGTAGTATTTCTCGACATTGTGCATGGCAAGTTTCCCCAAAAAAGGAAAAAAAATAAAAATCAAAAAGCTAAAAATTAAAAAAGCATCTCTATAACATAGGGATCTAATTTTAGTATACCAAAGGAGATACTTTCTTTATTTTTAGAAACTTACGACAAGTGTCGCTTTTTCCTTGATTTTAGGCATACACGTCATAAACCCTGATTTTCTTAAATCTATTTAATAGATGCCTATAGAGCTCATTTTCACATTCAATCTTGAATCTCTAGATCTCCGAGGAGATCAACGAACCTTCAGTGCAGTTGTCATCACTTTTATAGGTGAGTTTTGCTTTTGTCATATTTTGTCGCTTTTTTTTGTTGCTTTTTGTCATTTCACTTGTGTGAGTGTTGTTTTACTTATTTCTCTTCATATGTATTGGTGTTTCAACTTGTAGAAGTGGTACTTTTAGTTTTCATTTTTCTTTCACAAGTGTCACATAATTTTTCCTATTTTTGCATCGATGGTCGCCATTGTGGCGACTCTCCTCACAAACTTGATTTTCCTTCTGTTTGATTAATTATTTCACTTGATCTAATTGGATTTACTCATACTTAGTCAGTTTTGTACTCAAATTCACAACATCACTCACTTCTACTCATTTTTCACACATCCACTAGGAAATTCTACACTTTCTTTAGTCATATCTTGCCTTGCCCAGTTGGGTACTGTCCTAAGGCTCAAGCCACAAGCTTGGCCTTTGGAACTGTGTAGTGTGAAGTACGAACTTGATCCAAATTCACACTACACTATTCCAGGATTCAGCCTATCACCTTGGCCACTAAGACTACGCAATGCACGGTCTCTCCCAGACCACTACCCAGGCTAACCTGCACATTACATAGTCTCAAGCCACAAGCTTCAACCCTGGATGTTGGGATTGCACAGTATGTAGTTCTCACAGGAATCCAACCCCCTTGTTAATAAAAAATATACAATCCTTCCAAACAGATGTTTGGTTTGTTGCCTGAACATGCCTTGAAAGTAGATTTGCTAAAGATTGATGTTTGTAGAAAGAAGCCTCTACATTTTTTACCAAGGTATGCCATCAACAATCTTGTCATGTAAAAAGTTTCATATAATCTTTCCACGATGTTGTCAGCAGCTTTGCACAGGAAGAAGAAAGCACCATGGCCCACTCTTCCTTTGCAAATTGGATTATATGAGATAAAGAACTTGAAAGTCTCGTATGTTGAGGAAAAGGAAATAGTCAAGTTTGCATTTGATACTCTTGACTTTAATCCTTATGATCCCTGTGGTAATTGTAAAGACAAGTGTGTGAGAGTTTACTTTTCCTGGATTAGCGGGGCATTCCATTGGCTAGAGGAGGATCCATGGAGGAATTGTTACAATGCGTCCAAAATTTGTGAGCTAGTCAGTTTAGGAGGGACTTCATAGGTTTATCCAAAGACGACAGTAATTCTAGAAGAAACAACAGCAAAAGGCAACAATCAAATGCAGGATAAGGGAAAAAGGAATATTTTCGACTATCCAAAGGGAGAAGAAAGCTGCAAGATGAAAGAAGATCCTATTATCATGAAAGAAGCTTTAGCAAAAGAAGCAAAGAGGAAGCAAAGGATACAGAGACCAAAGTAGACGCACAAAGAAAAGTAGAGGTTGTAGGAAGTAGAACTGAAGTTGTGGGAGATAGAGAAAAAACTAAAGGAAGAACATGAGTTGAGGAGGAGGGAAAAAGAAGAGAAGAAAAAGCACAAGGAAGAAGAAAGGAAAGGCGCAATGACAAAAGAAAAAGCATTGATACAGGTTGAAGAGAAGGAATAGAACCATCCAGTAGCTGAGGAGAAAGGTGAACAGATGCAAGATCAAGAGTTTTCTTAATAGATTGAGCACTTGATTGAAGGGGCAGACATGGAGATCAAATAGGGGCCGCAGAATGAAAATGTTGATTTGATTCCGAGCACATTGCAGGTCATCCCTAAATCTCCACCACCTCCAGCAATAGAGCCAACCCTGAGCGAGGAAGGGGATGTTGTTCCCCTTGATGATGATCTGATGATGGAAGTGTATAATCTATCATTTGATGAGTTCCAAAAGAGGATTATACAATCATGGAGAAATAATTTTTCGGATGATCATGCATCACTTACATTTGTTAGGGAAAGGATAATAGTGGCGAATAGTAGGAAGCATCCAAATTCCATTACTGAAGCCAACTTGGCATTTGAAGGAGCAACAAGATCAAACATTCAATATTTGATGACCGAGAATGAGAAATTGGCACAAAAATTGCAGGCTTCTAGGAAAGAGGTAGAACAACTTCGCGCAATAGCACATAATGCAGTTTCTTCACAGGTTTACTTTGAGGAGGTGAGAGCAGTGATTCTTATTGAATTTTCGACACTCAGAGAAACCATGCAAAAGATCTATGAGGGGTTTGTGACCATACATAAAGTAGTTATTTGTTTGCATGGCCAATAGAAGATGAGTATACATTTTATTAAAACTCTCAAGAATATACAAGCTGCCATCACCTCTGTGTAAGAATGGAAAATGTGATACAAAGGGGCACCGCTTGAATTAGTGAAGAAAATGAAACCACATGCATAGTTGGAGAAAGTGAAAGTTTAGATGTTGATTCAGAACAACAAGCATCTCACCTCATTTATTGGTAGAATTCAGGCCTCATATGTATGGTTGTTTAGTAATTTGGATGTCTTACTGAAAACACACAATATCCCATCTTTTCGTTCACTTACCAAAGCCAAACCCAGGAACCAAGTTCGACAGGAAATTGAAGAGTACTTGGAGTAGTTGACACAGATTTCCACCAAGGAAGATTTGGAGTTGAATAGAAAAAACATGCAAAATTACATTGATGGTCCTGTACAAATTAGAACAATGTTGCTCATGCTTTAGAACAAAGTTGAAACTAGTTCCAAGACATTGTACCCTTATGCCATGTAGGCTAGAGTCTGCTTCTAGCCAAACAACATCATGTAGTTTTTGGACATCATCACGCAGTACCACGCTTGGAACCAATATGTGACCGAGAAGCAACAAGTGGAGGTTGCTGAGCTAGAGTTCTCCCAAACTCAAGCATCATAGTGTTGTGTCTTGTTAGGTTGTAAATTTGTCTCTACCCTATTTTGTCTTATATGGATACAAGTGTAAATTGTAATATTATTTGTAGTTATGTTGTAAGTGAAATTCCAAGTGTCAATATTGGAATTGGAAGAGTCACGATGTAATGTAATGAGTCATTTTGTAAAGAAGTTGAAGAGTCAACCTCTCTTGTTATAAATAGAACCTCATAACTCATGTAACAGACTTTTGGGAGCCAAGATTTTGGCTAGGCTTAGGCTTAGAAGGAGCTTGGGAGTATTATGAAGAGCCTTGGCTTCTTTGTAGCATAAAGCGAGTATAATTCTTTGGAAGAGCAGATGTTCCTGACTTTAATGTTCCACTATTGGGGCCAGAGGTCCGTCAATGGTGTATGTATGAATGGAAATTTCACTTATAATAAAATCAAAGCTGGCACGCTTTCATGCATATGTTGTGAATATAGTAGGACTATTTTTATTGTATTTACAAGGTATGTTATTTAACTTACACTTATGCTTATGAAATATTTCGTTTGAATTTGTATGAATCTCATTGAATGCGTGTTGTTGTATTAATTCATCACTTTAATTTGTGGACTATTCCACATATTAGCTTGTGATGTCATTACGCTCATGCATTCCTTTAAGGTTACGTACTATTACAGGATTCCAAGGGGCACACTTCCTTTTCCCTTCATGTGTCAGAAACTTCATGCATCACTTTTGACTTTTCCATAGGGTCACACACTTGCTCTGGCCCAAAGCTACCTTACTTCACTCTGTGCGTTTTCGCAGTCAAGGCGTAACATAACCACACACTATTAGGACTCTATTGTAGTAGCTACAACTAGCCTCCAAAATTTTTCCTTCACATTGTTTTGGAGCCTCCCTCCTCAAAATATTAGTAGAACATCTTGCATTGCTCAGGTACTTGTTTTTCATTGAATTTTACATTTCACTTTGCAGCTTTTGTTCACTAACTTGTTTTGCTGACCAACCGCAAGCTGACCCTGTGACTTGGTTTACATTCAGTTATTGCATTATCTTGGAAAACTGCATAATCCTAAAGAGTAACCCGTCTTTCTCTCAAGAATTGTGTAGAACAACTTGGAAGTTAGCCTTGCTCTCGAGAAATGCACAGAGAAGTCCAACATAAAACCTTGCTCAAAGAAATTGCACAAAACATCTCGACACTGGACTTCGGCTCAGGAATTGTGTAGAACTAGTTGGAAGCTTGTCTTGGGTTGGGAAATTGTGTAGAGCATGAGATGCAGCCAGAGCCACTCAACCCAGGAATTGTGCAAAAGCATCCCTTCAGTTGTTGTCTGATGCATGTTTCGGCAAGTTGCCTGGTTCCCTCAAGAACTGCACAATCCTTCCATGCATGCATGGTAGCCTTTCCAAAAAAATAAAAAAGCATCCATAAAAAATAGGGATCTATTTTTAGCACTGGGAGTTACACTCTAGTTGACTTTAGAAACTTCTCGCCACTTGTCGTTTTTTCCTAGATTTTTGGCATGCACATCATAAACCATTAATCTACCAAATCTATTTAAATGACACCCTAAAGCTCATTCTACACATTCGATATTGGAGCTATGGTATTCCCAAGGCATCTAGGAACCTTCGGCACATTTGTCATAACTTTTCTGGGTAAGTTTTTCTTTTCAAGTCTTTTGCTACTTTTTCTATTGCTTTTTTTCCTTGGCTTCTCTGAGTGTTGTTTTACATGTTTTACTTGTAGAGGTTTTATTTCATGTTTTTCATTGTCTTTCTTAAGCGTTGCATGCATAACATTACTTTTGCACTAATAGTCATCATTGCAGAGACTCTCCCCACCAGCCTTGTTGTTTTTCCATTTGATTGATTCCTGCATTGGTTTTGATTGCATGCATGATCATTCACTCCTATCTGCACCCTCCTTCACTCATGCTTTTAGATCTACTCATTTTCAAGTTTCCCTTAGGCAGATTTGGAATGCCTTGACTCAGATCTAGCTTTTCCCGGCATGCACTGCACATTCCTAGATCTTAAGGCTCTGTCTTGGTTCCAGGAATTTCACAAAGGCTTCCTCTCACTGACCTCCAGTTGTGCTCTATGCAGTTCTGGGAAACAATGACCAGTCTTGCCCACTGGGATTGCACAATGCGTAGTCCCAACCAATAGTCAAGCTAGTTTGAACTGCACTTTGCATAGTTCCAGTCACAGTCAACCCAGATGGATTGTGCTTTGCACAGCTCCAGTCAGCAACAGGTCTCACTAGCAGTTGAGATTGCACAATGCGTAGTTCCAGCTGACAGTCTCCTAGCCTTTGAGAGTCACTACTGTGCAATCTTTCCTAGCAATCACTTGACTTGTTGCACGATTGATCGTTGAAGTGCTTTTTGTTTTTAAATTGACATTTTCTTGTCGTGAGTGTCTGCTCTATCTCTAGGTACATTAGTTTTTGAGCAGTCTCTCAGTAGCACATGCATCATGGTTTCCAAGAGAGTTGGATCAAAATACACTATAGAAAGAATCACTGCAGATGTGGTTGAACAGGTGCCAATAAACTTGCCCATCTATGCAGACACACAGTTGTTCATAGAGAAGGACATGAATATCACATGGAAACAAATAAAGGACATATTTGCAGGAATTTTCAAGGAAAATCTGGAAGATCGTCAAGTCTATGTCAACATTCACAAGTCAGGCATGTACAGGGTTGCATGTAGGTACCTCGGCTTCCCATGCATGGATATCATTCACTGGGTCATCTCACATACCAATCCTGAGACGATGACATTGAGAAGCACCAGTGGGACATAGCTTTCCACCTTAAGGATGGAAAACTATCATCATATGTATCACTTACCATAGCTAGTGAACTACATGGATGCACTATTATTTACTCCCAATATAAATTTAAACTCTAGAGATATCATGAAGCATTAGGTAAAAGATCCATCGAAGTTTAGGATGACACCCAACCTGGTCTACAAGACGAAGTCACTCAGGAAGGCTTACCAACTCCTGATCATCTTTACATGTTGTTTGTATGGCCAAGAGAGCATGCAGACCTTCCCGTAGAGTTGGGTGGTTATGTTAGATCAGCTGGCAAATAAAGGAAGGCCTTTCAACTGGTTAGACATGCTGGCTCTTCATCTGAAAGTGCATGTGTCAAATTTTCAGAATCCACCTAAGGATGGCTAAGCAAGATCCTATATGTCCATGTACTTTCTTGATGCAATATATCCCAACCAACAGTTCCCTAGCATGGCTTGGACATGGACACCATCAGAGGAAGTTGTGAATGTTTATTGCGAGTTGCTCTTTGAGTGAAACTACCAAGGAGTCATGGTGAGGCTGTCTGATCACTTCATCACCCTATTGTACAGGATGATATTTGAACAAGATCCACTTTGCATGTCCCAGGAAGTGATGCAGGCATTAGGGGACTTTTGAGGTCTAAAATGGGCCTCCTAAGAAAAATTCACAAAAAAAAAAACTTTATAAGGACCAATAGGGTTCAAGATGATGATGTCAACCATGGGGGATGATTCACCATTTTTGGAGTAAAAAAGTAAAAATAATAAAAACTAATAAATAATAAAACTACTTTTTCCACCCGTATTTTTAACTTATCTCCCTAAGTTTTTACTCAAAGTTCGAGCGAGAGTACTCGTTGGATGTAAAATTTGATTCCTCATCCAAGGAGTACCCATGTTGGATACTTTCGATGGATCTTGCTGCATGAAAAATGAGAAATACATGAAAGCACGTGATTGCAATCACGTTTTTCATGTATTTCTCATTTTTCATGTAGTAGGTTCCATCGAAAGTATGCAACATGGGCACTCCATGGATGAGAAAACAAATTTTGCATCCAATGAGTGTTTCTACTCGAAATTTGAGTAAACCCATAGGGACATAAGTTGAAAATACGAGTTGAAAAAATAGCTTTTTCTTTTTTCCCTCTAAAATTTGATGATGTATCTAATCTTATTTTATTATTTCCACTATTATTTTATAATTTCCTTAGGAGACCCATTTTAGACCTCAAAAATCCTGTAATGTTGGTATGCCTCACCCAGTGGCACCTTCATCAAGATTTTTAGCGTGGAGAAGCCTCCGCATGAGCTACCGAGGTTTTCCACAGACAAGTTGGTCATGCAAGAGGTTGCATACCACATCTCCACTGGGTTATCAGCAGGACTGCACAGGAGGAAGAAGGCACCATAGCCTACTCTTCCTTTAAGTATTGGGTTGTATGAGATCTATACCTTTAAAGATGCACATGTTGAGACCAAAAACTTGAAGAGGTTTGGGTTCAGCACCAAGAGCTTCAATCCGTATGATCCCCACTACATATGCAAGAACCACTGTGTGAAGGTGTACTTCCCATGGGTCCACGAGGCATGTCATTAACCAGAGGAATATCCTTGGAGGTATTACTATAACTCCTCTAGGCTCAATAAACCAGTCAACGTGGCTATAGATTGGAAAGTAGCACTGCAGGAAGTAGCACCACAAAAAGAAATAACAATAGCAGTAGTGAGTAGCAAACTGGAACAAGAAAAAGGCATGAGGAAGATTTTTGAGAGCGCAAAGGTTGAGAAAAGCTACAACTTTAAAGAAGATCCACTTGTTGAAAGAGTAGCTTTGGAGATAGATGCAAAGAGGTGACAATGTGAAAGGAGAGTAGCACAGAGAAAGAGGGAGAAGAAAATATTGGAAGAAGCATAGAGGAAGTTGCAGGGGACGGAGAAGAAGCTGAAACAAGAATAGGAAATTAGGAGGAGAGAAAGTGAAGAAAGGTATAAATAAGAACAGGAAGAAGGATAAGGCACACTGGCAGAGAAAACTATATAGATATAGGTTAAGACAGTAGAGAAGCCAACATATGATGAATAGGGTGAGGAGGCACATGTTCAGGAACTTTCTCAGCAAGTTGAGAAGTAGGTTGAGGAAACAAACATGGAGATAGAATAGGAGCTAGAGGACCAGGACATCGATCTCCTGCTGAGGGCATCCAAGGTCACACCATAGTCTCTACTACCTCTAGAAACACAACCAGTCCTGAGAAATCAAGGAGAAGTTGTTCTAATTGATGATGATTCAAAGATAGATATGTACACTATGGAATTTGATGAGTCACAGCAAAGGATTGTACAGGCACGAAGAAAGAAGCTCCCAGATGGTCATATATCACTTGCGCACATAGAAGAAAGGGTGATTGTACCAGCTATTAGAAGACATCTAGTTTCCATGGTCGAGGTTTCTAAGGATTCTTCAGAAGCCACGAGTTCAACAAGCAAGTTCTTGATACCAGAGAATGATCGAATAGCGAAGGACTTACAAGAGGCCAGGCAGAGAAAAGAGAAATCTACAAGATCTGCCATGACAAATATGAAGAAATAAATAGTGGCAGAGATATCAACTTTGGAGCCCACCATGCGGACATAGTATAGAATATTTGTCATCATGCACAAAGAGGTTGTCCATTTATACAGCTTTCAGCAGCAGTGCGCATAGACGGCCCAAAATCTAAAAGAAATTCACACTAGTATTAGGCATATGCAAGAACGGACAATGAGGTACAATGGATCCCCACTTTACTTGCACAAGAGGATGAAGCTAGAGATTGAGCTAGACAATGCATGGAATCAGATGTTTATTCAGAACTATGAGCAGCTCCCTCCACTCATCACTTGCATTGAGGCTTACTATGCATGGTTGTTCAGGAGTCTGGATGTCATAGTGTGAATGCACAAGATCCCTTCCATCAGAACCCTCACCCAAGCCATGAAGAAGAACCAAGTCATGTTGGATGTTGACAAGTGCATAGATCAGTTGATGCGTGTAGCCACCAGCGTTAACTTGCATCTCACCGCAGATAACATGTAAAGGTACATCAGTGGTCCAACCACACTCAGGACAATGCTGTGCATGCTTCAGGATGAGCTACACAAAGATTTTAGAACCATATGCCCAGAAGCCATGGAGGCAAGAGTCTTCTTCGACAAAGATGTCATCAAACAATATGAGGACACAATAGTGCAATACCAAACTTGGTATCAATTCGTCACCAAAGATCACTGTAAGGAGGTTACTGAGTTGGTCGTCCCCCAAGACCCCGATTAAGGTTGTTTGTCTTGTCAAGCTGACTCAAACCTATTTTTTGTCCCACATGGGTATATGTGGAAATTGTATTATTGTAAACATGTTATAAGTGAAATTCCAAGTGTCACTAGTGGAATGTGAATAGTCACTGTTGTAATGTGAAGAGTCATGAGGGTAGTCCAAGAGTCAAATGGGAATGTCAAGGGTCACCCAACCTTCTTCTATGCATATAACCTCATAAATCATAGTATAGGATTTTGGGAGCCAAGATTTTGGCTAGGAATTGCTTAGAGAAGGCTTGGAGAGTATTGTGACAAGCCTTGGCTTCTCCACAACATAGATCAAGTACATCTCTTTGGAGGAGTAGGTGGTGTTGAATGTAATGTTCCACTATTGGGGCTAGTGGTTGCCAATGGTGTATGTATGGATGGAACTTTCACTTAATAATATAACTGAGCCAACACGTTTTCATGCATATGTTGTTATTGTAGTTTGACTATTCTGGTTACTCTAGAAATGTATGTTATTTAACTTATGCATTTGTGTATGAACTATTTTGTATGAAATTGTATGAATTTTGTTGAAGACGTGTTGTTGTATTAACCCGTCACTTTGGATTGTGGAGTATTCCGCTTCCTTCCTGTGATTTCATTCAAATCGTGTGTTCCTTTCAGGCTGCATACTATTACAGGATTCTAAGGGATATACTTTCCTCTCCCCCTGTGAGTTAGAACCCCCATGCATCTCACTTGACTCGATGCAAGGTCACACACTTGCTTCTGACAAATTTATCATACTTACCTATTTGCGCTACCGCAGTCGAGGCCCTACTATACTACCCACTATTGGGACTCCTACTCCAAACAGTCTGAGGTCTAGTTGGGATTTCTTACCGGGGAGATCCCCTGACACATTGGTGGTTCCAGCACCGTCAACATTTCTGGCACTAGAAGGAGGGCTAGATGACAAGGTGAGTCCTCAAAGTCTATTTTGAATCTCTGCACATTCTTTATGACTTACATTATAGTTAATGCTCCAACATGTTCGTCTCATGGATGTGATTTTGAAGTGTCGGAGGATCTCCTTAATTACTTTTCACGTAACACATATGATGGTGAAGGTGGAGAAACTTTGCTTAGTCACAGAGTTTCCTTCATGGGCTTCTATGAAAGGAATGAAATCCATGAGGATCACATTTCCTGCTTGTTGTTCGCATTCACGTTCCAAGGACATGCATACAATGGTGTGTCACATTTCCCATAGCCTACATTCACTCTTATGATTAGATGATCAGAGAGTTGGCTTGTGCTTTCTATAATTATGACCGTAAAGCACTCAATTTTTTTATTAGATATTATGAAAAGTGCCTGATGAATCCCTTTTGCAATTTTGGACACGCTTCCAAAATATCTCTTTTCAAATCCTAGAAGATGAAATTGATTAGAAATTTCTCCATGAAATATCTTAGTATCTTCTTCACATATCTGAGAATCCTCACGTGTCAGAATCTTTCGAACCCCTCCCAGCATACCTCAGTGTTAGAGTTTCCAAACTCAAGATGGACAAGGTTGTTGTCACAGGTGACCCTTCGTCTGCTTCTCATCAAACAACTCTAGCTCTGCAGTGCGAGGTGGGAGAAGTTGTGAACCCATCTGTTGAACTATCACATCCTCCCACCCCACCTACTCTAGATATATGTGCAGATTTGGCTTGTAAGCTTGTTGGTTGTCATGTGAAATTGTTCTCTCAACCTCTGTCCTCTCATTCTGTTGATCCTCCAGATTGTACTGTGTTGTGTTCTCCCATTCTGGACTCCACATTTGTTGTTCACGAGGATCAAGTTGTTGAAGAAGTTGGTATTGAACAACCAACCTGTGCTGTCATTTATGATGAGTATGTGTGGGAATCTGAAGAATAACTTGTGGTGAAGGATGACCTCCTTCTGTCTGTGCCTCTTCCGATTTTTCTAACATCTTTTTTGATTCTGCCATTTCTAATTTGTCTTTTGAAAATCCATCCCCAAATATTTTTACTTTCGATCATTCACAGACACACTGGATGTCAATACGTCATTTGATTGCGAAGAGGACACTCTTTCTTTCTGAATCCACCCAATCTATCATCTTTTCTTTCTGAAAACTCAGAGGGGGAAAATTTTTGTTTCCCATCAACCCCTATGTATGATTCGTTAGATCATGAGGATGTCAATGGACATATTGAATTTTCTGATCATGGATGTCGTGATCTCTTTACTCCTTAATTCAATCACGATGTTGATTCATTCATTGTTGATATTTTTAAGCCACCGGTCTTTGATGATCTACCTGATGATGAAGTGGAAACCCCTCAAGTTGTCGAGGCACTTCAGCCCAAGCTAATCGTTATGTTAGGTCCTTGCTATCTTGAGGTCAATTCCGCTTCTGATTAGAAATCTGTTGAAACACCATAGGCTCCTCATCACTCTCCTGCTACAATGAGCACTCTTGCTAAATGAAAGTTGTCTTCCTTTTTCATGTTTTCTCATTTGTCATGGTCAAAAGAGTGTGCATGCTCATTGTTTGCGCATAGTGCATTGCAACACCAAGGTATGCCCGCAAAATGTTTGTCTTGCACGTTTAATATTTTCTTTTATGTGGATGCTTTCAAACTTTGAGTGTGTTGATCTTCATCATTTTATCTTTCTTGTGTGCTGGTTTACTTGTACATATTTCTTGTCAACCATGCCTTCACCAACATGGGTCAACTAATGCGCCAGTGACTACATTGGAAATATCACTTTATGTGAGTAGGCCCATGCACTGTTTAGTGTAGGAGTAGTATTTGCTTTATTGTTTTCTTTGCTTTCTTGTTTTGTTTTCTTGCATGTTTTGATTTTCTTTCATGTTTTTCTTTCGTTTAATTTTTTCCTTTACTTGTTTATTTGTTTGCTTATTATGCACCCATAGGTTTAGCTTCACATGAAACCATGTTTGTCTCTTGAGACAAGTAGGGTGAAGTATAAGACGAATTGTATAACTATCAAAAACTGGTCATCTGTTGTCCTCTCCCTTTATGAAGAGCTTTCTTTCTTCAGTCGATTATACACTAATGGAAAATACGTTTTGTTCAGAGTGAGTCTTGGTGAAAACACAACGCTTGCACTTTTAACTAGTACTGCCTCCTCTAATCAGTATTTCTATATTTGGTTAACCCTTGTTATCTCATTCAAGTAGAGTAAGGTGAGGGGGAAAACATTAACAAGTATGTCAAAGGTATATATACCATACTTCTCTCAAGGGACATCCTCTTTTGCTCTCAATAAGTCGGGATCCCTCTTTCGCTTCATGAAAAATAAATAAGTCCCTATGCACAATTCTCTGAAAATAAAAATTTTTTAAAATGAAAATAAAATAAAGGTGAAAGAAGAGAAAGGCTTCCTGCACAGAGAGGTGATGCAAGTAACTCTGCTGGGGTACTGACTAGGCTTGTTGGTAGTAGACTGATGCTTGTGTTATTGCGTGACTCCACCGAGGTATTATTCAAGCTTGCGGTCAGCGGAGAAATACTAGAGATGAAACTAAACTTTGACAGTTATATTACTTGTAAATAAATATACCCCTCTTCCTCAATCAAAACAACTCAATTGACTTGGCTTGGTATGTGTGCTAACTAATCAAGAGAATGGTAGGGATTATATCTTTAACTCAAGTTAGTGAGGAAGCCATGATGATCAAAGAATCGAACAATACTTCCAAAGGAGTTAGATTTTCTTTTCACGAAACAAGGTCCACACAGATAGTTGGAGTTCTAGAAGTGTGCTGCCAATGTTGTAGCGGCTACAACCACCCTCCAAAATTTTTCCTTCACTTCGTTTTGGAGCCTCCCTCCTCAAAATATTAGTAGCATGTCTTTAAGTGCTAAGGTACTTGCATTTCGTTCAAGTTTATGTTTCACTTTGCAGCTTGAATTCGCTTACCTGTTTTTCTGACCAACCACAAGCTGACCCCATGACTTGGTTTACATTTGGTTCTTGCATTGTCTTGGAGAACTGTGCAATCCTAGAGAGAAACTTTCCTTGCTCTTAGGAGTTGCGTAGAGCAGCTTGACAGTCAGCCCTGGTCTTCAGAAATGCGTAGAGAAATCCGACAGACAACTTTGCTCAAAGAAACTGCACAGAACATCCCGACACTGGGCTTTGACTGAGGGATTGCACAGACCCAGTTGACATCTTGCCTTGAACTTAGAAAATGCACAAAGCATGAGAGGCAGCTAAAGAAACTCAATCTAGGAATTGTGCAGAATCACCCACCGCTTTTGTCTGATGCATGTACCAGCAAGTTGTCTGGTTTCCTCGAGAACTGCACAATCTTTCCATTCATGCATGGCAACCTTTCCCGAACAAGAAAAAAAATAAAAAAAATAAAAAGAATCACTAAAAAATAGGGATCTATTTCTAGCACTGGGAGTTACACTCAAGTTGATTTTAGAAACTTCCCACCACTTGTTGCTTTTTCCTATATTTTTGGCATGTGCATCATAAACCCTAAATCTACTAAATATATTTAAACAACACACCAAAGCTCATTCTATAAATTTGATCTTGGAGCTTTGGCATTCCCAAGGCATCTAGAAACCTTCAGCACAGTCTGCATAACGTTTTCGAGTAAGTTTTGCTTTTCAAGTCTTTTGCTGCTTTTTCTGTCACTTTTGTTTCCTTGGCTTGTGTGAGTATTGCTTTTCATGTTTTACTAAACGACCGTTGCCATTTTAGTTTTTTTTAACTTGTAGAAGTGTCATTTCAAGTTTTGAATTGTATTTCTTAAGTGTCACATGCATAACATTGTTTTTTCACTGACGGTCATCATTGAGGCAACTATCCCCACCAGATTTTGACTGATTCTTGCATTGGTTTTGATTGCATGCATGATTGTTCACTCCTATCTGCACCATCATTTGCTCATGCATTCATATCTACTCATTTTCAAGTTTCCCTTGGGCAGATTTGTGCTGCCTTGGCTCAGATCTAGCTTTGTTTGACATGCAATGCACATTCCTAGATCTCAAGGCTCTTCGTTGGCTCAAGGAATTGCGTAGAGGTTGGTTGTCACTGGCTTCCAGCTGTTCTCTATGCAGTTCTGGGAGACAATGCCCAGTCTTGCCGACTGGGATTGTGTAATGTGCAATCCCAACCAATAGTCAAGCCAAATTGAACTATGCTTTGCACAGTTCCAATCCATAGTCAACCCAACTGGAATGTGCTCTATGCAAGTCTAGTCAGCAACAAGTCTCACTAGTAGTTGAGATTGCATAATGTGCAATTCTAGCTGATAGTCTCCTAGCCTTTGAGAGTCACTACTGTGCAATCTTTCCCAGCACTCACCCGACTTGTTGCATGATCTATCCTTGAAGTGCTTTGTGTTTTTAAACTAATATTTTCTTGTCGTGAGTGTCCGCTTTATCTCCAGGTACATTAGTTTTTGAGAAATCTCTCAATAGTACATGCATCATGGTGTTTCCAGGAAAACTAGTGTCTTTTTGATGTGCTAGTCCCACTAGGATTGGCAACTATCCTAGAAACAAACAATCAAAGCAATTTTCCATTTCCTTTATGTATGATAGATAAGGGAGGAGCAAAGAGACCAACCTGGATCTTCAGCTTGACTCCTTGCTTGATTCCTCTCTCCCTTGATAGAGCTTGCACCTCTTCTCCTACTTATCCCGCTCAATGAATATCTGTAGAGACAAAGTAACAAAACACCATCAAATCAACTCGGTTTATTATATCATAAACAATGCAGAATCAGAAATACATTGATCATACAATGGAATTCGCAAACAACAACATTCACAAATACACGTTTGTATGGAGGAAAACTCAAAGAACTTTATTAATAGTAAAAGGGAGAATTACAACCCAGTTGTCTGATCTAGCATCATCCTCCCAACATCAAAGCCCTCTTCACCTCATGAAAAGCAAGATCACCCAACAATACAATGCTCTTTCTCAAATATAAACTATCAACACTTCCTTACAAATTACAAAATTCCAGCCTCCAGATCTCTCAGATGAGGGATCCATTTATAGATGTCTGCAAGGGTGTGAGTCATCTCTGGGTTTTTGATTAGTGTCATTCCACTTATTGTTCTTGGTTCCACTTGGAGATTTCTTGGATCTCATACTCATCCTTGGGAGAATTCAGAGAGGCAAGTGTCATAGGAGAAGTTTCTAGAAGATTCCATGAGCATCCAGTTAGCAAACAGTCTCAGACATTTGTCCATCCTCACCCATCACACCCTACAGAAGGCCTCTTCAGTATGCATCACACCTGGCTAGTGTAGAAGTCAATATGCATTGCACCTTGATAGTGGGGCAGTTAGTATGGTCCAGTTTTGGCCAGTTTTGAGTGGTTTTTCAGGTGGAACTTTTGGGGAATGATGTAATCAGTTGACCATGATCCTTTAGGGTATGAAACAACTCTTTTAGGGGTTAAAGAGCCCTTGGATTATCGACATACAAGATTCAGGTTGCAGTGCCCAAATATGTCTATAACACATGGTTTCCAAGAGAGTTGGATCAAGGGACACTATAGAAAGAAGCACTGCAAACGTGGTTGAACAAGTGCCAATAAACTTGCCCATCTATGCAGACACATAGTTGTTCATAGAGAAGGACATGAAGATCACATGGAAAAAAATAAATGACATATTTGCAGGCAGTTTCAAGGAAGATCTGGAAGATCAACAACTCTATGTCAACATTCATAGGTTAGGCTTGTACAGGGATGAATGAAGGTACCCCACCTTCCCGTGTGTGGATATCATTCATTGCATTGTATCACATACCGATCCTGAGATGATGACATTGAGCAACAAAAGTGGGACACAACTTGCCACCTTCAGGGCGGAAAATTATCATAAGATGTATCACTCGCTGCAACCGGTGAACTACATGGATGCACTATTATTTACTCCCAACAACAATATAAACTCTAGAGATATCATGAACCATTGGGCAAAAGAGTCATCGAATTTTAGGATGACACCCAATCAGGTCTACAAAACAAAGTCATTCAGGAAGGATTACCAACTCTTGGTTATCTCTTCATGTTGCTTGTATGGACAAGAGAGCACGGAGACCTTCCCATTGAGTTGGGTGATTATGTTAGATTAGTTGGTAAATGAAGGAAGGCCTTTAAACTATTCAGACATGTTGGCTCTTCAGCTGAAAGTGAATGTGTCAAATGCTCAGAATCAACCTAAGGATGGATAAAAAATATTCTATATGTTTGTGTACTTTCTTGATGCAATATGTGCCCTCCAGTAGTTCCCTAGCATGGGCAGGACATTGACATCATCAGAGGAAGCTGTGAACTTTTATTGCAAGTTTCTCTCTGAGTACAGCTACCAAGGAGTCATGGTGAGGTTGTTTGACCACTTCATCACCCCAATGTACAAGATGAAATTTGAACATCATCCACCTTACATGTCCCAAGAAGAAATGAAAGCGTTGTTTAACATTGCAGATTGGTATGCCTCACCCGATGGAACCTTCATTAGGATGTTTGGTGAGAGAATCCTTAACATTATTTACCGATATTTTCCATAGACAAGTTGGTCGTGCAAGAGGTTGCATACCACATCTCCATAGGTTTATCAGTAGGACTGCACAGGAGGAAGAAGGCACCATGGCCTACTCTTCCTTTGCGGATTGGGTTGTATGAGATCCATACCTTGAAAGATGTAGATGTCGAGACAAAAGACTTGAATAAGTTTGGGTTCAACACCAAGAGCTTAAATCCGTATGATCCCCATTGCATATACAAGAACCACTATGTGAAGGTGTACTTCCCATGGGTCCACGGGGCATGTCATTGGCCAGAGGAATATCCTTGGAGGTATCGTTATAACTCCTCTAGGCTCAATGAACCGGTGAGCATGGCTGTAGAATGGAAAGCAGCACTATAGGTAGTAGCACCACAGGAAGAAACAACAAAAACAATAGTGAGCAACAAACTAGCATAATATGAAGGCAAGAGGAAGATTGTCGAGAGTGTAGAGCCCAAGCAAAGCTACAATTTCAAAGAAGATCCACTTATTGAAAGAGTAGCTTTGGAGATATATGCAAAGAGGCTATAGTGCGAAAGGAGAGTAGAATAGAGAAAGAGGGAGAAACAAAGACAGGAAGAAGCAAAGAGGAAGTTCTAGGAGACGGAGAAGAATATGAAAGCGGAACAGGAGCTCAAGAGGAGAAAGGGAAGAAAGGAAGAAACAGGAATAGGAAGAAGGACAAGGTGCATTGATAGAGAAAACGACATAGATATAGGTTGAGACAACAAAGAAGCTAGCAGATGATGAACAGGGTTAGGAGGTGTAGGTTTTGGAACTTCCTCAATAGGTTGAGTAGTTGGTTGAGGCAATAGACATGGAGATGAAAGAGGAGCTAGAGGACCAAGACATCGATATCATGCTGAGGGAATTTTAGGTCTCACCACAGTCTCTGCCACCTCTAGAAACATAATGAGCCCTAGGAGAGCAAGGAGAAGTTGCTCCCCTTGATGATGATATGGAGACGAATGTGTATGATTTTGAATTTGACGAGTCACAATAGAGGATTGTACAAGCACGAAGAAAGAAGATATCAGATGATCATAAATCACCTGCACACATAGAAGAAAGGGTGATTGTACTAGATGTTAGAAGACATCCAATTGCAATGGCCAAGGCTTCTAAGGCTTATGAAAAAGCCATGAGTTCAACAGTCAAGTTCTTGGTAGTAGAGAATGATCGAATGGTGAAGGACTTGCAAGTGGCCAGACAAAGAATAGAGTAAATTGCATGATCCTCCATGATAGAGATGAAGAAAGAAATTGTTATGAAACCAGCTTAAGAAAAGATAGAAAAGATAGATCAACGCCTTAGAATTCAGCCTCTTCGAGGGGGAAACCTCCTTTACATTACATAAATGAACAATTCTTGGATGATTCAAATGAAAAAACCTCCTTTCTATATATAGGAGTCTAAGGAGTCACAATATAACCCATCCGACCTAACAATAATAATATAAAGCCACAAAAATAACAATAGAGGGATTCTATGGGGCACAGTAATAACAATATGGGGACAGTAGGGGCACAACACTATTAACAAGGGATACAACTACAATAGTAATGGGGCAATCACTAGTATTATAGGGACCTAACATGCCCCTCTCCTTCAAAAAAAGGGTTGTCCTCAACGCTTGAGTAATTCTGGATGCTTCTGTATAAAATTCTCATCCTCCCATGTGGAATCTTCAGTAGATAATTTCTTCCACTTGATGAGATACTCCGAAATTGATCGATTTCGTAGCTGTCAAGTTCTTGTTTCAGTGACTGCTTCTAGTTCCAATATAATTTTTCCTTCCTCGTCAAGTTCTGGCAATATTGTTTGAACTGGGAGCTTGTCACCTATAACCTTCTTTAAACATGAAACATGGAAAACTGGGTGCACTCGAGAAGTTGCAGGAAGCTCCAATTTGTATGCCATAGTACCCATCTTTTGCAACACCTTGTACGGACCATAATACTTTGGTGATAATTTATTATCCTTCTTAGCTTGCTTGAGGGACATTTGTTTATATGGTTGTAGTCGTAGGAATACCCAATCACCTACATCAAAAATTCTTTCACTGCGATGTTGATCTGCCTGTTGTTTCATTCTATTATGTGCCAACATGAAGTTACCTTTTAAGAGTTGGAGGACTTGTTGTTGATGTTCGATGTGATGTTCCATTGCTTGAACCTTAGAATTTTCTCTTAAATATGATGTGATGGATGGTGGCTGATATCCATAAAGTGCCATAAATGGGCTCATTTTTGTTGTTGTATGGAAGGAAGTATTATACCACCATTCAGCCAAAGGCAACCATTTGACCCATTGTGTCTGTTTATCAGATACAAAGCAACGAAGATATCCTTCCAAACATTTGTTTACTATCTCAGTTTACCCATTAGATTGAGGATGATAAGATGAGCTATGAACTAACTGGGTACCAAGACAAGAAAATAATTCTGTCCAAAAATTTCCAGTGAAAATTGGATCTCTGTCACTTACAATAATCTTTGGATTTCCATGTAGCTTTTGAATTATTTCCATAAATGCAGTAGAAACTGTGCTGGATTTAAATGGATGTGATAATGCACAAAAGTGTGCATACTTGGTAAGTCTGTCAACTACCACCATGATGACACTCTTTCCCTCAGACTTGGGTAAACTTGTGATAAAATCCATCGATACCTCCTCCCAATGTTGGCTTGGAATGGATAAAGGCTGTAATAGACCCAGGGTCTTAATTGTTTCAACTTTATTTTGTTGGAAAACCAAACATTCTGCCACAAACTTTTGAATATCCAATTTAAGGCCATCCCAAAAAAATTCCTTCTTAACCTTGTGTTAAGTTTTTAAAAATCCTGAGTGCCCTCCTAAGGGAGAAGTGTGCAATTCCATAAGAATATTTTGTTTGAGTTGGGAATTCTTGCAGAGGTATAAGCGATCTTTGTAACATAACGAATCATTTTGCCAGCTAAATGTATCAGATGTAATGGTATCTTGTTGTAACTTTCGAATAAGTGCCCACACTTCTTCATGATTCTTCTATTCCTCCCTTGCTTCGTTTATCCAATCTGGTTGGATAATAGAAATGGCGCACAAAAATGCTTCCACATCCTCATCCTTTCTTGAGAGTGCATCTGCCACCACATTTTGCTTCCCTTTTTTGTAGATGATTTCAAATTCATAACCCAACATCTTTGTGACCCACTTTTGTTACTCTTCAGAGGATAATCTTTGTTCTAAAAAGTATTTAAGGCTATCATGATCCGCTTTTACCTTGAAGTGTCTCCCCATTAGGTAGGGTCTCCATTTCTTAAGTGCATGTAGTATTGCCAACATTTCCTTCTCATAAATAGCTTTGTGTAAAAAATTTCCCTTGATTGGACGACTTTCAAAAGCAATGGGTCTTTCATCTTGCATTAAAACAACACCAATTCCATTTCCTGAAGCATCACATTCCACAGTAAAGGTTTTGTGAAGTTCGGTGTAGCTAAGACCAGTGCTTGGCACATTGCCTCTTTAAGATGTTCAAAGGCCTTTGTTGCTTCTGGAGTCCATGAAAATGCATCTTTCTTCAATAATGTTGTTAGAGGTGCTGCTATTCTCCCACAATTCTTAACAAACTTGTGATAATAACCTTTCAACCCAAGAAATCGTCGCAGATGCTTTATGGATGTGGGGATTTTCCATTCCTTAATGGCTTTAGTTTTGCTAGGGTCTACCTTAACTCCTCCATGAGATACAATATGACCCAAATATTCCATCTCTTGTACTCCAAAGAAACATTTGGATCTTTTTGCATATAATTGTTTCTCCTCCAATAGTTGTAGCACCCTGTCAACATGTTCAACATGATCCTTCCAAGACTTGCTGTAGATTAGTATATCATCAAAAAATACTAACACAAATTTTCTAAGGAAGGGTTTGAAAATGGAATTCATCAAACCTTGAAATGTAGAAGGTGCATTGGTAAGGCCAAAAGGCATGACCAAAAATTCATAATGACCCTCATGAGTTCTAAATGATGTTTTCGGAATGTCTTCAGTCTTCATTCTGATTTGATGATATCCTGAATGAAGATCCAACTTGGTGAAGTAAATTGATCCATGCAATTCATCCAGTAATTCATCAATGACAGGAATGGGAAACTTATCTTTAATAGTGAGCTTGTTGAGCTCTCTATAATCTGGACACATGCACCATGATCCATCCTTCTTGTGCACCAATACTACTGGAGCAGAGAAAGAACTTTGACTAGGTTGAATTATACCAGCCTCTAGCATTTCTGCAACCATAAGTTCAATTTCACTCTTTTGGGCATAGGGATATCTGTACGGCCTGATGTTTGGAGGAACACTTCCTGGAATCAGATGAATAGCATGATCATGATCACAAATAGGTGGAAGACCTTTGGGAGTCTCAAATACTTTGGAATGATTGTCCAAGACTTTTTGAAGATCTGGAGAAATAGATGATTCTGATGTGGAAACATCTAGCGAAAATAATTGTGAAATTACACCTCTTTGTTCCTTTTTTAGAAGCTTTGTCATACCATTAGAGCTGATTATCTTTCCTGGTTTCCCTGCAATACCCCTTAATTCAACTTCCTTTCCTTCAGTAGAAAATTTCATGAAAAGTTCTTGAAAAGTAAAAGCTATTGTACCCAAGGATTGTAGCCATTGGACTCTTAGTACAACATCAACACCTCCCATTGGAATGGAAAGCATTGGGCTCGTCAATACATATTCTCCCATGGATAGCTTAATATTATGGCACTTTATAGAGCAATTTATCGTTCCTCCATTTGCAATCATCACTTGACACTCTGGTGTTGGATATAGGAAGCAATTCAATTCTTTTGCTACTTTACAATGAATAAAATTGTGGGTACTTCCTGAATCAATCAACTCTATTACCTTTTTCTTCTTGATTTATCCTTCTCTCTTGATGGTTTAAGGAGTGGTAATTCCAGCCAATGCATTACAAGATATGGTCGGATTCATTTCTTCTTTATCTAGGATTTGTTCCTGGAGTATATCCTCTTCTTTTGACCTTTCTTGCTCCTTTTCTTCTTCCTCTTCACAGTCTATGTAGAATAGTTTCTTCTCAGCACACTTATGACCTTTAGTGTATTTGCTATCACAACTGTAACAAAGCCCTTTTGCTATTTTTTCTTCCAATTTTTGTGGTGTCAACCTTATAGGTTGTGGAAGACTAGGGGCAACAACACTTCCATATTTATAGTTGTGAGTGGTATGCTTCCTGGTTGCCATAATTTTGCTTTCCATTTTTCTTGCTAACCTGAGTGCCTTCTCTAATGAATCAGGTTCCCAAAGGCGAACATCATGTTGGATATTATCCTTTAAATTCCCTATGAACACATCAATCCTATGCTCCTCTGGAATGTTTTTTACCCTTATGTTCAATTTTTGGAACTCCTCAATGTGCTCCATTATTGAACCCTTTTGTTTGAGACTTATCAATTGGCTAAAAAAAGTGTTGCTTTTTGTATCCTCATAATGTGCTATCAATTCTTTCGTAAAAATTGCCCAAGTGATAATTTGTTTACGAGAGCAAAGCCATTGATACCATACAAACTGATTTGGTTCCAAATATAAAGTTGCAATACATACCTTTTGTGTGTTTTGCACATTATTGAGATCGAAAAATTGCTCCATCTGTAATATCCATGTTGCGAGATCCTTGCCATCAAACTTCCTCATATCAATTTTTGGAATATGGTGGGTCTTCAATCCAATATTAGAGTCTATGAAATCATGATTAACATTTCTTTTGTTCTCATCATGAGTTTCCTTTACTACCCTTTCACCATTAGTAAGAATTTCTTGTAGAAACTTTGTTAGATCTGTCTTCAAATCTTCCATGCCTATCTTCAAGTCATCCATCTTAGCTTCCATGTCATTCATCTTAGTTTCTATGCCTTTCTTTAAACAATCCATCTTAGCTTCTATGCCTTTCTTTAAACCATCCATCTTAGCTTCTACATCTTTCTTTAAACCATCCATCTTAGATTTTGTTGCTTTTTGTGCAAGTGACACTTGTTGCACTTGGTCTCGAAATTTTGATATATCATGTTGCATTTCTTCCTCTCCTTCATGAGTCGTCCTAGAGCTTTCAGGTTGCTTACTAGGTGTTTGCATTTTCTTTCCTCGAGGCATCAATTACTGATAATAATGCTTTACTATGCCCTTTCAATTCCTTCAAACTAATTTTTCAAACCAAGCTTATTAAAAAATTTGAAACAAATTATACACCTTTTTTCACTTTGTAGGAGCTAGATATTGAATCTGATGTATCTCTGTAATTTCGAATCATCTAGTTCTAAAATTGTGACTTGCAGTAGCCCTCCACTTCCTCTTTCCAATGCCTCCAGTCTAATCCAAATTGGATTCTCCAGGGAAGAGTTATGCCAACTCTCCCACAGTGATCTGATTATAGACTAGTTCAGTAGAGTGAACTTGTACGACGTTCCATGAGTCACTGTTTCAACCTTTGGCTCTGAAAAATATATGCAAGAAACACTAGTCCGTCCTCTTTCTGTACCTTCTTACGAAATTTGAATCCGATGCTCAAAGAGAAATTTATGACGATTTTCCCCAGGTCACCTGTTTGGAATGTAATTCAAGAGTCTGTAAAAAGACCAACTTCCTCAAATCATATCTCTGCAAATATAGTGCGAAAAGCTCTGAAATTCAGACCCGAGGTTCAAAACGATGACTTCTCAAATGGTTTTTTTTAGCTTCTGAAACGTCGCAGAAAAAAAGTTATAGCGAAAATGCCACGATGACTTATTTGGAGCAGTGAAACCCTAAAATACAAAGCTCTGATACCAAATGTTATGAAACCAGCTCAAGAAAAGATAGATCAACACCTTAGAATTCAGCCTCTTCGAGGGGGAAACCTCCTTTACATTACACAAATGAACAATTCTTGGATGATTCAAATGACAAAACCTCCTTTCTATATATAGGAGTCTAAGGAGTCACAATATAACCCAGCCGACCTAACAATAATAATATAAAGCCACAAAAATAACAATAGAGGGATTCTATGGGGCACAGTAATAACAATATGGGGACAGTAGGGGCACAACAATATTAATAAGGGATAAAACTACAATAATAATGGGGAAATCACTAGTATTATAGGGACTTAACAGAAATAGTGGCGCAGATATCAAATTTGGATTCCACCATGCAGATATTGTATAGAAGATTTGTCACCATCCACAAAGTGGTTGTCCATTTATATAGTTTTCAGCAGCAATGCACGCAAATGGCCTAAACTCTCAAAGACATTCACACTACTATTACGCACATGCAATAATGGACAACGAGGTACAAGGGAGCCCTTCTTTAATTGCACAAGAGGATGAAGCCAGAGACTGAGCTAGACAAAGCACAGATTTAGATGTTGATCTGGAACTATGAGTAGCTCCCTCCGCTCATCACTAGCATTGAAGCTTCCTATGCATGGCTTTTCAGGAGTTTGGATGTCATAGTGCGAATGCACAAGATCCCTTTAATTGGAACCCTCAACCAGGACATGAGGAAGGACCAAGTCATGCTGGATGTCAACAAGTACATAGAGTAGTTGATGCACGTAGCCATTAGTGATAACTTGCAGCTTAGCACAGAGAACATGCAAAGGTACATCAATGGTCCAACCACACTTAAGATAATGTTGTGCATGCTTCAAGATGAGATGGACAAAGGTTTCAGAACCATATACCTGGAAGCCATGGAGGCAAGAGTCCGCTTCGACAAAGATGTCATCAAACAGTACGGGGACACAATAGTGCAGTACCAAGCTTGGTTTCAGTTCGTCACCAAAGATCACTGTAGGGAGGTTACCAAGTTGGTCTTCCTCCAAGACCTTGAGTGATGTTGTTTGTCTTGTTAGGTTGGATCAAGCCTATTTTTTGTCCCACATGGGTATATGTGGAAATTGTATTATTGTAAAAATGTTGTAAGTGAAATTTCAAGTGTCACTAGTGGAATTTGAACAGTCACTATTTTAATGTGAAGAGTCATGATGGTAGTCCAAGAGTCAAATGGGATTTTCAAGGGTCACCCCAACCGTTTCTATATATAGAACCTCATAACTCATAGTACAGACTTTTGGGAGCCAAGATTTTAGCTAGGCATTGCTTAGAGAAGTCTTAGAGAGTATTGTGACGAGCCTTGGCTTCTCCACAGCATAGAGTGAGTACATCTCTTTGGAGGAGCAGGTGGTGTTGACTGTAATGTTCCACTATTGGGGCTAGTGGTTGTCAATGGTGTATGTATGGATGGAACTTTCACTTAATAATATAATTGAGCCAACACATTTTCATGCATATGTTGTTATTGTAGTTCGACTATTCTGGTTACTGTAGCAATGTATGTTATTGTTGACAATGTTGGACCTGTCAACATGTCAAGGAATCTCCCCGGTAAAAATTCCCAACTAGACCTCAGACCGTTTGGTGTAGGAGTCCCGGAAGTGGGTCGTACGGTATCGCCTTGACCGCGGTTGTGTGCAGAGGGAAGTAATATGTCCCTGTTGGTAGCAAGGGTGTGACATATGCAGTAAGTCAAGGAAGGTGCATGAATGGTTCTAACACACGGAGGGTGAGGTGAGTGCACCCCTTGGAAACCTGTGAAAGCACGGAGTTAAGAAGGGAACAAATGAGTAAATATGCATCACAAATTGGAAGGCAAGTAAGCTAGAAATCCAAAGTGATGGTTAAACCAACAACAAATTTTAGTAAGATTCATACATACATATACAAAAAGGGTCTATACACACATGCGTAAGCAAACAGGTACATATATAATTTAGAGTAAACAAGATACCTGAAATATAATACATCATATGCATGAAATGTTTTGGCTCTTTTATATTAAGAAATGAAAGTTCCAGTCATACAATACAACCATGAACAACCACTAGTTCTGAAAGCGGAATGTTACAGCCATTGCCACCATCTCCTCCAAAGAGATATACTAGCTCTACACAGCGGAGAAGCCAAGCTCATTAAAATACTCTCCAAGCGTTCTCTAAGATACTCCTATCAGAATCTTGGCTGACAAAAAGCCTCTACAATGAGTTATGAGGGAATATATATAGAAAAGGGTGGGGTGGCCCTTAACATTCCCCTTTGTGACTATTCATCTACCCTCATGAATCTTTGTCTACTCTATGACTGTTACATCAAACTATCGACACTTGAACGTCCACTTGAAAAGACGTTAGGTACAATCTTCACATGTACACATGTGAGACAAAATAGGTTTGAGCAAGCCATGCAAGAAATCACTATGATTTAGAAAACTGTGGGAAGACCAACTCTTCATCATCCTCATGATGTTCGACGATGGCAAACTAATGCCAAGCTTGGTAGTTTGCGATGCTATCCGTGTACTCTATGGTGACATATTTCTCGTAACAAACTCTCTCCTTTGTTGCATCTGGGCATACTTCTCTAGATCCTCTGTCCAACTCATCTAATAACATGCACATCATTATCTTATATGCGGTCGGACCAGCGACATACTGATGAATTGTGTTTGCACTAATTACCAAGTCTGCACTGGTGGCTATGCGCATCAACTCATCAAAGTAAGAGTCAAGCTCCAGTTGGACTTGTGCCTTTGTCTTCTCCTCGGTGAGTGTCCCAATAGATGGGATCATATGTGTGTGCACAACAACATCCATACTCCTGAATACCCGCACATGGAAAGCCTACAAACTAGTGATGAGATGTAGGATATATTCATAGTTTTGGATCTGACTCCAAATGTGTGCCTTCATCTCGACAGCTCTGGGCTTCATCATCTTGGGCAAGTGTAATAGGGCTCCCTTGTATCTCATTTTCCATGTTTTCATGTAGTTAACAACAATATGCACATTTGAAAATATATGTGCTCTCCTAGCACATCATTGTTTCCAACCGTTGAGATGGAAAACTACCTTATGCATGGTACCAAACTTGGAATAAAACACCTGCATGACTGTCCCAAGGGACAATACTTCATCCAGTATTACCTTCTTCAACTCTACTCTGGTGGACGTTGTAGCCATTTCTCCTCCCTGCTTGGACATTTGTAACTCCTTAACCATTCACCCGTTCTTTGGTATCAAGAAGCGAACAGTCGATCTAGTGGCTTCGACATATGCTCTTGTAGCATCGGCCAATGCTACTAGATGCTTGCGAACATCAGACACAGTCACTCGTTCTTCCAACTATGTAGGATATGTATTGTCATCTAGAGTAGACAATCTACGTGATTGTACAACTTTGTCTTGTGACTTGTCGAATGATATGTTGTGAATCTCTCCTTCTGGATTGTCTCCAAGGATCTTAGTATCTCCTTCGTTTCTTGGGACTTTCTCTGCTTCCGGATCTGGTGAAGCTAGTGGGTCGACCTCTTGGTGGTAAGGCATGAGGTCAATGTTGTTACACAATATTTTTTCACACCTCCTGCACTTCCCTGTGACATACCTTGAAGTGCTTAAAACATGATCATTATAGAGTATACTCATCCATGTATACAACTCAAATCCATCCTTTAACTTTTCTTGGAAAATCTCTGGAGCTTTTCCTGAAGAAATGACTCTTGAAACCCTAAAATGAGGCCCATCACCCTTATGAAGCTCAAAATCACGATGGTCACCTATTGCACCATATTAAGCTAGTGATAGCATCGATTTGTTCTCTCTCATAACCATGATGGTCTCAAAAAGGAAGTTTTCCCAAAGAGGATGAGAAGCTTCATGATCTAGAAGCTTCCTAAGTGGCGAGCTAGAGGTGGTTTTGCATAGATGAGGATGAATCCTCTTAATTTGACCTCTTGGTATCATCCCTATGAGCTACCTCCTTGAGATGTGGGCCTAATCCTATCTTTGGAGGAGTCCTAACTCCCTCTCCCAGCCTATAAATTCCTCCTCTCCCATTCCCAAATGGTTGATCTATGTCCATTTGCACCCCTATGCTGAGCTTGTGCTTAGAGGCTATTCATTAGACTTGGAGAAGGAGTGTTTGGAGAGTTTCTTGGCTTGGACTCGGATTACCACTCAAGTAGAACCGTTCAACATTAAGGCTATGGTTGTAAGCTTCCCCTTTTTTCTTTAAATAATAATAGAACTACTGGTTCATCTTCGCAAAATATATATGTTCATGTATGTATTGGCTTGGCATTCCTTGATCAGCTAAGTAGGTTATCATTGGATTTTCTATTGGTTTTGGCATGTTTTGTTATCTCTTGGTCACTTGTGCAGATACATAAGTGTTGAAAGAAGTAGGAACAAGTCTGTTACACTAGCGGTTCGAATATCTCAACAAAGGAAATTAGAATAGAATTAGAGCAAGGTAGGCCATCTCTCTTGTTCTAGTTTTCAATTATGATCTAGGAAGATGTCTAGTCGATTGTCACTTCAGTTACTAGACCCACTCATTGGGCTAGAGGGATCGTCTCTATTCATAGAGAGGATTAACCTTGTCAAAAAAATGGTGACTCCGCTGGGGAACCTATGACCCTTTCCTTCCCTTCCTTCACTTGGTCTTTTGACGAGTTTGATCAACCATTGATTTTTAGACTTCATTTCTTATTTGTAGTCACTTTCATTGTCTGGTAGATGCCTAAAGATTTTTAATTTAAGATGTTGTTGAAGATTTTGGATTTCTTTTTTGTTTTCCTTGACCATCACGGATTTGACCCTGATAGTCACAATGATATTGTGGGTTTTCTAGTTATAGTAGCGTTGATCACTACTTTACTCCTAATAGGTGTGATGATTGTAGAAAATTAAGAAATTTAGGGTTTTCTCTCTTATTTTCAGTTCTAGTTGCCTTCTCCCTGTGATTTATCAGTTTGTCCTTCATTGACTCTCTCATTATGTGATTCTAATTGTATTTTAACCTAGCTTGAGTGTGCTTGAGGTTTGATTAACCTTTTAGGGTTCTAGGTCTTCTAGGTCAACCTTTGTCCACTCATTGACCTTCCCATCAAAAGTCAGAGATCAACTGCCTGTGTTAAAGAGTTTTTTTTCGGACATACTTTGCACATCAATTTTTGGTTCTTGTGCCTTAAGTTTTTTTATTAGCAGATACTGTGAAAGTTACTTAAGCTTCAATTGACGAACGATAGATTACAAATCAATTGTCTCATTAGAATCAAAAGGAAGCTTTTTCTTTGAAGTCTTTGTGTTTCGAAGTGAAAGTGAAAGTTCTTTTCTTTTCATAGTTTTCGAAGCATTTTGAGTTGCATTCAAATCATTGATGTGAAATATATTTTCATAATTCTTGACTTGTTTTCAATCTCTTTTACTTTGTACTAGATTACATTAGTTGCATTTTGAAAAAGAGAAAAAATCATCATTATATCTTAAGGAAATTTTTCTTTAAGAGTTGTTTTTGCATTGCATTTTCTTATGATATGAAATATTAGATTTCATATTTTGCATATAGCATTTGGAAATTGTAATGGATGCACTTTTGCGTTTGGTTTCATATTTTCATCATCTAGTTTTCATTTTAGGAACATGTAACATAGTTAAGGCCTTGAAATTGAGCCATAATTACAAGATCAACTTTCTAATCTATCAATTAACCTAAGGAGCATTTGAAACATTAACGATCATATCTAGTGGTCTAGGTTAGAGATGTGTTCCAGCATCTTAAAAACTTAGCAACTCCCATTCACTTCGGCATTAGATAGTGCTAGCATGGACTTGTGCTCCCCGTACCATCATGTATATAAAGGGAGACCCACCTAGGTTGCAATCCTTTATCCATAGGAATCTAAGTTTGCCACCCTATAAACGTGATACACCGAACACATCATTCGGGGAGATTGTCTGCAGGTACATCAAGTCCTTGGTAAATTTATTTTTTGAGGTGTATATTGCAGTTCACGGTTACTTGGTACTCCTTTTACCTAGATTCACCTAAGTAGTCATTTGATATTTTCTAACTCTTTAAATTTGAAAATATCATCAAGCACCTTGTCCTTTCAAGCTCGCAAAACTATTGAAAGTGACTAGAGTCACCTTTTCGCCCTTTTCTTGACTCTTAAAAGATGAAAAGGCAATGTTTTTGTTTCTAAAATATAACTGCCCATGATAAACATGTCGATCCCAAGTAGTTGCTTCTTAGACCAAATTGAGTAATTTCCTATTAATTTCAAGATTGTTAAAGCCCTAAACGAAATTTTCCTTTCCTTTTTTTCTATTGAGGGGAAGCCATCATGGTTGAACCATTGATTCCATCTCATAGTTCCCCTTCATTATCTGATACTGAAGGGTCCTCCCAAGGAGTTCATCTAGAACATCCTTAGTCGCTTCAGGATTAAGGTCTTGAACTTGGAATTGTTTTGAGTATCCAACCTTTGTCTTCTCATCCACCTCCATTAGATTCCCGGTCACCTCATGAATCTGATCCAAATTCCTCTGATAATCTTATTTAGACCCCTGAGAGTCCGCAGAATCATTAAAGTTCGCAAGGGTTGTTTGTCTATCCACCGAACCCATTTTTCGATATTGTTGTGATATCTCCTTAACGTCCTTACAATCCATACAATCCATACAATCGGCTTGGTATTCCTTTGGAGTTATCTCCTCATACATCTCTGGTTCCTTGTCGCTAGCTGCTTCCATCTATGGAGTCAGAAGGCGAAATCCCAGTCTCCTCTTCGGGTCATTCGAAAGTTTCTGCTACCCATACTCCTCACATAGATGATGAGAAGGGATATGAGTTCCCTCCAGAAGGCTTTCCTTATACAGGAAGAGTCCCGTCTCTCTCCTATCCTAAAACTAGTGGACCCATGTTGCCACATGGCTATACCACTTTAGCTCAGTTAGTCTCTGGCACTCCTAATGCCTCATCATTATATCAAAACCCCATATGGTCTTCCAATGTTATTCCTACATCAGGTCCATTCATTTAGAACACAACCTCTCGAACGATTATACAAACTGTAGTCACTTAAGTTCCAGTTCAACCTACCATTCCATCTCAACCTGCTTCATCGTTTCAACCAACTCTTCCAGTTCATTGGTCTCAGTAAGTTCTTCTATCCCTCCAATGAGTGAATAGACCGTGCCACCACCTCGGGGGCAATATCCAAATATTCCTCTCATGTTAGGTGAAGCTAGTATGACTGGATTACAAACTCACATGGTTGGAGTGAATCAACCTTTCTATGGCACCATTCTTAACCATGTTGGTCCATCCGAGTTTGGTAACATCCAATACTAATGGCCATATATGACTCAGCTCCCATTCCAACAAGCTTATGTCCAAAATGGTTTGCAAGCCTTAGTTAATCTCCCTTATATTCCTCAATATGGACCTTATGTTTAGCCTGGTAAATCCATTATACCTAGTGGATATGGCTAGATCCAATTTGTGAACTATCAATAACCTCAAGGTATAACCCCAGGAACTGTCCAGCTACCCTTGCAGCAACAAGGACAACCTTTGCAGCAACAAGGGAAACCTTTGCGACAGCAAGGGAAATCTTTGCAGTAGCAAGGGCAAGCATTGTAGCAATAAGGACAACTACTACAACTGCAAGGGAAACCTTTGCAATAGTTGCAACAACCTTTGCAGCCGCAAACTCAGTTTGTTCAGTAGTCCTCTCAACCTTTGTCCTCACAAGGCCAACCTTTGCAGTAGCAAGGCCAACCTTTACAACAACAAAGCCAGCCTTTGTAGCAACAAGGAAAACCTTGGAAACAACAAGCTTTATATGTGTATCAACAAGGTCAACCTTTTCAAGGTCAAGGTCAACCCTTATATCAATAGGGTCAATAGATTCAACAACATTATAACCTGTATGCCACGTACAATTCTCATCAGCGGCCTATGGCAAGGATGTATTAAACCTATCCTGGACCAAATCCTCCTTACAGGCAAGGTAACCCTCAGTGGGGAGAAAACTAGATTCCATATGGACAAAATCCTCCACTGTGGGGAAAAAATCCTTACCAACAAGGATGGTCTCCATAGTTTAGGTCTCCTCAAAGGCCCTATATGTCGTTTAACACACAATTGTCTTTCTTGGCTATGTTGGAGCTGCTCAATGTCTCGAGGCTTACGAATTATCCCATTCTTAATTCACCTTATTGGACTCCAGTTTCGACGAAGATTCCAAGCGATTGCTCCAAATTCAAGGGAAAAGTGAAGGAGCATCCACAAGCCCACGTGATGACATATAACCTCTGGTGCTCCTCCAATTCGCATGTCGATGATTCTATCTATCTTCGAATATTTCAAAGAACTCTCACAAGTGCTACCACTAAATGGTACATCAAATTGCCTCGAGGCACCTACAGTGAGTTCAACTCTCTCGCTATGGCTTTCCTCACTCATTTCCAACTGCTAGTTCGCTATGAAACTGGCACTCATTTGCTTACGTCCCTTAAGAAAGACACCACAACCCACATTTTTGATCATATTCATGAATGGAGATGTCGACATTGCCTCATCAAGTTTGAGATCTCTGATGAGTTTTTGACAGAATGGTTCACAAAATAATTCGTTAGCAAAATTGCTAAGGACATAGCCATGGGTGGATGTGTTACTGAAGAGCAAGCTATCGCTCATGCCTAATATTTAGACTTGGTCTATTCACAATCTGGCACATTATATGAGATGTTACCTGATGCTTTGAGACCATCATCGGATTTGAAAGCATCGAAGTCCCCGGATACACCACCTGTTGACGGTATGATTGTTTCCATGTTATAGACTCCTGCAAAAGCTTCTTCAAAGTAGAAATCTATCTCAAACAATGGTTCTAATAATCCCTCCAAGAATTCATCCAATCCTGGTAAAACCTCTGAGGTACATGCTGTCCAATCTACGACAATAGATAAAACCTATAAAGGAAAAATAAGGGCAAAGGTAAAGCCAAAATAGATGCCCCAAGATAGGACCCTCCTAAATCCTTTGCTGATGATGCTTCTCGAAGAAAGCCGAAATAACCTTGCCTCATCTGTGAGGAGAATCATTACACTAAGGATTGTCCCTGATGATTTGAAGTTAGTCGCTTGCTGAAAGGGACTTTGACTATCTTAAAAGAACCTTTTTTGTCACAGTAAACCCAATTGGTAGTCCTGCCTAAGTCTTCTACTTCCTTAGGTTCCCAAGTGTTCATGATGCAAGGTTCATCACCTATTTCGATTGCTACTCGAACTAAGGACTATCAAGCCACGTCTAAGCAGGTGATGGAGAAATAAGTCACTGATACTCCTTCTACTTCTACTCCATCTAGTTCTAGTCCGCTCCATATCTAGTACCCTAACAATGAGTCTGTCATCTGACCACCTCCCAAAGGTGTTCCTAGGAAGTCATCTTTCAATCCAAATGCTAGAGTTGTGCAACATTACAATATTGTTGAAGATTTAGTTCAGGGACCTTCAGTGATGTCTGCCTTGGAGGTTCTTGAATCTTATCCAATGTAGCAGAAGTCATTGTTGTGTGCAATAGGTGCTATTGATCCTTCTGATTCAAGAATAATTACTTTCGATCTAGAGAATCATGTGCCTCTTATTCCTCATCATATTGCATTTCTGATCCAGGTACTTGTCAAAGGAAAGATGATCCATCAAACGATTATTGATGGAGGTGCCTTTACCTGCATCAATTTAGTTTCGTGTTGGAAAGCCATTGGCTCTCCTCCTCTTAACCAATCTCCGAACATGTTGGAAGCCTTTGATGGCATAGGTTCATGACCATACGGTATTCTCACAAACTTGTCGATTACATTATAAGGAAAGACTGTTGAATTAGAAGTAGAAGTTGTAGAGGCCAATCTCAACTACAACCTTCTTCTCGAGCGAAGATGAACTCACGCCCTATTTTATGTGGTGTATTCTTTGTTCTGCATACTTCGTTTTCCTCATGAAGGAAAAATAGTCACAGTTGATAAACTATCTTTCTTTTCTTTTGGTTCATCGAATGAAAACGTTCCTTACGTGGGAAATACTGAGATTCCTTATGAGAGTGTGGGGGTAGGTCTCTTTATAGACTCTTCTTTAATGGGTACGTTTTCTCTCCCACCTCTGAATGTTCATTCAGTCAATATGATCTCGGATTATACGAATCCTTGGATTATCCCTACCAACAATCAAATTCACTCATTTGGCGATGCTATGCCTTTAAGTGCATTGGAGATAAATTATCAAGAAATTTTCTTAGCTTCGATGGTCACTTCAGAAAGTCGGACCATCTTTAGTGTGAACCTGGACACTTACGCACCATCTCCTTGGCTTGGTTCTTGGGATTCTCTGGATCCTTTGAACGAGACATTCCCCACGGTTGAGAGTATCATGGAGGTCATGTCTTTGAATGAAGTTCGATGGAATGGTCTACATCATTGTTCTTCCTTTCTCCCCAACCTCGATGACATGCCTTCCTGTCTTGAAGCATCTATTTCTCATTCTCCTACACCTCCACTTCAGAAACCTATCCAAACCATACATAAAGTCTTGTCAGAGGGTAATATGGGAAACATCATTCCAACTCTTTCTGTTGAAATTTCAGTTTACCTTGAAATTATCAAGATCTTTCAATTGGGGGCACCTTTTCCTCTATTAGATAAGGTAGTAACTCCATCTGAGCCTTCAACCCTATGGTCCTGAAGAATTTTAATATTCCACAATCCCTCAGAGTATTTAAGAATGCCGGATCTTGAGATGCTTGGAAATCTTTGGCCTCCTGGCCTCTTTCTTTCCAGTCTGAGACCATATTCTCCAGAAAAACAACCTTTAAACACTTATTAATGCTTTTTACATGTATAAAAATAACATTTTTCTTTAAAAAGAGTTTTTTATCTCAAAAAATTGCTCTTGACACCATCGTGCTTATTTTTATAAATAGTGTGATGGCATTGCGCGAGCCTTTGGACTTGAGCACAACCATCACGTCTACAACGAACATACCCGTGATGGTCACCGATGACCTAAAATTTCAAAATTTTCCTTTCTGGCTTAAAATTTACTATTTAGATTGCATAAAAATGTAATGAAATGCAAGAGTAGGGATGAGGCTCTTACCTATCAGGCGGATCGTGAAACAGTACCCTGGATATGCCATAACAACCGTTGGAGAATCAAGAAAATTAGGGCACAAAAACACTTTCAGAGCTCAGTTTGGTAAAATGGTAAAAAATTAAATTACTTTTACCTATTTATAACTTTTGAAATTCATTTTGTCAAATAATTTCATAATATTTTAATATTTTTTCTCTATATCAGTGATGGGTGTGTTTCTTGTGCAGTTATAGGTGCCTTCAATGTGAACAATGATTATTATTGACCGATTCTGGGAGTTTTATTTTATAAATTTTTTGGACTCATTAAATAAACGAAAAAGGAACCCTCCTAGAGTCATCTTTCAGCTCTTTTCTGACTCTTGAAAATTGAAAATATTGCCGAGTACTTGTCGTTTCAAACTTGTTAAAGTAAATGAATAGAAGTCATCTCTGTATGCATTTACCCCTTTTTCGGGCTGAGATTGACTATTTACGAAAAAGGTACACCTTGGTTGACATGGTCAAGAGGTTCCCTCGGATATTGTTTTCTACCTTTTCGAGTTTGAGGGACAAATTACGAAAAGGGACATGATGGAGTTTTTTTTTCGTTTCTTTTTCAAACTCTAAATATGAAAAATATACCAAGCTATTCTTACATCGAGATCATTAAAACTTTATGATGAAAGACTCATCACCATGATGAGACTGAGCTTCTCCTTCCTAGGACACGTAAAACTTACTAGGATGGATTCATTCGAAGAATGAACTTACATGACAAGCATATGTTGTCCATGCAATCTTGTGATAAAAATAGTTGGGGTACTCGCTAGAAATAGCGGGGAAAAATGAAGATGAGACATCCTTTGTATAAGCAGCAAGTCTCTCTTGAACATGACACTCTTCTCCTCTTGTGTCGGGTTTGGGATATCTTCACTCACTGACTTGTCCTCCTAGGTTTGGGTGATCCATTTTGCCTCTCATTTGACTATTCCACACTATCATCATGACCTTTAGTCCCATGCTGTGTCAGATGCTGCCACACTTCAGAGTCATGTCGCCAATATGTTCAAGAGAAATCTAATATGCGGTTATTTACCTATACATTGTTTGAGTCATTGCTATAGTCCTAGATATTATTCCACTTTATTCCTTGTTTCATGTCAATGATGGGGGATTCATCATTTACCTCCTTTGGCAGGAGACTTCCTGTCAACTTCAGCTCATTGTCTAGGAATATGACTTAGGAACTCCCTTTCAGTACCTTAGAGCTAGCATGCCCTAATGGCTAGTTCTTCGCATCTGACCATAGGTCTCCATTATTTGCTTTTGATTGTGTGATTCCACAAGTGTTTGACCTCAGCCTCATTACCACATTCATGGATTGTATTGTTGTACCTTGAGAGCCATTTTCATTATTGGTGGTTTCCCTTGTACCTGTTAACGGTCCACATAATTGGTTGGTAATCAGGTGGTTTTCTAGCATGTTCGACTTCAACATGTTTATTTGCATGTTAGAATTCGTACATTGATCAGGTCGGGATGGAGTGCAAGACCCTGAGTCTTGTCTGTTATGACTTAGGCTGCATGGAGTTATATGTTATTCATGATTGTACACATGTTTCTACTATATGGATGGTTATGACCATACCGTGAGACTTTATATTTATGATGATCCTTGTTATCTGGATGGTTGCACCCATACCATGGATCTTTTATCTAGTCTTCATCATCCAGATGGTTGCATCCATGCCGTGGATTCATTTCTTGATCTCATATATGTATATGTATATGCGTCCTTGATTTTCAGGCCTCCTAATAGTGCACGCCCTTGTTATTGCCAAAAGCTCATAAAGCATCTCAGCCATCACTCCTCATTCTGCCTTCATGCTTTAGGGGGCATTTGTTACACAATATTTTGTTATGACTCCTGCACTTCCCTGTGACATACCCTGAAGTGCTCGAAACATGATCATTATACAATATATTCATCCATGTATACAACTCAGATCCCTCCTTTAACTTTGCTTGGAAAAATATGGAGCTTTCCCTAAATAAATGACTCATGAAACCCTAAAACCAGGGTCATCGCCCTTATGAAGCTCAAAAAACCACGATGATCACTTGTTGCACCTTGTTAAGCTAGCGATGGAATCGCTATGTTCTCTCTCATACCCGCGATGGTATCAAAAAGGAATTTTTCCCAAAGATGATGAGAAGCTTCGTGATCTAGAAGCTTCTAGAGAGGCAACCTTCTCGTTAGAACTGTATGGTTGGATTGCGAGGCTAGCTGACAGTCAGGGAAGGTGTAAACTTGATCAACCAATAGTGTGGACTCTAGAGTTGGTGCGTAGGCTAAAGGCATCTAAAGATAAGATTGTGCGAGTCATAGATCATTGGCTGGATTGGATAATAGGAGGGTTTATCACTGAGTTCGCAATAGACACAACCGTGAGCTATAGCAAAGCTGAGCGACATTTTATCAAGGGGCCATTAGTTAGGTACATCAAATATTTGAATGCCTGGATTAAGATGTTGTTATGTGAAAAACAGGTGATGCGAATAAATTAATGAGTGGAACGACGTGGAGTGAAAAGGTCTGCAAGGGTATTGAAGGGTTAGGAAACAATCCTTTAATTTCACCTCCACGAGCAGGCGAGGAAGAACGTGATTGGGTTTCTTCGAGAAGTGCGGTTAGTTTGATAAGGTAGTGAATTCCACTGTTGTCACCTCCACTTATGCCATCACCCACTTCACCTTCATCTCCTCCGTCATCAACCACCCCACCTCCACCCAACCCACCATTCAGCATGGTGAGTGCGATCAAGTTGCCTGTATTCATAGGAGTAAAGATCCAGATCAGTTTTGGTTTGTAGTAAGAGCAGTGTGGTATATCAAGCACTCGAATGATCATCCAAATGTTGGGATAGCAGAAATCCAGATTGCATTAAACAAAGAATTTAGTTGGCCTAAAACAGAGATGTAGTCGATCATCGGATTCAAGGAGATCATGATGCTTCTGGGTGAAACCCCTTGGGATCTAGATCAGAGGCTAAAGAGCATGATCCGTGAGGCTAACATGACGCTGACGGATGTGCAACATTGCGCGTGGTTTGTGGCGTCTTTGACACCATACCTGAGGATGACGCTATCACAGGAGAAGCTTTCAACCCAGGCAAAATATTTGGAAATAGCGATGAGGTTGCATGCAACTCCTATACAGGATGCTGGGTTGGGAGTCCAACAAATCCACACGCAACTACAAAACCTATCCTTGGATATGTAGAGTTTGAAATAGGATAGGGCACCCCGGCCAGAAGCACGAGAAGAAGTGTGGTGCATAAAATGTAGAAGTTAGGGCCACGATAAGGATCATTGTCCGGTATTCGCAAACTATTTGGCAGGCAGGGGCCTAATGTCGTTGAGACCAGAGGCGCAGGCAGGACCAAGTGTGGCACTTGCACTCTGGTGCGTGATCTGTCAGGTGGGAGGAAAACACACGACAGACAACTGTCATCTATTGCAGAAGTTTACACAGACCCCCCAGCATCTATTTTGCAATTTTTGTAGATCGGTGGGCCATGATGAACAAAATTGTTGGAGTTATGAATTATTGATGGATCGAACACCTACCTATAGGATGCAGACTGAGGCGCGAGGTCAAGATCCAACTGTAGCAATAGCGCACGGTGGATTCCATGGGACGAGGATGGGGACGAGGAGGAATGGGACCCGAACGAGGGTGTGGACAAATAATCTGCTACAATTGCGGAGGACCTGGGCACTACGCACGTGACTGTACAAACCTGACCAAAATATCTTGTCCGTACTATGAGCAGTTTGATCATGACATGGTAGACTGTCCTACACTGATCGCTTAGATGTGTGAGAAAGGGGTACTACAACCTACTCCAACCCAGAACATCCAAATGATGAGGGTTGAACCTCGCGAAGAAAGCCCCAGCGTGAACATGGTACTCAGAAAGCAGTACGACTACTGGGGAAGATAAGAGGAAGCAACCTGAAGAAGATTCATGGGTTCGCGAGGCTCCTACAAAGGAACCTGAGTCTAAATTGGGACACGTGAAGGAAATGTTTAAGGAAGATAAGAAGAGCTTCACGGAGGCCTCTACTTTAGGTAGTAAGGATCACCCTGAGCTGGGAATGGATCCTTCTATGCTTACTACCTTTTTAGAGATATGTATGAAGCTACTAAGTGACAATAAGGCAGTTAAGGGATTACAAGAGCTAATTAATAGATGTGCAGGGTTAGGTGAGCCACGTGTGGTCCGAAAACTTGGAAAGCATGCTTTGCACACCGGGCAGGAAATGTGATTGACGACGCAAATTGGTGAGTATGAGATGGATCAGGTCATCCTGGACTTGGATTCAGATGTGAATGTGTTACCAAAATAGACGTGGGAACGCATGGGCAGGCCCATGCTGCAGTGGTCTCCTATTCAATTACAGATGGCAAACCAACAAAAGATCTTACTCATGGGAAGGTTGCAAGGGGTGACAGTGGACATTGAAGGTGTAAGCACGCAGATGGAATTTGAGGTAATAGAAATTGTTGATGACAGTAATTCGTACCCTGCATTGTTACGAATAGACTGGGCCATGGACATGAATGGAGTCATCAACTTAAAAAACCAGAAGATGATATTCGAGAAAAAGTCTCTCCGCGTAATAGTTCCACTGGAACAAGCTTAAGGGGCACGCTACACTGAACGTGTGCGCAATGAGGAAAGTGATGATGAACTGGATTGCATTTACCAGATAATGGCACAAGACCAGGATCAGGTGAATCTAACACCAGACAGGTGAATCTCATGGGAGCGTGACAGTTCCTACATGTTGGATTCAGATGAAGAAATAGAGCAATGGTAGAACTGATTGCATGAAGTAACAACGATGAATTGTAATATGATGGTTAGATCACTGCGACAGGTGACAACCGAAGCAAGGGAACTGCCAATAGATGGGGGCACAACAAATGTGGAGGAATTTGTAGACCAGTATGGAACCAAAATCATGGAGTAGAAGCAGCATGGTGCGCAAAAAGGGGGACTGTGCATGACAACTACACAGGGGTGGAGTACACCTCGGAAGGCTAGGTGGAATTGGAGCGAATGTAGAAGGTAGTTCCATGTATGGGTTGGAGGCCCCCAACGTCGAATGTGATCTAGGAAGCAAGGACAAAGTGGTTTGCACACCCAACTGGGATGAGGGATACAGTCATATGTTGTGCAACCATCGTCCCAACTAAGAATAAAAAATCAGAACCCAATGTGGCATCTGGAACGGTGACGCACTCTGCCAGGCATTCACAATGGAGCATGCAGAAAAACATGTGGGATCCTGAACAGAGTTCGTCAGATAAAACAAACCAATTGGAATATGCACGTACCAGGGGTTCGATGGGCCTATAGGACCATAAGCAAAAAGAGGTGTGCAAAGATGACCCTATCAACAATCAGGCACGACGAAACCCAGAAGACAGAGAGAATTCCCCTGACCACTACCCCAGCAGTTTGGACTGGACACAAGGACCTAGGTAAAGGAATTCGGCAGTTACAGGAAGCCATTCGGCATGGGAGCCTGAAACTTCGCAAACTCGATGAAGAATGGGCATGGCTGAGGAGGAAAAGTGTGATATTGGATGAAGAAATCAGCAAACTACAGATCAGAGTCGCACAAGTGAGCCGTGCGAATCTAAGAATAAGGGGACTAGACCTGGCTGGCCCTACTACTGCACTAGAACAAGCTACGACCCTGATTGCATGGTTGTGACTGCACCTTACTAAACGGGGAAGCATACCATACACAACAGAGTTCGATGTGCTACTGGACACAAAGGTACTTGAAAGGTGCCCGCTGCTTGGGCTAGCAGGAAAATTGAAATCCCACACCAAGGGTGCGACCACCTAACTATTCGTAGGAGGCCTAGTCTCAGTGCTCCAAGCAGTTGGAAGAGGGCATGGGACTATAAAGGAGTCTGTACGGGAGTTGCGCGACTCAGACGTGGCATTCAAAATTAGTATGAAGCACAGAACGCGTCCGCGTACAAGGGAATGTGCTACTACGTCGGGAGGATGGAAGGCGACTGTTGCAGATATTGTTCATGACAAGATGTCCCATTTAAGACACTGAGGAGTAGACGATGGGTAATTGAGACACATGGTCGGAACTAGGGTTGAACAGATCTACTGCCAAAATCGCATTAATGAGCTACGAAGGGGGGAAGGGTCGAATTTGAATTCAAAAAGGCCTATAAAGCATAGGTGGCCCATCACCAAACAACCCTTGTCCTATTTAAATTGTGGCGTTATCAAACGAGCGGGAACCTGATGAACTTGGAGATCGTAAAAGCAATTCCATGGTTTGGGGCATTTCCAAAGGATACACAGGAGTCCCTGATCAGAATCATGACAACAACCAGGAGAGCTACCTAAAGTGCTACACCGCCGGTAGGAGATACACCAGAAATCCCTAAATCACCCCAGATGCCAAGGCCCAAAAATGACCCACACATAGCAGGACCAGTTTGTATATCTCCACAAAATCCCCAATTCGGCAAAATCTCGATGGAAGAGAAAGGTAAAACGGTTAATATTGAAATCGACAATGAGGAAGAAGACCCTCCCACCTTTGTCGAAGAGATGGAACCAAAGGAAGAAATAGAAGAAGACATCTAGCTAGTATGCACCGCAGCAAAGCTACCTAAGTATGTTCCCCCGCGGAAAGGGAGGGTCAAGGTCCTTAAAGATTTGGACGTTGTGACGAGCACACTCCTCACCCTGTTCCTCCTCGAAGCGGCTGTTTTGAATGTACGGCTGTAGGCCACGTGCCGACTATCAAGTTTGAAGACTGGGACCTTGTAGATACTAAGAAGTTCTCTCATTTAGAAACTAGTGATATAATGAAACAAAGCACGGAAGGGGTAGTTACCACTCTGCAACCACAAGCATGGCTGCATGGGGTGGAGGAGGCTGGGCTACTCCACCTCCTATCAATTCCCCACTTCCATCAGCCCCCAATCATGATATTTGTTATCAAACAACTGCTTTGCCTGGTACATGATGGGTACTTGTGGTTGGAGGAGCCCATCCCCATCACGGTGGAGCTCATTCATAGGATTTCTCAAGTTACTTGTTCGGGAAGGGACCTCGCGGAAATTTCCAACACCAGTGGGGACTTGACACTGGCAGAGGCTATGAAAAAGAAATATAAGTTGGAAAAGAAGCAGAGGGGGTATGTTATTACTAGTATTCAGAAACAAGGGGTCCACATAGCTACCCAGCTATTGGCAGGAAAGGTGATGAGAAAATGCAGGGGCAACAAGGTACTAGCCATAGTCATCGCGCTAGTCGAGCAATGCACAGAAGGGGTACAGTTTAACTGGGCACAGTTCCTCTGCGACGAATTTCTGATAAATTATAGGGAGGCCCAAGAACAGGGTAAGAGCTTCCACTACGCATGGATACTCTTATCCATCCTGTTGGTTACCGACGAATTACCTGAGGATAATCAGTTTCCTTTCCTTGACCAGGACTGGCTAGAGGTTGCAAAATACGCATCACTGTGGGCAAAAAAGGACGCTACATGAATCAGAGAAACCAAGATCTTTTGGGCACTAATGGAGGAAAGCCTATGACTATGGATCAACAAGCGGCCATGCCTATCTACTGAAGTATATGATAGTCTAAAAAACTTTGCACACTTTAAAGTAGATATGCACAATGTATATATCAGGGCGCGAAGGGATCCAGAGCAGAAATGGACCACACTCCCCTTCATCACCCTAGATGACGCTATCTTCGCGGTGGTCGATACATGGCCACCAGAATGGTGCACACCAAATGTGGCAGTGCGCGACGCAGAAGAGATTCAGAAACAAAAGGTTGCTGCCAAGCGGCTAGCCCACATGAAGCGGAATGAAAAACTAGTTGCAGAGGTATGGGAGTCTCAAAAGGTAGCGAAGGCCGGCATAGAGAAGACTGTAGTAAGAGGGGCCCCTATGATGCAGGAGAAAAGACACCCAGACATAACAAAAAAACAGGGGACAGATGCGACAACGGAAGGCGTGGACCCAAGCACCACCTCGACACCATTGAAATGACCGCGCATGTTGGAACACATTGGGCCACGAAAGAAGACCAAGGCTTCCAAGTTGGAGGGGGAGCCTATTACACTAACCGAGGCTAACCTATATGACATCAGCGACATAGTTCACGACGCCACTAGGGAAGTACTCCAAGAAGCAATGATGGAGCAACAAAATGTGTTGGGGGCACTAAGGATGAAAATCCAAGACCTTCAGGTGTGGCCTCCACAGCCAGGAATGATTGTTAGCCACGAGACCATGGGCACATCAGCAACTGAATAGTTGCTATGAGCCAAAATGGCTAATACCATCATGCTACCAGAGGGGGCACTGACAGCGGAGAACGCGAAGGACAGAGCCGTGGTAGGACGACTCAAGGGCCTTGGACTAAACTTGGCTTCCATTCCATGTTAGAAAGTATACTAGCTGCAGGATGGAGCCACGACAGAACTTCGCGCTAGGGAAGGCTGCACATTATAGATTCTCAGTAAACAACGGATCAATATTAAGTAGTTGGTTCTCCAACGTGATGAAGCGGTAGCTCAGACTCAGTAGTTGGAGTAGGTCATCGAGGAATCATGTCACCGCGTCCCCAAACTCAAGATTACAACAGACTTACCAACGGGTATACGGATCCACAAATTGGCCAATGGATTCCATGTGGTGAAGGAAGAAGCAACAAGGATCCAGTTGGACCTTGGCTTACAGATCGCGGAGCTAAAACTAAAGGCCCAACCCTCTACCCCACCAAAGGTCAGAGAGCAGTGGCAATGCACCATTCAATCCAGCCGTAAAGCAATAGCCCGCGCCATGTAGGAGTGCACCGGCTTGTTAGATCAGTCAATTATCACAGTCACTTCACTACAGGAAGACCCAAAATTACAGCAGTTAGAGATAGGAGCATGGGAGTTGCAACAGGCCTATGATAATGTCTGGGGGACCACGTAGACAGTTGCCATTACTCAACGATTGGCCAAGATGAGGGAATCCCAGGCTCTCAAGGAACAAGTCAACGTCGCTCGATAGAAAGAAGTTGTGCTTAAAGAACGCATCCAGCCTTGGCTTGATGAGGAATTCGTGGTCACTGCCAACATCGAGGGAAAGCTATCACACATGCAGGCAATATACAAACTCAGACAAGCTAGTGAAGCTGATAATGATGCATCAGAGGCTCGCGCGCAATGGATACAACAGATGGTGAAAGAATGTGTTGCGGATGTAAGCGAAGTGCAGAAGTTGCTGGATGACCTTCGCGCGAAGATCAACGCACCAGCCTAGTGACTCGAGACGAGTCACGATGATTGTGTTGGGGGCCTGTTGGGCAGCAGATCCCCCACGTAACAGTTTTGGGGCTTAAAGCCCACAATTTTGGGTAAAAGTATGGTAAAGGCTCCGCGAAGTGTGCAGAGTGCGAATTGTAACGAGTCAAGTCAAAGGGTTGTCTGCCTGAGAATAATGTAAGATAATAGAAGGCGAGTCAGCCTGCCCATGGTCCATGGACCATGGGAATGTAGAAATAGAGTAGGGCTCTAGGTTTAGAAGTAAATTTTGATATAGCTTTTGGTTAAGATCTGAAGTGTATTGGTTGGTAAAAGGAAAATTGCTCCGAGCTTGTAAGTCTGAGTCATGGTTGGTAGTAGAGTAGGCTCTGCAGCTGTGTGCACAGAGGCCTGGTAGAGTCCACAATTGTGTGCATTGACCCCTACAGCTGACTGCGTAGGGTGGAATTAGATTGTACTAAATAGAAGATCAATAAAGATAAGTGTTTCCGAATTATTGTGCATCTGGTCATCGATCTATATGTTTATTCTTATGTATGGTTTTATGCATGTCTTTAAGATTTATGGTTGTGTGTGCTGGTTATAACTGTTGAATGCTTGATTAAAGCCCTTAAGAATTAGATCCGATCTATAATAAACGTAATAATAATAAGGAATCTAGGAAGTGCCTCGTCATAGAGCTACGCGAGGGCCAGACAGCTATGCAGGGTAGCACGAGTGCGTAGATCGGTTCGCGACCCTTATAGACCTCATCAAGACATCCCTAGGGTGCAGAAACCTGGTTCCAGCACCCTCCCCTACTACCTCGAGTGAGACTTTAGTGCGCGCTTCATGGATTGTTGCCGAAAGGGCCGGTATTGTGGGATTTTTTGGCTAAACACTTCTGAACCTGGGTCAGGCCCCAATAAGCCAACAAAGAACCAGGAACAAGTCCATGACATAAGCAGTTGAAAGATATCAACAAAGGAAATTGGAATAGCATTAGAGCAAGGTAGGCCATCTCTCTTGTTCTACTTTTCAATTATGATCTAGGAAGATGTCTAGTTGATTGTCACCTCATTTGCTAGACCCACTCATTTCGCTAGAGGGATTTTCTCTGTCTGCAGATGGGATTAATCTTCTCAACAGATGTCTTGCTCTAACTCTTGCTGCTCCATATTTGTATCCATCTCCTCAAGTGCTTGTTCAATCTCTTGAGTGAAGTCCTACTCCTGTGACTGCTCACCCTGTCTACTTGGTGCCAAATGTTCGGATGAATCTACTACTTGTACGTGTGCAATTTCATCTATCTGTACATGTTTCACCCCTTAATGTACTTGTTCTTACTGCGGTTCCTTCTCTTGTCTACGCAGCTCGTGTTCCTTCTGGATTTTCTCCTTCAACTCATGCAACTCCTTCACTGTTTCCTCCAACTTATGTTTTTCTCTTTGCCTTTGCGCAGTCCTCCTATCGTGATGTTTCCTGTTTGCCTCTATTGCCAAAGATTCTTTCTGTACAAGTGGGTCTGCTCTAAACTTGTAGCTTTGTTCTACCTCTGCACTATTGAAAATCTTCCTCTTATTGTGATCACGCGTGGGTATATTTACCTCTACTGGTGCTGGTGCTAATGCTCTCCTGTATGTTGCTTCACGATGCTTCGCTAACCATTCCACAGCGATGTCAACCAGTTAATTAGGCCTAGAGAAGCTATAACAATATCTCCATGGGTCTTCCTTTGCCCAATGACATGCCCCGTGGATCCATTGAAACTGTACTCTCACGTAATGATCTTTCATAATACAATGTGAGTCATACTTATTGAAGCTTCAGATGTCGAAAGGATATTTATTTATCTCCTCTATTTTGACATCTGCATGCTTAAGGTTCCATATCTCATACAACCTGATCCACAATGGAAGAATGGGCAAAGGTGCCTTCTTCTTCTAGTGCAACCTAGCTGACAGTCCTGCTGAGATGTGGTATGATACTTCTTGCATGATGAGCTTGTCCATGGCAAACTTTGGCAAAACACGTGGAGACTTCTTTGCATTGTACATCCGTACGAAGGTGCCGAATAGTGAGGCATACCAATCTGTTATGTCGATTAGTATCTCCATTGGTACCTTCAACATGCAAGGTGGATCCTGCTCAAATGTCATCTTATACACCGGGGTGACAAAGTGATCTGACAGTTGTGTGATAACTCCTTTGAAGCTACATTCAGAAAACAATTTACAATAAGTGTTTTGATTTCCATGCCCACTTCAAACCTGAGAACTACTGACGAGCATAGATTTCATCAAAGATGTAAGCGAACATGTATATTTCTGCTTGTTGAGATTTGGGTGGTTACCCAGCTCCTGTTACCTGTTCCTTTAGCCTGTGAGCCAACGTGTCAGACCAGTTTCATGCTTTGCCTTCACTAGCCAGTTGGTCCAATGCAATCACCCAACTCTGCGAGAAGGTCTCTATGCTCTCTTGGCCATAAAAGCGACATGCAAGGATGACTAAGTACTGATACTCCTTTCGCAGTATCTTCATCTTGTAGATCTAGTTGGGTGTCATCCTAAATTTAGCTGGCTCCTTTACCCAATTCTTCAAGATATACCTGGAGTTGGCATTGTTGCTAGGTATGCTAAAGTGTGTCTCCATGGTGATCACTGGCTTCGGAAAATGCTATATCTGTTGATAATCATGTGCCTTGAAGGTAGCAATCTATTTCCTGCTGACACTTCTCAATGTCATCATCTTAGGATCAGTGTGCGAGACGATCCAATGTATCATGTCTGTGCATGGGAATGCGAGATACCTGCATGTAATATGCTACAAGCCGAACTTGTGAATGTTCACATAAACTTGGCAGTCTTCAAGATCTTCCCCAAATGTGCCTGCGAATGCATCATCGACCTCTTACCATTTCAGCTTTATGTCTTTGTCTATGACCAGCTTGGTTTCTTCATAGATTGGCACACTCATAGACATTCGCTCAACTGCTACTCCAGTCGCGCTTCCATTGGTGTCCTTTGATCCTGCTCTCTAGGAGGCCATTGATCCTGAACTGTTGAGAGATGGAAGAACACCTACTATATCTGGAGACATGGCGACATGCATGGGAAGAAATTTGTCAGCTAAAACCAAAGAAAACTTCAGGGATGACATGTAACATACTTGGGGACTGATTGGAAAGGATTGCACAATTTTCACTGGGAGGTTAGGAGACTGACTACTAGAACTGCACAAAAGGTAGTTTGGACTATCAGGAGGCTAGTTGACTGTTGAAATTGAGAAATGCACAATCGAGACTAGCCTGCTGGGTGTTGGGATTGTGCAATGTGCAATTTCAACTGGCAAGTGATGTAGACCCAGGGGCTGCATTGCATAATTTTCTGGGCCAACAGTGACTACCTCTCAAAATTGCACAAGGAAATACTGGAGGAAAGTCACTAGCCAGAATTACACATTTTATGGGAGGAAGGCAGAGCCTTCCCTCTTAAAATTACGCAATATTGTCTTGTTGAGGCAGAGTCTTAGCCAAGGTTTCCTAGACCTGTTGATGGGAAACTGAAAGCAAATGAAGATGTGAATGCATGGTGATATTGAGCATAACTAAGAGTGAATGATCATGCATGCCAACAGTGAATGCAAGATTCAGAAATTAGAACAACATGCATGTGTGTGAAACGAGTCGCTGAATCGACGACCGTTCATGCAAAACAGTATCATGCATGCGACAACAGTGAGATGATAACGAAAACTGAAACAATTCTTGTACAAGCTAACATGCATGCAAATGACAACAAGCATTCACAAAAATCAAGAAGACAACACTCCCATAAGCCAAAACACAAAAAGCGACAGAAATGCTACAAAAGACAAGTAAAGCGGACTTACCTGGAAATAACTAAGATGGATGTGTTGAAGACTCCTGGATGTGTTGTGGGATGTCAGAGCTCCAAGATCAATGTGAAGAATGAGCTCTAGAGCATTGAATAAATAAGTTTGAGGCTCATGATGCACATGCCACAAATCTAGGAAAAGAGACACTTGGAGGAAAGTTTCTAAAATGATCTTTGCATGTAACCTCCAGCTGCTAAAAATAGCTCCCTAAAATCTAGGGATGTTTTTTGCATGTTTATTTTTACTATTTCAGGAACAAGTAGCCCATGCATGCAAGTCAAGTTTTCTCGGTCCTGGGTGGAATTGGTCAACCTAAGGGCACATGCAACAGCTTGCTTGACTGAGGGGAAATTTTGCACAATTTCTGAGAGGAGGCTGGGCTGGCTATCCAGAGGGATTGTGAAATTTTTTGGACGAGAAGCTAACCGCTACTTAGAATTGCACAATTTTTGGCTTGAGAAGCATTGTTGGGCCATATTACGCATTTTTCACTGGGAAGGTTGTCTGACAGGATTGTGTAGTTTCTGAGCCTAGCAGGTTGCCAGTAAGATTTGTGCAATTTTTGGAGGGAAGACTGGTTCCCCTCCAGAATTACACAATTTCTTGAGGGATATACTCAACCATCAACTAGACCAAGTCCATAGTAGTAGCCTATGAGGGGAGTGAAGCAAGCTATCATGCACAGACTGGAAAACTGCTAGAAAACTAATGAAGCTCCTGTACCTGACAGTGCAAGACATGCTGCTGAGGATGGTTGGTAGGGAGGCTCCAAAATGAAGCTAAGGAAAAATTTTAGAGGGTGGTTGTAGCTGCTACAACACTTGGCGACACGCTAGTAGAACTCTAGCTCTCTGAATGGAACTTGTTCGTGAAAACCAAGTCTAACACCTCTTGAAGTATTGTTCATTTCTATGTTCATCTTGGTTTCCTCACTTGCTTGATTGTAAGATGTAGCATCTACCAAGACAACCCATTTGTTTCGATTGGGGATGAGGGGTATATTGGTGCACAAGCAGTATAGTCGTTAGAGTTTTAGTTTCATCTCTAATGTTGCTCCGCTGCCAGCAAGCCTAGATAGTACCTCGGCAGAGTCACGCAGGAACACAAGCATTGCTCCACTGCCAGCGAGCCTGGTCAGTACCGTGGCAGAGTTACTTGCATCACCTCTCTATGCAGGAAGCCTTTCTCATCTTTCACCTTATTCATTCTTCATTTTTTCGAAATTTTTCACTTTTCATTTTTTTCATTTTTTCATTTTCATAACTGTGCATAGAACTTATTCATTTTAGAGGCGGAAGCGGGATCCTGACTTATTGAGAGCAGAAGAGGTTGTTCCTTCAGAGAAGTAGTTTATATATACCTCTGATGTGCTTGTTGAGGTTTTCCCCCTCAACTTACTCTACTTGACTGAGCTCCCAAGGGTAAACCCAAAAAAAACCGACTACGGTAGGTGATACTAGTTAGCGTGCAAGTGTTGTGTTTTTACCAAGGTTCACTTTGAACAGTACGTATTTTCCATTGACATATCATGGACTAAAGGCAAAAATTTCTTCATATAGAGATAGGATGATAGATAACCAAGTATTGATAATTGCACAAGTCCTCTTGTACATTACCCAACTTGTTTCAAGAGTCGCGCATGGTTTCATACAAAACTAACCTACGAACGTAAATAAGAAAACAACACAAAACAAAGAGAAATCAAAAGTAAATGAATAAGAAAATAAAGTAGGAAAACAAACAAACGTGCAAAGTAAGAAGAAAACATGCATGCAAGAAAACAAACCAAAAGAAAACACTACTTCTACTCCTAAGCTAATGGTGCATGTGCCTGATCACGTGAAATGATACTTTCAATGCAGTCGTTGGCACATTGGTTGACCCATGTTGGTGAAGGCATGTTTCATGAACAAGGCAGTTGTGCGAACTAGAAAACATGAAAGATATAACAATGAAGGCAAACACACTCTATGTTTAAATGTTTCCACAGAACATAAGTGAATGCAAGTGCATGACATGCAATCCGTGGACTCATTATGGTACTATGCGACACTCCGTGAAACTGTTAAGCATACACATACTCTTGATTGTGACATGCAAGCAAATGAAAGAAACAAAGAAAACTTGTGTCATGCACGATTTCTTGCTATGTAAGATTCCTCCAACACATGAGAGATAGGATCGTGTAGTTCGAGTTGAGGAAGCATGATCTATGTGTGAGATTGATCTTCAATGCTTACAGATGAGTGATGAGGAGCCTCAGGTGTTTCAAAAATTTCCTCATTGGGAGTGAAACCAACCTCAGGATAGCGAGGGCCTAGGATAACCATCAGCTTGGATTGAAGTATCTCGACATTCTGTGTGGTTTCAACTTTGTTGACAGATAGATAATCATAAACAAGTGGCTTCAAAAAATCAACTGCGATAAAATCGTCATCGTAATCGAATATGTGAGTAAATAGGTCACAACAACTACGATCAACAAAATCAATGATTTCATTGGCATCCTCATGATCTGATGAATCAAATAGAGGGGTAGATGAGAAGTAGGAAAATTCACCCTCTGCATTTTCGGAAAAGGTAGATGAAAAATCAAGTGGATATTCAATGAATAATTTTTCCTCTCCATTGTTGGGTGATGGACTGACATCCAATGTGTTCTAGGAATGATCAACGATGGGTGCATCCATAGATGGAGATACACATGAAAAATCATGGATGGAAGAATCACCAAAGATGTGAGGAAAGCATAGAGGAGGCTTGGACAGAGGGAGGTCATCCTACACTGAGTGTTGATGCTCAAGCTCCCAGTCACACTCTTCATGAATGACAACACAGGTTGGTTGTGCAACACCAACTCCATCGATAGCTTGATCCTCATTCACAACAAGTGTAGAGTATAGAACTAAAGAACACAAGATAGTGCAATCTAGAGGATCAACAAAGCATGAAGACAGAGGTTGAAGTAAAACAGCCATATGACAACCCATGGGATTTGCAGCCAAATCTGCACTGTTATAGCACCATTTACCACTCTTGGTAGATCTGATGCTCTGATTATGGCCTAGGGCAACCCCTCCTTCTAGACATGGTCCAAAATCTAAAAAACAATGTTTTATTCCCTATATGATTCTTTTCCCTGTGATAAAAGCATGCACACATGGGTCAGCATATACCCAACCTGCATACATATGTTAAAACACTTAAAAAAATTAAATTTCCCTAATTTCGAGCGGAGTTCATGATTTTTGCCTGTTACTCACCTACTATTGCCTGTGGCCCAACTGTTTCCCAACTGAAAAAACTAAGTTGGAGGAGTATAAATAAACCTCCATGGGAAGGCCTTAAAGGAGAAGATATGAAATATTGATACTATAGTGAGATTATCCCTGATCGAGTCTGATGAATCCCTATGCCTCCTGCACTCCCCAAAGCTTCAGGAAACCCTTGTTTCCTTGTTGTAGATATCCTTCATCTCGCTTGAGATATCCTTGTATTGGTGATGGAGGAATATTGTTGAAGGTCGGGAAAGGATATATCCGGAGGACGGTTCCGCTTGGAGCCGGAGAAGGAATCAAGTGGTATTTCTCCACTTTACTTGTAGCTAACTTCAACAAAAGGAATGTTGTTATGTTTCCGATAATAAATGTGTGTATGCATCAAGTTATGTTGTAATTCGTTTATGAATCTTGTATTGATGTATAATTGGTCATTCATTTATATGATTTAAGGTTAATATCATGAACATCCTTTATGTTAAGACTGATGTATATGTTCCATTTGAATAATTTTTAGGTTTTAAGAACATCAGGAGAAGTTGAGGGTTTGCACCCTGCAGGATCTACTCAAACATAGGACTCTTAGATAAGGACACTCTTTCACTATTTAGTAGAATAAGCATTTAGGTTGATTGCCTGAGCATTTCTTGTTGTGGTTTACCCTCTACTCTATTGGGGTTCTCAACCCAAATCCCTAGGGTGTTCTCACCCGCAACAAAATTGGCAACAACACTGGGGATAAAAATCCTGTTATTCCTGGTTTGGGTTGCCTGTTCCCAATCAGGGTTCAATTTCTTGATTGCTTGCTTTTACAGTATTGTTTGGTCCATTAGTGTCCCAGGCATCAAGTCTGATCTTCTTGATCAGACCTTGATTTTTGTTTTTTCCTAATTAATCTTTGTATACATTGTTTTCTTTGATTATAGTAACGTATACATGCAGGTTTCTTTAAAGCAGACTCATGTATACACGAGTTTCCTGTATTAGAAATGCGTGTGCACACTCCTGTGTCTTTACACAGTCGCGTATGTAATTTTTTGGATTATTTTTTCAAATCTTTCTACCCAGTTAGGTCTACTGCCTGGTGATTTATGTTGTTGTATGGTCATCTGCTGTCTGGAGAACTCAGTTTTCCTGCAAGCTTTCTTTTTCAAAATCTCCTTCTCACTGAAAAGATTTGGCCTAGGATTGCTTCTTAAGCAAGTTTGTAGTTTGTATCTTGGGTTCAAGGCTTCGTTTTGAAGTTCTTGGTTGTTCTGGTCTTCCAGAACAGGAAATTGTTTTCAATTTTGTTTTCAACCCGGATTTCAAGTTCTCTTGCTTTGCTTTCCCTTGTTTTGTGGCCTTGTTTCTTTTCTTTATTTTTTGAGAGTCCTTTTGACAAGTTTGAAAGTATTTCTTTCTTGACATTTTTGTCAGTTTGTCGAAATCTTTTGCTGTTATTTGGATCAGTTTGTGCAAGTTTTTAGTCTTTCTTATTCAAGTTTCATTCATTTTCAAGTTTATAACTTGTGAGATTGAAAGACTCCTTGTGCTTATTTATTGATCTTTTGAGTTTTAGTAGTACTTTTGTGACCTCAAAAAGTTTCTTTTGTTTCCTTAAAAGAAAAATCACAAAAACATTATTTTTTTCTTTTTATTTTTCTAAGCTTTTGGTTTATGGTTTCTTTTGTTTTGTTGTTGAGAAGCGAATTGTGATCTTTTGCAATTTGTTCTGCTTGATTTGAAGAGAGATTTGTGTTCAATTTTTTTCCCTCTTCATTTTTAAGTTGGCTTATTATCTCTATAAAGAGTTGCATTTGCTTATGAGTGTTGTTTAGGTTCTTGCATCATCATTGTAACTTGCATTAGGGTACTTTGTATCTTAAAGCATTCTTCATCTTTTTAGATTTTGGGTGTGTGGATTATTTTAGAAAATAAAAGAAAAATATTTTGCTTATATATAGGTTTTCGTAGAACCCAAGTAGAAACCACTCTTCATAGAAGAAAATGACTGCATCCATATAGTTAGTTTTATATTGATTTCTTTTGCATCATAAAACATCATCAGTTTCACTCTCTTAATTCCCCCTGACTTAAAGAATAGCTATATAAAATCAAGAGATATAATAAAATGAAATAGAACTTTTATTGTTGTCATTAATAAACACCAACAAGTTTAGGTTCATTAGGGCCTTGGAATAGGTGAGTGGAGAGTTAACTCTCCAAGGCCACTCAAATTACAAAACTTAGAAGTTGAATAAAGAGTGAAACCTAATATCGTTAGAAAGACCAGGAAAGCTCCATGACTGGGAGTTAAGCACGAGGGAGAGTGAAGACAAGGAAGAGAGATACCCCCTCTCCTACTTGTTGGATCCCGCCTCACGACTATTCTGCTTGGCTTTTGATATAAGTTGCTATCCATTGTTTCCTTTCCTAGGGATCACATAGGTGGCTGCAGAGGGGAATCCTGTTGCACCTAAGGCTAACGTCGCATCACGTTCAACAGTAATTTTGGAGGGTACCCTTGCGAAGCTTGGGTGCTTTCACTGGAAAAGGCTGTTGTCTAGAGGTCAACATAACTGTTTCTGATACCTTCGCTAGTAGGCCTGGGGCATAATTACCCCAGACTATTTTCGAAAGGCCCTTGATTTTGACTTCCTTGTATTTTGATGTTCGGTCCTAATCACCCGAATAAGAAATAATTGAAAGTTGTTTGATTTCTTGTATCTTTAGGGACTTTTAGAGAGTGCTCTTTGCTCCTAGTTGGCCTAGCTTTACAACTTTTTTGAGTCTTTAAGTAGATTTCTTAAAAATAATTCAAAGTGGTTGATCGACCAACTCGTCAGTCTAGGAGACTTCATGGGCTATCACCTACGAGTCCTGAGCCTTCTCCTCGAAGGCATAGGAGCAATCCTGCCAGTTGTTTTCAACTGGTGGCAGCAGGCGCATTGGATATAGATCCTCTGGTTGGAGTTATTGATTTGCAACATAGACCTGGTACAAGTAGAGAGTTAGAGAGGAACACTCCATTTCTTTCTTGAGTCCTCTTCTAGTTGGAAGACAATATTGAGGTTTAAGAGCTTTGTGAGTCTATTGTGGCTCCTCATTCTCCTCTTCCTCCTGATTACCCAAACTTTTTATTATACGTCAGGACTCTAACCAATAGGCCTTCAATCCTTGGTCTATATCGACCTTTTCCTTCAATGACCACTACTGGAAGTATGGAATCCACAAAAAGTGCAATGAGTATGCAAACTCTTGTATCCATGCAAGGAGGAGGAACTCTTTCTGTACCTTTCGTTACTCCTAGCACTACTATATTTGGTTCTACTTCCATTCCATCTGTTATGCTCCTATACCAATAGGTGTCATATTTCATGATTGACTTGATTAGCTCTGCAATATGTTCATACCTTTCCTTGTTATAAAGGTTTCCATATTATGAAGATTTAAAAAAATTAAAAAATGAAAAGAGGGTATACCCTAAAAGAAAAATCAAAGGGTGAAAAGATAAATGGTCAAAAGAAAAAATGAAAGAAATGAACCCCAAATAAAAAGGACCAGGAAAGTGTGCAAGTCCAAATGCCACTACTATTTCATTTTCTGTAAATAAAGTATCATGTGCAGTTTGTTGAACTTTATGTTGTAGTTGATGAATGGCCAAACAGCTTAATCTTGGCCAGTTCATGTTTGAATTTCCTGTTTTAGAGATAGAGAATAAAAATCTGTCCAAACTGTTTAAACTTGGCAGATAAGTAGATAGGTAGAGAAGCAAAGGAGCTCAACTGTTTAAACTGAGCCCTTGGAAGAAATAAGGGCAGACCTAGGTAGGATTCCCATGAAAAGAAAAGAAGATTTGTAAGGGTTTGCTAGTCTAAATGCACCCATGGAAGAGGAATAAAAAGTGTTAGGTATAGTAGGCTAGGTAGGCAATTTTGATGTTGCTGAATGAAACTTGTGACAGGTTTTGTCTCTCAAGATGTTCATCTTGTTGTTATTACAAGTACCATGGCAATTGCTTGGTTACAGATCAAGAAAAGCATGATTAACCCCCCTTCATCCTTTCCCTAAATCACTTACTAATCTCACCCAAGGTGTTAAGATCTGCTTAATATCCTTACAATCACTCACTCCATCTCATTTCACAACAAACCTAAGTAAAACCGTTCTTACTTAGGAAAATGTACAAATATCACAAAAAACCCTTTTCTTCCTATAGCCTAAGTTTATCACTTAGCGCTTCCCATTTCATAAATTATATCAATTAACTATTAACATTATTATATTAAATCCCTCATAAAAGTTTCCCTACCCATATTATGTATGTATAACAAAGACCCCCATATTTTAATATTCCCGCCCCAGTTTATTATAACCATAAAACTGTTACAATCGTTGTTTAAATATGGATTAGCAGGTTTATTTGAAACCTGTTAAGAACCATAACCCACCGCGCGCAAGCCATGAGATTAATTAACCCCACGTTAATTAATCAACAAATCTCCCCACCAACCAATAAACACTGCCCCGATATGTTTTATTAACGTTTATTATATCAGGCCCCGTGCATTAACTCTCCACTATCTTCGCAGAGTGCCGACTGTCCGATCTTGGCCCTCACATCCGACGGCTGATATTCATATCGCGACCCACCTATCCGCTGCACTTTAACACCTGGGATATTGGCGGTATCATGCCCATACCCTGGACGCGTTTTGATCGCTCGCACTGCTCACACCCCCCCCCGTCCGAAACCACTTAAGGCCATAAGCGGTGTAGGCCAAAACCACTTATCGCCTCCCCGCTCACCCGTCATGCTGACATCACCACCACATCACCCTTCTATACCCTCCACTACATGACAAACTGTCCTGTCATGCTGATGTCATCTGTCAATAAATGCCAAAAATTACCCGCCAACCCGAAATTTCATTAAAAAGCGACGAAATGTCATTTTCACTGTAAAATCTCTTTGTTCACGCTCCCATGCAAAATAACAACTGAAGCTACTGTACCTACTTTCAACTGCCACCCGGTCGAGGAAACCATAGCAACGTGCTCTGTACTCCGTCATTCAACCTACAGTTGCTCAATTTGCATCCTCAGTCCAGGTATTTATCCGTTTTACCGGTAACCCTGTAAATTCCGCTTTTTCACTAAAAATTCTACCTGTGAAAGCCAAATTCAAGAGGGGAACAGTCTGTTTAGCCCATAAAAAGACTCCTAGACCTGTTGTTCAGTCCAATTTTCCACAACAATCCCAGATTTCAGTTTGAAACACAAAGACTTGAATGCACCTCACAAAGACTTGAATTATCTCCCTCTTGCGGACAAAGATTTCCAAATAAAGGATTTAACCACTGATTATAATCATCTTCAGGCCTTCTGCCAGATTAGGGATAGTTATCAAAACAACTCTGACATTTTTGGACTTTGGGAATCAAATCTACCCATGTACTTTCTTCGCTCAGTTCATATTTTCCTCAATATCATTCACCAATGATGTGCCAATTATGACCCTATCCTTAGGGCAGTTATGTCACCTTCCCAAGCTGTCCTGTTTTCCATCACTGCTGAATCCATCAATGAGATGCTACATTTCCATTCCACTGAGCCCCTTGCTCCTCTTTCCATGGGATTTTTGCTAGAAAAAGCCTCTCAATTGCCCAACACAGAGATAACTCGTATTGCCCAGATGTTCATGTCACCAAAGCATCAACCTAAAGGCCCTCCTCCTTATCTGCAAGATTTTTTCACTGAAACTGGTAGGCTTATTGTTGACATGATATCCTCAGTCTTGGGATTTAGAACAAGTGAATATGTGGATGATATCACCCTGGTTCTGTTATCAATGTTCACTCTAGGACAACCTCCTACTGTCAAGTATGACTATGCCACCTTCATTGCAAACAAAATCCATGCTCAATTCATGAATTTGGAAAGGGAAGGAGTTTTTAAATACACATCTTTTATATACCATCTGTTGTTGTATTATCAGCCAGACAGCTTTCCATTTCCCATCAGAAAATTAGACTCAAAGGGAAATAGAAGGTCTGTGATCTTTTGGAGCTCAGTTTTCCACAATACCTATGAGTGCCCTTATACTTATAGTGAATTCATTGACCTGTTTGTACACCCAGCCTCAACTCTGTTGATAGGAGCTCCTCCTCCTAGGATCTCTGGTGATATGAAAAAGATTCTACAACTTTCTAAACAATACAGGGTAGGTGACTGGTACCTCTACCAGAATCACACAGAAATCAGAATGTATGGGTGTGAACTCTGCCCTTTTAAGTTGCCCAAATATGTGCCCATGAGGTTATTTGCATTAGAATACTTCAGGCAGATTATCAATGCAGACCTGACCCATTTTTGTAATGTAAAGAAGAAGGCTCAGCTGAGAATAAAAAACCAGTTAGGCCCTTATGTTATCCATTCTAGGGAAGCCTGGAAAGATGCAGAACAGATCTTAGAAGACCACCTCAGATTGAAGAAGAGCTTTGGGTGGGTGCCATATGACCCATGTAGTTTCATAAGTAACAGAAGGGTAAAGTACAGGCTATCAGTGTATATACATCATAATATCCCAGAAATTGAACAGTATGCAAATCAGGAAGAATGGGTAGAAGGGACCTTAGTTGAAGAAATTACTGAATAGGAAAAAATGGAAAAGGCTATGAAAGATCTTGAAAAAACCCTTGACCTAGACTCTTTTGGACAGGTATCTTTCAAGCTGCCTCAACAGTCAGGAGTTAGAACATCCTCTGCTGGGACTTCCCAGTAACCTGCACAAAGAACTAGCACATCAATCACAGGGACTTCAAAGGGCAAAGAGGTGGAAACAACAGAATAGCCAATCATGACCGATCAGCTGGGGGGGTCTAGAGAATAGGAACAAGTGAAAATTCTTCCAGCCCAATCTAAGGCAGCTGAAATCCTAGCTTTACAAACTCCTCTAAATGAGAAAAAAGGCAAGAAGAGAGACATAGAAGAGGCCACACCTATTAGTGGACCTGCTGAGCAACCGACGTCAAAGAGACAAAGATTGGATCCTCTGTTAGAAGAGGAAATTATTGAAGAAACAACAGGTAGCCTAAGAGGTGAGAGGGTAACCAGCCAGCAGACTTCCCCAGTGATAGAGACATCAACTAGCTCACATAGGCATGAGCTAGAAAGGTAGCAGAGAGTGGAAGTTTCATCCACTAGGCCACAAAGCAAATAGGCCTCGGACATCAAAAGGACATTCACTAAGATAAAGGCCAGGAACGATCCACTAAGGCTTCAAATTTACAACTAGTATCTTAAGATGGCCCGCACAAACCAGCAAAGATTAATGTCAGCATATGACATAAAATAAGGAAAGATGATAATGAGTTACTTTAAGCCCAAGGTACAACAACCATAATCAGCAGCTGACTACATCAGGACAAATCTAGAGGTCCTAGCCAAAGACATTCATCCAATGGACCAGATTGAACTCCACAAGCAGACTGGAGAAATGGCTTATTCCACATTAACTAATAAAGCAATGTTGGCCCACTAGTTACAGAGTTCCTTAGACAACACAATTGCTCAGTTAGATTGGGAAAAAGCTTCTTCTGTGGCCAAAGATAATAGAATCAAATCATTAGAAGATATCATCATGGAACTAGGACATGACCCCAAAGATGCCAAGGGCATAAAAACACTAATAAAGAAGAAAGAAGAAGACATTGCTGCCCAAGGAAACAACTAAAGTTACCTCCTTCAAGATACCCTCAGATGGCAGAAATCATAGAGAAAAAATTAGAGGAAGACATGATGGACCCGCTTATGAAACTCAATGAAAGATTAACTGATATTGAGCAGGCACTGGAAAAAGTGCTAAACGAAAAGCACGGAGAGTCGACCTCCCAGCCACCTGAAGAAATCCATGCAATCACTATTGCTCCATCCACACTTATAACAGTATTACCTCCCACTGTCCCAACATCAACAACATAGGTCATCACAGGTACATCAGCAATAGCAATAGCACCAGGCAGCAGTACTAATATGAGTATAGAGGAACTGATAAGAGCCATGGAGGAATTAAAACTACAGGTGTCAGAATTGAAAATGGTGAAGGAGCAATTGGTAAAGGTGGAAAAGAATTATGACAAATCCAAGATGAATGTGGTAGAGAAAACAAGGGAGGTCAAAACATTAGAGAACAAAGTGAGAGCATTAGAAAAGGATCTCTCTCTGGATAAACCTCTAGCAGAAATCAAAGGAATTTTGTGGACCAACATCAATCAATACCGTAGTGATGTGTGGAGGTCTATCCAAGTCATTTATGAGCATATTGACTTGATAAGAGTGGCCCAAGTGGAAATTCAAAAAACAAGAGCTTTATTGGGACAGATGCCTGAACAAGCTAACCGGCTGATACATTTTTTGAACACCAAGACCAACGAAGAACTGGAAGCACTAGAAATCAAAGACAGAACAGGCACCATTCTAGAAATCAAGAGAGTTCTAACCATGAGAACTCTAATGCAAAATTTGGAAAGGAGATGCCAGGACATGCAGGTAGAGATTAATTCTTTCACAGAAAAGTTTACAGTCTTGCATAAAAAAGGTTTGCCAAGTCCTTTGGGAAGTAATGATCATCTGATGAAACACAAAGACTATGTACATAAATTGAATAAATATATTGCTGATCAAATCAGTTCATCAACGAGTGCTTCAGGGGTAAAATCACTTCCGTCTAGCCAGGCCCTCTACGACAGCCTGTAAAATTTATTCTACATTGAGCACGAGGTGAAGCATCTGTTCACCATCCCACCTAATTTCTTCAGATACACAGAGACTAAAAAAACTTTAAGGAATCTTTAGAGACATAAATTACCAGGACCGGAGTGGTGGAAAAGTATGTTAGAAATTCTATAAACTTATCTTTGGTACCTTGGTGAATTGAAAATTTTAGACCATTTACCATAATGTGGAAGACAGAAATAAATGAGAGTCATACCGGTCAAAGTATATCAGATCAGGGCTAAGGAATATCCAGGCAAGACAGAGCAGCCAGCACAGAGTATCAGTGGAATACAACTGTAAACCGACTCACACAGCAGCCAGCACATCTGACAAAGCCGGAGCAGCCAGCGCAGCATCAGTTATGGTTTCTCTGTTATCGAGACTATTTGTCTCTATCTTTTGTAAATAAAAAAAAAAATGATGAGTCATCACTAGATATTATCTCCATGAGATATTTTTGTATAAATACCCCCCTTAACGAAGTATTTGGGGTTGGTGGATGTTCATAGTTTTGACTGTAATACTGAAATTTTTTGGAATAAAAGGCCATTGGAACCATTTGTTGTCGAGCTCACTGGATGAGGAATTGATGCTAAGGACCTGTTACAGAATTCTTGAATCATTTTATGGATCAATAAGTCCCTTCTAACTTGTGTTTTACAGTTTCTACGTTTATTATTTCACCTATGTTTCATGATCTCAATAGTAGAGAAAAGGAATAATTCAGAATTTTCTTAACTGCACTCTGTCTTCAATCTTTATTATTTTCTATGTTTTCTTCAGAATTAGTATAAACAGTGAATTCTTAATTGCTCCTGTTTCCCCTGATTCTTTCATCTTGACTATTTGCTAAGGAATTCTTAATTTCTCCTTAACAGTAATCAACCATTTTCCCTCTGTCAACATGATGAAGGATTCTTAATTGCCCTTCACCCATTGACTCCATTCCATCTGATTCCAGCCTATGAATTGTTCCATGTTTGATTACCTTGCTCTGTGATACCATCCTTTGTTGAGAAACCAAATCCAGAAAGCCATCCTTCTTTGACTCCATCATGCCCAATGGACTAAAAACTGTTCAGTTTTACCTCACTATTCTATTGAATCTCACCATCCAAAACCTAAACAAAACCCTTGTACTTCATAACTAGCCTAATACATATCAAAACAAAGCTAAATCATAAAGAGAGAGCCCTCTCTGGATGCAAATTGGCTAGAATCTATATCTAAAAGATTGGTCTGTGGTTACCTCGGCCGTATTCCCTTTCTTACAACTTTGGGGAACAACCTGAGTGATAACACCATCTTCGAGTGGAAGTTCTCAAGTTGTTGCCTCTGGCATTGGCTTTTTCCATTTTGGAATGCCGACTAGCGCGATTCCTATGGTTCCTTTAACTATTCCATCAACTACCTCCACATCCATGGCAAGTGGATCAAATTCTTTTCAGGGTTTCCCATTTAGGGGTGGTCATATACCACATTCCAATCCAACTTTGTGATCGATGCCTTTTTCCTCTATAGTTAAAGTTATAATCCATTTCAAAGTTGGACAAACCCTACAGTTAGTGGGTTAGGAGCCCAGAATCAATTTTATTTTGGTTAACAAGGGAATATGCTGTATTCTTCTATCATTTCTTTCCAGAATTTTTCTCCATATGCTAATGCATGGAACCCTTAACAGGGGCTCTCTTCTCCTTTTAACACTTCTCTAGGGGGAAACTTTACCAGTTACGGAGGTTTTTCAACAGGAGTTGGTCAAACTCCAATTTTTTCTAGACCACAAGGGGCTCCTTATGGTTCAGTTGGGTCTACGAGTTACTTCAGGCAACCTGGTGCCTTCACAAATCCAGGCCATTCTTTTTAGAATGTTGGGAGTTCCACCCACACTGGGTGGAATCCTTAGGGTCTGCCACGACTCCCTTTTCTAGCAACATTAAACTTTCCATATCTCTCTAAATTGACTAATTATCTGATCAGGTATAACCCAATTTAGCCTCTGGTCCCAACCAAGCTTCCCTCAGATATACCAAAATTCGAGGGGAAGATTGGTGAAGATCTGGGTGACCACATAACCACTTTCCACTTATGGTGTTCGTCCAAATCCCTAATAGACAATTCAATCAGATTGAGATTATTTCAACGTGCCCTAACTAGAAATGTGGCTAAATGGTACATAGAATTACCAGGGGGCACCTCCACGTATTTCGACAATTTAGCTACTATATTTTTGAACCATTTTCAATTTCTTGTCCAATATGATGCTGGAACTGAGCTTCGGGCTAATTTCCAACAAGATCAGGCAACTCAAATTTCGGATCATATCCAGGAATGGATGAGAAGGAAGAGGCTCATTAAAGCTGATATTCCACAAGAATTCCTTCTTGAATGGTTTCTTAATTCATTACAGGCCAAGATCTCTAAGAACGTGTCCCTCTCCAGTGCTTTCACTGAAGAGTAGGCCATTTTCAGAGCCCAGCAGTTGGAACTTATATATTCTCAGTCTGGGGTTCTTCAAAAAATTCTACCTAATGCTCCTAGATCTAAGGTGGATATAGCTAAATCGAAGTCGAGTCCCCATGCCGACAGGCTAGTCAGATCAATTGATGCCAACATGGCTAACCTACTGAATCAATTGCAGTAGTTGTCTTTACAAACTACTTCTTCTATGTAGGCGTCACCATCTGTATCTATAACTTCCCTACCGATGTCTATAAACACTATCCAAACTTCTAACCCCAAAGGAAATCAACAATCTGATGGGAAGAAGAAAGGACGAGGTAGGAAAAAGGGCCAGTATGGGAAGGGAAATGCAAACAATCCCGACAATGATGCTGGAGGGGGTAGAAAAGAGTCCACCAAAAAGGTCAAATTTCCATGCAAGTTATGCAATGGAGATCATTTGACTCATCTCTGCCCTAAGATCCAAGACAATCAGTGCTTATTAGTGCAACATGGATCCTCTAGCTCCCAGGCTATCCTCACTAACCCTTTTTCCCAAGGGCAACAATTACTTGCTGGCTCAAACTCGAATGTTGGTACCTCCATAGGGGGCAACCAGGAAGGGGATAATTCGTCAAATGTCTTCATTATGAGCTCACATATCGACGTCGCTATGCAATTGCATGATTATGGGGAATTAGAATAATCTAAGGCTAAGTATGCTTCCGATGCCTCAGAGCTGCTCCATATTGATAGGCCCTCTGTTGAGTCTATACCTCAGATGCCGAAAGGCTCCACAAAGCACTCGGCCATTAACCCTAATGCTAGGGCAGCCCATAACTACTCGATTGTAGAAGATCTTGCTCAAATTCCTTATGCTATGTCAGTGTTAGAGGTACTCCAGTCGTGCCCCGCTCAGAGGAGTTCATTACTCTCGGTAATCAGAGCAGTAGATCCAAAAATTCTCTTGTGCTCACTTTTGATATGTCAAACGTCAAAAAGAGACTTCCCCATCATATGGCTTTTCAGATAAAGTTTACATATCGAAAGACCGACATCTTTCAGGCCATTATCGATGAGGGAGCTTCCACATATGTGATGTCCATGTCATGTTGGAAGGCCATTGGATCACCTCAAGTTGTTCCTCCACCGACTCTATTGATGACATTTGATGGACATTCTCATAGGCTGCATAGGATTATTCTAGCCTTTCCCATATGTGTTGGGGGAAAGGTGGTAAATATTGAGGTAGAAATAGTCGATATGAATCTGGATTACAACCTACTCTTAAGAAAGAATTGGATTTACAATATGGATGCCATAGTTTCATCATTATTTCACATCCTTTGTCTTCCTTATGAGGGGAGGATTGTAAAAGTTGATCAGATGGACTATTCTCCAGGTGACTCCCACACATCTTTTGATTCTATTGTTCCATTAGTGAACAATCCTAGGCAACCTATAGAGAATTTAGGAGTTGGGATGTACTCTTCTTTAATGGGCATTTTTTATCTTCCTCTCCTATAGCTAGAATCAATGTTGCTTCATCCTCCAAGGGGTCTTCTTGAAGAGAGTTCTTTTGAACTCATTATTTTTCAGGCCCTTGGATTTACCTTCGTCTAACACCACATTAGATGGAGGGTAGGTAGGTGGAATGGCATGCCCTATGTCTGCAGCAAAAATTGCTTATCAGTCTATTGTTAACTCCAGACTCCCATCCTACTCCTTTCTTACCAGAGGAGTTAGATGGAGATGTGGCTCTAGCCTGGACCCTTGATTCAACTTCAGCTCATGATTTCTTAGATATAGTTTTACCGTCTGAGGAAGCAATTCTAGAAGCAATGATGGGTGATGATAGACCATGGGATGATCTACATCATTGTTCATATTTCCTCCCTTATTTGCGAGAAATTGAGTCAAGTTTGTCCATTCCTTCTACTAGTGATGTTCATACAGTTTTAAACCCTTTGGCCCCAGCACAGTTTTCTACCAAAGGTAACATGTCTATTATCTCACAAACTGTACCTATGAACGTCTCTAGGAGTCCTAACATAATCGAAAATGTCTTCATCGAAGCTGACTTTTCCCCTGAAGAAATTCAAATTTATACCGATCTCTTCAAAGAGTTTCGTGATGTGTTCACTTGGTCTTATCACGAAATGCCTAGAATAGATCCATCTATAGTCCAACATGAGATCAAGACATACGAAAATGCTAAACCTATTCGTCAGAAATTACGATTGGTCAATCTTAGAAAAGCAGTAACTATCAAAGCTGAAGTCAAAAAATTGATAAAGGCGGGTTTCATATACCCCATTCCTCTAATTGAGTGATTTTCTAATCCAGTCCCCGTAGACAAAAAGCAAGGAACAATTCAAGTATGTATTATTTAGGGACCTAAATAAGGCTTGTCCGAAAGACAATTACCCCATGCATTTTATTGATCAGATTATTGATGAATGTGTGGGTAATAATTTTTTTTTGTTCGTGGATGGATTCTTTGGTTATAATCAAATTACTATTCGTCCAGAAGATCAGCACAAGACAACTTTTATTTGTCCTTGGGGTACATTTGCATACAAAAGTATGCCTTTTGGCCTAAAAAATGTTGGAGCCACTTTTCATCAGGCCATGTCTTATGCTTTTCACGACATCAAACACGTTATCAAAGCATATCTAGAGGATCTAGGTGCTCATTCTTGAAAGAGAATTGATCATCCTAAGCACCTTCGGTTGATCTTTGAGCAATGTCATTTTTATAAAATCCAGTTGAATCCAAATAAGTGTGTTTTTGTAGTCACATCTGGTCGGTTGTTAGGATTCACCGTGTCAACAGAGGGGATTCATGTTGATCCCTTCAAGGTTGAGGCAATACTTCAGTTGCCTGCCTTGTCTTCCATATGTCAACTTTAAGGTCTCTAAAGAAAAAAAAAAATCTTGAGGAGATTCATAGCTAATTACGTCGAGATCACAAAAGGATTTATGAATTTTATTAAGGAAGGAGTCCCATTTTTATGGGATGATTTCGCGCAACGATTTTTAATGATTTGGTAAAAGCATTAACCTCTGCTCCATTGTTGAGTCCAACCGATTATAGCAGAGATTTTCTCTTGTATCTCACTACAACATAATCAACCATTGATATGGTTCTGGTTCAGGAATATGATCTCTTCTGTGAGCATGTAATATACTATCTAAGTCGAAGCTTGGTAGGTGCTAAAATACACTATTCTTCCATCAAAAAATTGGCTTTGGCAGTTTTCCATGCTATCTAGTGGCTTCAACATTACATTCTTCTTCGAAAAAAGTTCGTCTTAGCAGTTGTCAATCCATTTCAATTTGTTCTTAGTAGGTGAGTGATTGGGGGAAAATATAATAGATGGATTTTCATTTTGTAAGAATTCGATCTCGAATTCATGTCAACTAAATCTAAGAAATCTTTAGTATTTGTAGAGTTGACATTAGAGTTGCCTTGTGAGGAAGAAATTATTCACAAGGAATTTTTTCCTAATGAACACCTATTTCTTATTTCTTCATAAGGTCCTTGGTATGGGGATATCATTATATATCTCTAGACTTTGAAGTTTCTGCCCACTTTTTCCAAAAATGAGCGTAGAAAATTGCATTACCTCGCTAAGAATTATGTTATTATAGGTGACACATTATATCATCGTAGGATCGATTCAATCCTTAGGCGTTATTTAATTTTGGAAGAAGATGAGTCAGTTCTTAATGATTGCCACAGTGGAGCTTGTGGCGGTCATCTATCTGGGCTTGCAACAACCCAATTTTTTTTGCAAGCAGGCTACTTTTGGCCTTCGATCTTCAAAGATTGTATTGAAGTGGTCAAAATATGCCATCATTGTCAAGTATATACTTGGAAAATGCATGCACATCTAGCTCCTCTTTTCCCTGTTATCATCATCAGTCCTTTCACGAAGTGGGGCATTGATGTTACTACTTGTAATCTTCCTTTGGCATGAAATCACAAGTACATTATTGTGGTCGTAGACTACTTTACAAGGTGGGCTGAGGCCATGCCTACTTTTAAAAACGACAGTGAAAAATTGGCATTTCTTCTCTTCAATCAGGTTATTTCATAATTTGGTATCCCTAAAGAGATTGTCACTGACCATGGCAATCATTTCCAAAATCAACTGATGTCTGAATTGGCTCTCAAGTTGGGTTTTTGGTAGGAGCATTCATCTTCGTATTATCCTTAGGCCAATGGGCCAGTTGAAGCCGTGAGCAAATCCCTTAAAATCATCCTGCAAAGGATGATTAATAAAGGTCGATCGAATTGGCACATCATGTTGTATCCGACACTTTGGGCATACCAAACGTCAGTTAAGACTACCACTGGCTTTACTCATTTTCAACAAGTTTACAGGTTGGAGTCTATCTTTCCTATTGAATGTGAAATTCCTTCCCTTAAACTAGCTGTTGAACTTCTTCCAAAGACTTCTAGTCTTGAGGAGCACCTAGTTCATTTGGAGAATCTTGATGAGAAATGTCGAGATGTCATCACAATAAACGAAGCCCATAAAAAGAGGGTAAAAACTCAATATGATAAAGTTGTCCGTCCTAGAAATTTTTCTAAAGGTGACCTTGTCCTGGACTATGATCAAGACAAGACGCCTTGGGGCAAGCAAGTTTAAGTCTATGTGGTACAGTCCCTTTACAGTCAAGCGAGATTTTAAAAAGGGAGCTTATGAATTATTTGACTTTGAAGGAAACAAGTTAGCGGAGCCCAGAAATGGGATCTACCTTAAGAAGTACTTTTCTTAGGCTTCGACCAAGCACTTGTTTGTATATATTGTATGTTTGTACATATCTATCTATTGGTTTTAGTGATTTCGATATTTTTGATCTGATTTGGCAGGTATTGATGGACGATTCAATATATTTAGGATTTGCCGATGGTGCGAGTAGGCATACCAGGAACCTTGCTTCCACGGGTTGGGTGATTTATTATCCATCTGGCTAGTTGATGGTTTCGAGAGGAGTATGTATCAGTCTTGCTTCGAATAATATTGCCGAATATACTGTCATTATTAATTTGCTATTCGTAGTGGTATCTCTTCGTATTGATTTGTTAGTGGTTTATTTAGAATAACAACTGGTGGTATTTCAGCTGAATAACATTTATCCGGTACGAGATCGCTATTTGTATCGCCAATTTCTGAGAGTGAGATTGTTGCAATGATCATTTGTTTATATCTCATATGTTCACATTCCATGACCAGAAAATTCATTAGCAGATTCTATTGCTAATCAAGCATTAGACTGGCATATAAATCATTTATCAAATTAAAAAACATAAAAAAATGATCGAAGTATCATCTGTATAGATGATCATCATAAAATCACATGTATATATATAGACTATTTGTGTCCGAAATAATATACGAAAGTCAGGAAAAAATGCCCTACAAAATTTGGGCTTATGCCCATCATCATGTATAATCATAAAAAGATCTGATCATCTCTCTGGCTAGCTCAGGATGAGCAACTAGAAAATAAACAACGACACTGACCACACGATAGAAGAGTCACACCCAGTCCCGTGGTACTCCTACCATGCGACGCTGCATCTCCTCGGGTAAGTCCTCTATCGCTATCATGGGTACTTGGTGAGTCAGTCTCACCAAGTTCCTCTGAACTGCATGGAGAACTCTCTCCATCTCAGCTACAGCCCCTTTGACATATCTTCCATGACACCTATATCGGGGAAATCCATCAAGTCTCACTGGCCCCACATCTAAAACATGAACATATATTTTGTAAGTGTCTTGTCTCATAAAAAAAAAATTTTAAGTTCATTTATATTAAAAATCCAAACAATCTTAAGAAATAAAAAAATAAATAAAAAATCAAAAAATTGTTACCTATGGTGCCCCATGCTGCATCTGGTGTTAATACTAAATCTGGACCTCCTTAGAAATCCATTCCGGCGTAGGGGTAGTCATCGACTATGATGACCTGTTGATCCCACCATGCAAAAAAATCATCATCAAAAGTCATCCTGGGGACATCACCACCCACTAGGCATTTCATCAGGTCAGCGCATCTGCCCATCCACGAATCCCTCGGGCTATTGATGGTCGATAACACCTTGGGTCGAATCCCAAGTACTTTCTCAAAGAAGAACGAGCATAAGATTGTTCCATATCCAAGATTCCTTGTCTGACCCTTCTGAATGGAAGTCAATTGGTTCTTCATATTGGTTAGTAGAGGTGTGCACCAATCAAACATTATGGTGAGACATTCCACTTCTAGGCTCATGGATACTCATGAGGCCTGATGTAAAGTAGTAGAGCCATTTACCTTGGCAATGGTAAATAGTATAATTTTCAAGGACAAGTTCTCTACATGCTTGATTGGAATCTGATTTCCAATCTTTTCAGGGTGACTAGGGTAGTTTATGTGGACGTAGTCTTCTACACTAAGACTACCCCTCATCCTATAAGTAGAATGCACTACCTCTCCCCTTCGAGAAAGACTGGTAATGAAGTAAATATCTTCAATCTCGATCCTTAGGGGCATCTGATCGATCATGAATGCATCATCCTCTACACTCCAGTAATGTATCAGCAACTCAAGCAACCATTTGTTGGCTTTCATATTTGGCATTTTAAAGAATTTTAGCAAGCCATAGCCTCTTAAAGCATCCAAGGCATTTTGTTCCTCCATTACTTGTTTATCAATAGAACTATGCTCCCTTTCTCGCCAGGTGATGATCATATTTCCCAAAAAGGATGTTTCAAAGCATTAGATTTATGTTTTAAATTTTTTACTCATGCACACGCAGGTTCCCTTTTAACACAGTCACTTGTAGGGCCCTCATATATGCAGTTTACATGTATTCAACCTGTGTGTACGCAGAGTTGAAATTTTTGACATATTTTCCTACAGTCAAAATTTGAAGAAAACATCTAAAAAGTATCATAATGAATTAAAAGAATGATAAAAGGGTTACCTGGAAGTTTTGGAGCGATTTGAACGATTGAATTAGACAGAGGAAAGTTGTTTGAGTTTGTCCCCAGAGCTCCTTGCTCAAAACACAAATGACAAAAATTTGAATCCAAAAGTCCTTATATAGGTTGCAAAATGAAAATTATTTTTTCAAAAATTGATTTTTATCTTATGGACTTTTTGACTTTTTGGCTTGGAGTGCCGGGAATGGGTTGGCTTTACAAGAAATTTTGGAGACTTCTTCGAGAAAGTGTTTTGGTCCCATGACCGTAGACCCGTCATGGCAGGTATCGTTTTCATACTGGCATATAGGTTAGGGAATACCACTTTCCACTACATTTTGTATACCAGCCTCCATATTGTGATATGTTTTCCATAGGGTCGACCCCATCGTGTCTTGGTTGACAAACCATTTTCACTCACCGACTTTAAAATCATGATGCGATGGTAGAGCCAACCTTTACATGGGCATCTTATTTAGATCCTCATTGACATTTGTTGCCCATGTTGCTATATTGAGTAGGCTCGGGAGTCCTCTTTAGTCCCACCATGACTTATGCGTTGAAGATGCATTCTCATCATTCTGCACTATTTTTTGGCCTTATACCCTAAAGGCTCATTTGTGTTGAGTTGTACTGCTGCATTGCATATTGACTACTTGCACCTTTTGGCCTTGAGCCGACTTCACATGGACTCATGTTTAAGCCACTTTTCAACCATGTCCTCTGAAAAATCAACCTTGCAATCACTTAGCCTCTGTGACTTGACGCACTCTTTTACCCATGGAAAGAGCATTCCTTTGGGTGTCCTTGACCAGTTTCACCTCTTTCATTGAGCATAGTAATGTTCCCCTCCGAGGACCTAGAACATTTTATTTTTCGACACTTGTTCTTTCCACTGTACTATAGCATTCTTTTATTCTTTTTCAAGCTTCCTATAAAATAAAAAGACAAAACGATAATATATTCCAAAAAGAGTGTGAACAGGACATTATTTCCATATTTGATGGAAGCTAGAGTTAGTTGTGTCACCCTTGAACAAAGCACTCAAAAGTAAGTCTTTCCTCCATTGGGATGGGCTTTAGTTTGACTTAAGAGAGCCTTAACCTTGTTATTGAGTCAGTACTCCTCCGATTGATTACCTCTTCCAATCATATGGAGATTTTTCTTATGTGTCCTGCATGACAAACTTATACAAAGTTATCATATGCTGCCATATTGTCACAGTTGAGTTGTGCTTTTGTTCAGGGGAAGTAAACCTGAATTGACCTCTCCGCAGTGTCTCTTGACCTATTTTTTAGTCGACCATCCCTAGTTTTCAGCGTCATGATCGTTATCACATCAGTTTTATTGGTCCTTTTCTTGTGTTGGTTTGAGAAGGTCTCCATTGACTTCTTATTGGTAGGTCTTGCTCTTATCGAATATGACAAATTGCTCTGAGGGTAGATCTAGAGCCGCACCCTAGCCCTATTTTCATTATTGATAGGTCACCTTGTGCTCAGCATCAATCAATATCATGGGTCTTTGACTGAGTGGTTTCCCTTGTGTTCGACATCAGCTTTCATTATCACACATTGGGATTTGTGTAGTGCCTTGGTTTCCATTTGACCCTATTGGTGGATTCCTCACCTCTGTGTCAGCTTTCATTATTGGTTGGTTTAGAGGGTTTCTATCATGTGCTAGACACATCTTGTGTACACCGAAAATGTGCTTTGGTTGGGTTGATACATCATTTTTCATCTAATTCCTTCCACATTATTTGCCTATAGGTTACATTCATGCTAGATTGATGAAGGATGCCTTAATGCCTTCCTTCTAGAGGATATTTTCCCATCGACTTTAGCTCATTGCTCTGGGAAAGAGATCTAGATTCCATTTCAGAGTACCTTAGGGTTTATAGTTATCAGTGGCATATCCCTACGCTATCGATAGTGGGAAAACATCATTGTCTCCTGATTGATAGATTCTTTCAAGTGTTCGACTACAACTCATTTATTCGCACTTGTTAGATTGTATTGGGTACCTTGACTCTCATCATCATTATTGGTGATTAGCCTCACATTTGTTAACGGTATACATCAATGACCGATAATCAAACTATTTCTCACATGGTCAACTTCAGATCATTCATTCCCATTGCGTAGAAATGTACCACGGTCGTTAATGAAGACCTCGGGTTTGCATCAACATGTCTTGGTTCACTTTTCAGTTGCTCCTGTTTCTGCTAGTTGATGCCATCCACCTTACATGTTGCAGTTCCTTACATCGACATCTTATATGCTGGCACCTGAGTTGCAGTGTAGTACCATTTATTCCATCATGTTCACTTGGTACTATTTGGATCAGTTTCATACTTCAGCATCATTGATCAACACTTTATATGTGATATGCAGACATGTACTTTCTTGATTTTGATTAGATGATCCATTATGTATTTCCAGATCCTTTATACTTGTATGCATATTGGATCCACTTTTGCACTTGACATACGAACATGCTTTACTATTTCTGAGCATGGGTATGCTCGCCTCAGACAATAGTTTCTTTCTGATCTCTTTCGCTAGCTTGGAAGGTTGAATTCTTGTTAACTCCTCCTCGGTCTCGGCATGATTCGTTCCACACACTTAATACATTTCGACCATCATGTACCCCTTCTAACCTCATATATTAGGGGGCATCTGTTATAACACCATTTACCACTCTTGGTAGATTTGATGCTCTGATTAGGGCCTAGGGAAACCCCTCCTTCCAGACTTGGTCCAAAATCTAAAAAATATTGTTTTATTCCCTATACGCTACATTAACCTGTGGTAAAAAAGTGTACATGCAGGTTAGCATATACCCAACCTACCTACATATGTTAAAACACTTAAAAAAATTAAATTTCCTTAATTTCAGGCAGAGTTCACAGATTTTACCTATTACTCACCTCCTATTGCTTGTACCCCAACTGTTTCCCAACTGAAAAAACTAATTTGGAGAAGTATAAATAAACCTCCATGGGAAGGCCTTAAAGGAGAAGATATGAGATATTGATACTATAGTGTGATTATCCCTGACTAGGTCTGACGAATCCTTGTGCCTCTTGTCCTACCCAAAGGTTCAGGAAACCCTTGTTTCCTTGTTGTAGATATCCTTCATCTTGCCTGAGATATCCTTGTATTGGTGATGGACGAAGATTGTTGAAGGTTAGGAAAGGACAGATCCAGAGGCCGGTTTCGCTTGGAGTCAGAGAAGGACTCAAGTGGCATTTCTCCACTTTACTTGTGGCTAACTTCAATAAAAGGAATGTTGTTCTGTTTCTGATATTAAATGTGTTTATGCATCAAGTTATGTTGTAATTCGTTTTTGAATCTTATATTGATTTATAATTGGTCATTCATTTATATGATTTAAGCTTAATATAATGAACATGATTTATGTTTATAATGCTATATATGTTCCATTTGAATAATTTCAGGCTTAAATAACATTAGGACAAGCTGAGGGTTTGCACCCTGCGGGATCTACTCAAATGTAGGACTCCTAGGTAAGGACACTCTTACACAGTTCAATAGAATAAGAATTTAGGTTGATTTCCTAAACATTTCTTGTTGTGGTTTTCCCTTTGCTCTATTGGGGTTCTCAACCCAAAGCCCTAGGGTGGTCTCACTCGCAACATGCACGAAAATTGAGAGAAGTGATGTTGGGAGGATGTGATAGTTGAACGGACGTGTGTGCATGTTCTCCCACATTACTGTACAGTGGTGAAGCTGTTTGATGAGGGGATAACAAACAATCACTTGTGACAGTGACCGTGACCTTCTATGATTGTGCAGCTCCATCACCAAAGCATGTTGAGCAGGGCTTGCGCTTGAACTTCTTCTTGGGATTGACTGATTTGTTAAGACAATATTCAAATCTATCCCAAAGATATGGAAATTTCATCTAGCTTTTCGGAGCTTGAAACTATAACACACGGAAGCATTCCCAAAATTCCATAGGTGATTCATGCGAGGCCTTCTGTTGTTGTAATAATTTTTGGTCAAGAGGTTCTGGATCAAAATGATGGAAAGCAGATTCAATGAGATCACAAAACTACTCAAGTGAGTGCACGCTGCCAAGAGGCAGACTGCAGCACCACTGTTGTGGGGATTCACAAAGTGCGTAGGATAACATCAGACTGACCTTTTCTGCATAGAACTCATCTACATTATCAAGGAATTCATAGAAGTCTTCTAAGTACTTAGTCCAGGCTACTTCACCTTCACCATCATACATGAATTCAGACAAGACATCAAAAAACGCCCTCGTGATGTTGAGAGGTTCAACATGTGAAGGGCATCATGGAGGGATGAGTGTAATAGAATCCATGACAGATGTGCAAAGGTTCAAAATAGGATGAGAGAACACAACTTTTCAACTGGCCCTCCTTTTAGTTCCAAAAATTTTGATGGTGTTGGACCTACCAACATGTCAGGGGATCTCCCCAGTAAGAAGTCCCAAGTAGACCTTAGATTATTTGGTGTAGGAGTCCTAGCAATGGGTTGTATGGTATAGTCTTAACCACGGATGCGCGCGGAGGTAGGTAATATGTCCCTATTGGTAGAAAGTATGTGACATATGCAATAAGTCAAGGAAGGTGCATGAACGGTTCAAACACGCGGAGGGTGAGGTGAGTGTGCCCCTTGGAAACCTATGAAAGCATGGAGTTAAGAAGAGAACACACAAGAAAAGATGTATCACAAATTGGAAGGCAAGTAAGCTAGCAATCCAAAGCGATGGTTAAACTAGCAACACATTTTAGTAAGATTCATACATACATATACAGAAATATCCTATACACACATGCGTAAGAAAGCATATGCATATATCATTTAGAGTAAACAAGATAGCTGAAATACAATATGACATATGCATGAAACGTGTTGGCTCTGTTATATTAAGAAGTGAAAGTTCTAGTCATACAATACAACCATGACCAACCACTAGTTCTGATAGTGGAACGTTACAGTCACTACCGCTTGCTCCTCCAAAGAGATATACTAGCTCTGCACAGTGGAGAAGCCAAGGCTCATTACAATACTCTCCAAGCTTTCTCTAAGATACTCCTATCGGAAGCTTGGCTGACCAAAAGCCTCTATAATGAGTTATGAGGGACTATATATAGCAAAGGGTGGGGTGGCCCTTGACATTCCCCTTTGTGATTGTTCATCTACCCTCATGACTCTTCATCTACTCTATGATTGTTACATCCAACTATCGACACTTGAACTTCCACTTGACAAGATGTTACATACAATCTACACATGTACCCATGTGAGACAAAATAGGTTTGAGCAGGCCATACAAGACATCACTATGATTCAAACAGCTGTGGGAAGACCAGCTCTTCGACATCCTCATGATGGTCGACAATGGCGAACTAATGCGAAGCTTGGTAGTTCGCGATAGTGTCCATGTACTCTGTGGTCACATCTTTTTAGAAATGAACTCTTGCCTCCATTGCATCTAGGTAAATAACTCTAGCTCCTCTATCCAACTAGTAAAATAACATGCACATCATTATTTTGAGTGCAGTTGAACCAACGACATATGGATGCATGGTGTTTGCACTGATCACAAAGTCTACGCTGGTGGCTATGTGCATCAACTCGTCAAAGTATGAGTCAAACTCCAGTCAGACTTGTGCCTTTAGCTTTACCTTAGTGAGTGTCCCAATAGATGGGATTACATGTGCATGCACAACAACATCCATACTCTTGAATACCCATGCATGGGAAGCCCACAAACTAGTCATGAGCTGCAGAAGATCTTCATAGTTCCGAATCTGACTCCAAATGCATGCCTTCAGCTCAACCGCTTTGGGCTTCATCATCTTGGGAAAGTGTAACGGGGCTCCCTTGTATCTCATTGTCCATGTTTTCATGTAGTAAAAAATAGTATACACGTTTGACAAGATATGTGCTCTCCTAGCACATCGCTGCTTCCAACCGTTGAGATGGACAACTACGTTATGCACGGTACCAAACTTGGAATACAGTGCCCACATGACTGTCTCAAGAGATGATACTTCATCAAGTATCGCCTTCTTCAACTCTGCTCAGGCGGATGTTGTAACCAGTTCTCATCCCTGCTTGGTCGTCTGTAACTTCTTAGCCATTCGATCGTTCTCTGTTATCAAGAAGTGAACACTGAAGCTAGTGGCTTCGGCATATGCTCTAGTAGCATTGACCACTGATGTTGGATGCTTGTACACATTAGACATGATCGCTCATTCTTCAAACTGCATAGGATATGTGTTTCCATTTGGAGTAGACACTCTGTGTGATTACACAACTCTATGTTGTGTCTCGTCGAATGATATGTTGTGCATCCCTCCTTTCATACTATCTCCAAGGATCTTAGTATCTCCTTGGTTACTTGGGACTTGCTTTGCTTCCGGGTCCAATGACGCTGGTGGGTTGACCTCTTGGTTGTAAGGCATGAGGCCATGTCTTGCTCTAACTCTTCCTCCTCCATATCCATATCCATTTTCTCAAGTGCTTGTTCAATCTCTTGAGCAAAGTCCTGCTCCTATGACTGCTCACCCTGTCTACTTGGTGCCAGCTGTTCAGGCGTAGTTTCATCTGTCTGTACATGTTGCGCCCCTTGTTGTTCCTGTTCTTTCTATGCTTACTTCTTTTATCTGTGTATCTCTTGTTCCTTTCATAGTTTCTCCTTCAACTCATGCAACTCCTTCATTGTTTCCTCCATCCTTTGTTTTTCTCTCTACCATTGCCCGGTACTCCTGTCACACTGTGGCCTCCTTTCCTCTATTGCCAAAGCTACTTTCTGCACAAATGGGGTTTTCTTTGAACTTGAAGATTTGTTCTACCTCTGCACTGTCGACAATCTGCCTCTTACCTTTGTCACGTGCTGGTATGTTTACCTCTGTTGTTGTTGTTGCCACTGCTCTCTGGGATGCTACTTCACGCTACTTCGCTAACCATTCCACAAAAATGCTGACAGGTTCATTGGGCTTGGAGAAGCTGTAACAATATCCATGGGTCTTCCTCCTCCCAAAGACATACCTCGTGGATCCACTGACACTGTACTCTTGCGCAGTGATCTTTCACAATACAATGTGGGTCATACGGATTGAAGCTTCGGATGTCGAAAGGATATTTCTTGATCTCCTTTGTTTCGACATCTGAATGCTTGAGGTTCCGTATCTCATACAACCCGATCCACAACATAAGAATGGGCAAGGTTCCTTCTTCTTCCTCGCACTGTACATCTTTACGAAGGTGCCATACGGTTAGGCATACCAATCCACTATGTTGATCAGTGCCTCCATTACTGCCTTTGACATGCAAGGTGGATCCTGCTCAAATATCATCTTGTACACTAGGGTGACAAAGTGATCTAACAGTTGTCTGATAACTCCTCTGAAGCTGCATTTGGAAAACAATTTACAATAAGTGTTGACAGAGGTTTCCGCTGATGTCCATGCCCACTTCAAGCCCCAGAACTCCTGATGGACACAGATTGCATCTGAGATGTAAGAGGACATGTAGATTTCTTCTTGCTGACCTTTGCGCGACTATTGAGCTCCTGTTACCTATTCCTTTAGCTTATTAGCCAACATGTCAGTCCAGTTACATGCTTTTCCTTGACTAGCTAGTTGGTCCAACGTGGTCACCCAACTTGGCGGGAAGGTCTTTGTGCTCTCTTGGCCATACAAGTGACCTAAAAGGATGACCAAGTATTGATACTCCTTCGACAATATCTTTGTCTTGTAAATATGGTTGGGTGTCATCTTGAATTTCGCTGGCTCCTTTACCTAGCTCTTCAAGTTATCCCTGGAGTTGGCATTGTTGTTGGGTATGTTGAAGGGTGTCTCCATGGTGATCACTGGCTTCGAGAAATGGTACATACGTTGATAATCATGTTCCCTAAAGGTAGAAATATCTGTTCCACTGACACTACTCAATGTCATCATCTTAGGATCAGTGTGCGAAATGATCCAATGTATCATGTGCGCGTATGGGAATGCAAGATACTTGCATGCAATCCGGTACAAGCTGGAATTTTGAATGTTCACATAGACTTGGTGATCTTCGAGATCTTCCCCAAATGTGCTTGATAATGCATCATTGACCTCTTGCCATTTCATCTTGATGTCTTTGTCTATGATAAGCTTGGTGTCTTCATAGATCTGAAAACTTGTAGACATTCGCTCAACTGCTGCTCCAATCACGCTTCCATCAGTGTCCTTTGATCTTGCTCTCTGGGAGGCCATTGATCCTGAACTGCTGAGAGACAGATGAACACCTGCTATATATGGAGACATGGTGATATGCATGGCAATAGATTTGTCAGCTAAAACCAAAGCAAACCGACTCGGGGACTGACTGCAAGGATTGCACAATTTTGACTAGGAGGCCAGGAGATTGACTATTGAAACTGTACAAAAGGTAGTCTAGACTATCGAGAGGTTGGTTAACTACTAGAACTGCGTAATCTAGACTAGCCTGCTGGGTGATGGGATTACACAATGTGCAATTTCAACTAGCAAGTAATGCAGGCCCAAGGACTGCATTGTGCAATATTTTGGGCTAGCAGTCACTGCCTCTTAGAATTGTGCAAGGCAAGACTAGAGGGTAGTCACTAGCCAAAATTGCACATTTTATGGGAGGAAGGCAGAGCCTTCCCTCTTAGAATTGCGCAATGTTGTCTTGGTGAGGCAGAGTCCCTGCTAAGGTTGCCCAGACCCTCCCACGGGAAACTGAAAGCAAATGAAGATGTGAATGCGTGGAAATACTGAGCATAAGGAGTGAATGATCATGCCTGCAAATAGTGAATGCAAGATTCAGAAAGTGAAACAAAATGCATGTGTGTGAAACGAGTCGCCGAGTCGGCGACTGTTCGTGCAAAATATTGTCATGCATGCGACAAAAGTGAGATGCTAACGAAAACTAAAACAATGCTTGTACAAGCTAACATGCATGCAAATGACAAAATGCGTTCACATAAATCAAGCAGACAAAACTCACACAAACCAAAACACAAAAAGCAACAGAAATGCTCCAAAAGACAAGTAAAGCGGACTTACCCAGAAATATCTGAGTCAGATGTGTCAAAGATTCCTAGATATGTTGTGGGATGTCAAAAGCTCTAAGATCGATGTGAAGAATGAGCTTTGGAGCGTCAAATAAATAATTTTGAGGCTCATGACGTGCGTGCCACAAATCTAGGAAAAGAGACACTTGGAGGAAAGTTCCTAAAATGATCTTTGCATGTAACCTCCAGCTGCTAAAAATAGCTCCCTAAAATCCAAGGATTCTTTTTGCATGTTTCTTTTTTCTATTTCAGGAACAAGTAGCCCATGCATGAAATTCAATTTTTCTCGGTCCTAGGTGGAACCCATCAACCTGAGGGCACATGCAACAGGTTTCTTGACTGAGGGGAAATTTTGTGCAATTTCTGGCAAGAAGTTGGGTTGTCTGTCCAGAGGGATTGTGCAATTTTTTGGAGGAGCAGCTGATCACTTCCTAGAATTGCACTATTTCTGGGCTTAACAACACTGTTGGGCTAGATTACGCAATTTTCACTGGGAAGGTTGTCTGACAGGATTGCGTATTATATGAGCCCAGTAGGCCGCCATTTAGATTTGTGCAATTTTTGGAGGGAAGACTGGTTCCCCTCCAAAACTGCACAATTTCCCGAGGGAGCTGCTCAGCCATCAGCTGGACCAAGTTTGGAGTAGCAGCCTGTGAGGGGAGTGAAGCAAGCTATCATGCACAGACTGGAAAGCTACTAGAAAACCAATGAAGTTCATGTACTTGACAGTGCAATACATGCTGCTGAGGATGGTTGGTAGGGAGTCTCCAAAACAAAGCTAAGGCAAAACTTTAGAGGGTGGATGTAGCTGCTACAACAGTTATGTAACTTATGCATTTGTGTATGAACTATTTTGTATGAAATTGTACGAATGTTATTGAATATGTGTACTTGTATTAACTTGTGACTTTGGATTGTGGACTATTCCACTTCCATCCCGTGATGTCATTGAGCTCGTGTGTTCCTTTCAGGCTGCGTACTATTACAGGATTCTAAGGGACTGTTAGGTCCCTATAATACTAGTGATCCCCCATTACTATTGTAGTTGTATCCCTTATTAATATTTTTGTGCCCCTATTATCCCTATATTGTTATTACTATGCCCCATAGAATCCCTCTATTGTTATTTTTGTGCCTTTATATTATTATTGTTAGGTCGGCTTGGTTATATTGTGACCCGTTAGACTCCTATATATAGAAAGGAGGTTTTTTCATTTGTATCATCCAAGAATTGTTCATTTGTGTAATGTAAAGGAGGTTTCCCCCTCGAAGAGGCTGAATTGTAAGGCATTCATTTATCTTTTCTATATTTTTGTGAGCTGGTTTCATAACATTTGGTATCAAAGCTTTGGATTCTGGGGTTTCGCTTCTCCAAACAGGTCATCGTGGAATTTGCGCTATAATTTTTTTTTTGCAATGTTTCAGATGCTAAAAACAAAACCCATTTGGGCCGAAATCGTTCTAAACCTCGGGTTCGAATTTCAAATATTTTCGCGCTATATTTGCAGAGACACGATTTGAGGAAGTTTTCCTTTTTGTAGACTCCTGAATTACATTCCAAACAGGTGACCTGGGGAAAATCCTCATAACTTTTGTTCTAAGAATCAGATTAAAATTTCGTAAGAAGTTGTAGAAAGAGGACGGACTGTAGTTTACTGTGTATATTTTTTTAGATCTGAAGGTCAAAAAAGTGGCACGTGGCACTTCATACAATTTCGCTCTTCTGAAAAGGTATATAATCAGGTCATCTTGGGAGATTGTGCATAGCTATTTCTTGGAGAATCTAAATTTGATCAGACTGGTGGCATTGGAAAGAGGACATAGAGGGCTACTGCAAGTCTCAATTTTAGAACTAGATGATTTTCAATTACATAGATACATCAGATTCAATATCGAGCTCTTACAAAGTGAAAAAAAGCTGTGTAGTTTTTTTTAATTTTTGCATAAGCTTGGTTTGAAAAATTAGTTTGAAGGAATTCAAAAGGCATAGTAAAGCATTATTATCGGTAATTTTAATGCCCCGAGGAAAGAAAATTCAAACACCTAGTAAGCAACCTGAAATCTCTAGCATGACTCATGAAGAAGAGGAAGAAATGCAACATGATATATCAAAATTACAAGACCAAGTGTAACAAATGTCACTCACACAAAAAGTAACAGAATCTAAGATGGATGGTTTAAAGAAAGATGTAGAAGCTAAGATGTATGGCGTGGAAGCTAAGATGAATGACGTGGAAGCTAAGATGGACGATTTGAATATAGATTTGAAGACAGATTTGAAGACAGGCATGGAAGATTTGAAGACATATTTGACAAAGTTTCTACAAGAAATGCTTACTAATGGTGAAAGGGTAGTAAAGGAAACTCATGATGAGAACAAAATAGATGTTAATCATGATTTCATAAACTCTAATGTTGGATTGAAGAACCACCATATTCCAAAAATTGATATGAGGAAGTTTGATGGCAAGGATCCCGCAACATGGATACTACAGATGGAGCAATTTTTCGATCTCCATAATGTGCAAAACACACAAAAGGTGCGCATTACAAATTTATATTTGGAACCAAATCAGTCTGTATGGTATTGATGGCTTTGCTCTCGTAAAAAAACTGTCACTTGGGCAATTTTTACGGAAGAAATGACATCACATTATGAGGATACAGAAAGCAACACCTTTTTTAGCTAATTTATAAGTCTCAAACAAAAGGGTTCAACGATGGAGCACATTGAGGACTTCCAAAAATTGAACATAAGGGTAAAAGATATTCCCGAGGACCATAGGATTGATGTGTTCATAGGGACTTTAAAGGATAATATCCAACATGACGTTCACCTTTGGGAACCCGATTCATTGGAGAAGGCATTCAAGTTAGCAAGAAAAATGGAAAGCAAAATTATGGCAACTAGGAAGCCTACCACTCACAACTATAAAGATGGAAGTGTTGTTGCCCCTAGACTTCCACAACCTATAAGGCTGACACCACAACAATTGGAAGAAAAAATAGCAAAAGGGATTTGTTACAGTTGTGATAGCAAATACACTAAAGGTCATAAGTGTGCCGAGAAGAAATTATTCTACATAGATTGTGAAGAGGAGGAAGAAAACGAACAAGAAATGTCAAAACAAGAGGATATACACCAGGAACAAACCCTAGATAAAGAAGTAATGAATCCGACCATATCTTGTAATGCATTGGCTGGAATTACCACTTCTTAAACTATCAAGATAGAATGACATATCAAGAAGAAAAAGGTAATAGTGTTGATTGATTCAGGAAGTACCCACAATTTTATTCATTGTAAGATAGCAAAAGAATTGAATTGCTTCCTATATCTAGCACCAGAGTGTCAAGTGATGGTTGCAAGTGGAGGAATCATAAATTGCTCTGGAAAGTGCCATAATATCAAGCTATCCATGGGAGAATATGTATTGAATAGCCCAATGCTTTCCATTCCAATGGGAGGTGCTGATGTTGTACTAGGAGTCCAATGGCTACAATCCTTGGGTACAATAGCTTTTAATTTTCAAGAATTTTTCATGAAATTTTCTACGGAAGGAAAGGAAGTTGAATTAAGCAGTATTGTAGGGAAACTGGGAAAGATAATAAGCTCTAACAGTATGACAAAGCTCCTAAAAAATGAACAATGAGGTGTAATTACACAATTATGATCGCTAGATGTTTCCACATCGAAATAATCTATTTCTCCAGATCTCCAAAAAGTCTTGGAGAATCATTCCAAGGTATTTGAGACTCCCAAAGGTCTCCCACCTATTTGTGATCATGATCATGCTATTCATTTGATTCCAGGAATTGTTCCTCCAAACATCAGGCCGTACAGATATCCCTATGACCGAAAGAGTGAAATTGAACGTATGGTTGCAGAAATGCTAGGAGCTGGTATAGTTCAACCTCAAACTTCTTTCTATGCTCCAGTAGCATTGGTGCACAAGAAGGATGGATCATGGTGCATGTGTCTGGATTATAGTGAGCTCAACCAGCTCACTATTAAAGATAAGTTTCCCATTCCTGTCATTAATGAATTATTGGATGAATTGCATGGATCAATTTACTTCACCAAGTTGGATCTTCTTTCAGGATATCATCAAATCAAAATGAAGATTGAAGACATTCCAGAAACAATATTTAGAACTCATGAGGGTCATTATGAATTTTTGGTCATGCCTTTTGGCCTTACCAATGCACCTTCTACATTTCAAGGTTTGATGAATTCCATTTTCAAACCCTTCCTTAGAAAATTTGTGTTAGTATTTTTTGATGATATACTAATCTACAACAAGTCTTGGAAGGATCATGTTGAACATGTGGATAGGGTGCTACAGCTATTGGAGGAGAAACAATTATATGCAAAAGGATCCAAATGTTTCTTTGGAGTACAAGAGGTGGAATATCTGGGTCATATTGTATCTCATGAAGGAGTTAAGGTAGACCCTAGCAAAATTAAAGCCATTAAGGAATGGAAAATCCCCACAGCCATAAAGCAGCTATGAGGATTTCTTGGGTTGACAGGGTATTATCGCAAGTTTATTAAGAATTATGGGAGAATAGCAGCACCTCTAACAACATTGTTGAAGAAAGATGCATTTTCATGGACTCCAGAAGCAATAAAGGCCTTCGAACATCTTAAAGAGGCAATGTGCCAAGCACCGGTCTTAGCTACACTAGACTTCACGAAAACCTTTATTGTGGAATGTGATGCTTCAGGAAATGGAATTGGTGTTGTTTTAATGCAAGATGAAAGACCCATTGCTTTTGAAAGTCATCCAATCAAGGGAAAGTATTTACACAAAGCTATTTATGAGAAGGAAATGTTGGAAATACTACATGAACTTAAGAAATGGCGACCTTACCTAATGGGAAGACACTTCAAGGTAAAAACAGATCATGATAGCCTTAAATACTTTTTAGAACAAAGATTATCCTTTGAAGAGCAACAAAAATGGGTCACAAAGATGTTGGGTTATGACTTTGAAATCATCTACAAAAAAGGGAAGCAAAATATTGTGGTAGATGCACTCTCAAGAAAGGATGAGGATGTGGAAGCATTGTTGTGCGTCATTTCTGTTATCCAACCAGATTGGATAAACGAAGCAAGGGAGGAATGGAAGAATGACGAAGAAGTGTGGGCACTTATTCGAAAGTTACAACAACATTCCAGTACATCTGACACATTTAGCTGGAAAAATGATTCGTTATGGTACAAAGACCGCTTATACCTCTGTAAGAATTCCCAACTCAAACAAAATATTCTTATGGAATTACAGACTTCTCCCTTAGGAGGGCACTCAGGATTTTTAAAAACTTACCACAGGGTTAAGAAGGAATTTTTTTGGGATCGTCTTAAATCGGATATTCAAAAGTTTGTGGCGGAATGTTTGGTTTGCCAACAAAATAAAGTTGAAATAATTAAGACCCCAGGTCTATTACAACCTTTATCCATTCCATGCCAACATTGGGAGGAGGTTTCAATGGATTTTATCACAGGTTTACCCAAGTCTGAGGGAAAGAGTGTCATCATGGTGGTAGTTGACAGACTTACCAAGTATGCACACTTTTGTGCATTATAACATCCATTTAAAGCCAATAAAGTTTCTACTGCATTTATGGAAACAATTCAAAAGCTACATGGAAACCCAAATATTATTGTAAGTGACAGAGATCTCATTTTCACTAGAAATTTTTGGACAAAATTATTTTCTTGTCTTGGTACTCAGTTAGCTCATAGCTCATCTTATCATCCTCAATTTGATGGGCAAACTGAGATAGTAAAAAAATGTTTGGAAGGATATCTTCGTTGCTTTGTATATGATAAACAAACACAGTGGGTCAAATGGTTGCCTCTGGTTGAATGGTGGTATAACACGTCCTTCCATACTGCAGCAAAAATGACCCCATTTATGGCACTTTATGGATATCAGTGACCATCCATCACATCAAGCATAAACAACAAGTTCTCCAACTCTTAAAGGATAACCTTGTGTTGGCGCATAATAGAATGAAACAACAGGCAGATCAACTTCGCAACGAAAGAAGTTTTGATGTAGGTGACTGGGTATTCCTACGACTACAACCATATAAACAAATGTCCCTCAAGCAAGCTAAGAAGGATAATAAATTATCACCAAAGTATTATGGTCTGTACAAGGTGTTGCAAAAGATTGGTACTATGGCGTACAAATTGGAGCTTCCTGCAGCTTCTCGAGTGCACCCAGTTTTCCATGTTTCATGTGTAAAAAAGGTTATAGGTGACAAGCTCCCAGTTCAAATAATATTGCCAGAACTTGACGAGGAAGGAAAAATTATATTGGAATCAGAAGCAGTCACAAAAACAAGAACTCAACAGCTACGAAATCAATCAATTTCGGAGTATCTCATCAAGTGGAAGAACTTATCAGTTGAAGATTCCACATGGGAGGATGAGAGTTTTATATAGAAGCATCTAGAACTACTCAAGCATCGAGGACAACACCTTTTTGAAGGAAAGGGGCATGTTAGGTCCCTATAATACTAGTGATTCCCCCATTACTATTGTAGTTGTATCCCTTATTAATATTGTTGTGCCCCTATTATCCCCATATTATTATTACTATGCCCCATAGAATCCCTGTATTATTATTTTTGTGCCTTTATATTATTATTGTTAGGTCGGCTTGGTTATATTGTGACCCATTAGACTCCTATATATGGAAAGGAGGTTTTGTCATTTGTATGATCCAAGAATTGTTCATTTGTGTAATCTAAAGGAGGTTGCCCCCTCGAAGAGGCTGAATTGTAAGGTGTTCATCTATCTTTTCTATCTTTTTGTGAGCTAGTTTCATAACAGGGACACACTTTCCTCCCCCCTATGTGTGTTAGAACCGCCATGCATCTTAATTGACTTGTTGCAAGGTCACACACTTGCTTTCGATAAAGTTATCATACTTACCATTACGCACTACCCCAGTTAACGCACTATTGTACTACCCACTGCTGGGACTCCTACTCCAAACAGTTTGAGGTCTAGTTGGGAATTATTACCGAGTAGATCCCCTGACATGTTGGGGGGTCCAGCATCGTTAACAGACTCCTACTCCAAATGGTGTGAGGTCTAGTTGGGACTTCAACTAATACACGAAAAGAAGATTCACATAAATCCTTGGAATATGTAAGACATTCTCAAAAATTTCATCTTTGAATTACACTCTTCCTTGTCCATTTGCTTCAACTGTAGAATTTTCCCCCCATGAGAATAGGAGGTCCCAAGTATACATGTAGAGAAGAAAAATATTCCTTTTAAGAAGTCATATGATGCCAAGCTCTTGAATCAATAATCCATTCGTGTGGTGTAGAATCAAGGGAAATCAAAGCATGACACATTGCTTATGATGGTTTTTCCTCTTTCTTCTTAGCACTTTTTGGAATGTGATGACCAATATTATTTTGTTGAAGAGTCTTTTCCATCAAATCAATAGTCTTCTGCATGCAAGAAGATTCAAAATGATAGCCTCTATTAAAACAAGAACATTTGGAGTTTCCCTTCTTTCCCTTCTTACCCTTGGAGCTCGAAGAATCATCTAGAAGTTTTGGAGTTCCTCCCTTTCTTGGATTTTGATCTCTTGCCTTTCCTTTGCCTTTAGATTTCTTATTTGGTTTCAAGTTGGAATTTACTTTTTCATGCATGGCAAGTGCATGTGCATTTGAAAACTTTAATGAACCCATTTTGAAGAGATTATCCCACTCATGAATAAGAGACTCAACAAATGCATCAAGTTTAGGCACTTTTGATTTATCTACAGTTGCAAGTCTAACTATATGAAATGTAGAAAATATATATATATATATATATTCAAGTCCTAATTTAGACAAAATGGAAAGGATAAATTAACCCTTTTTTTTGGATTTATCGACCCTACAATCCTGTAATTGTAGAAGAAATGATTTGAATTTCGCAAAGAAATCCTGAGTGTTCTCAAAGTTGTTTGGATATAAGGAATTTATCTTATTTTCGAGAATATGAGCCTGCATCTCATCTTTCTTTCCAAATAAATTCTCCAAGGTTTTCCATACCTCATTCAAAGTGTTGCATGTGTCCACATGGAAACATAATGTTGGAGATATGGACAACAATAGAATATCAAAATCCTCTTCCATCCTGTTGAAGTATTTGGATTTTTCAATGGCGGAACTTGGTTCATCTTCCGTATTCATAACTATCTGATAAAAGCCTTTGCCTTTGAGGTGAGGCAAAATCTATGGCTTCCATTGGGAGTAGTTATACAGAGTGGGAATAGTTAAATATGGGAACTCCATTCTTTCACTTTACAACTGTAGTAACAATTGCAACAATTCTCTAATATTCTAATCCACAAATCAAATCTCCGAATAATTTCCAATTCTTTGATCTTTAAACTTGCAAAATATTGTTCATGCACCTTCTCCAGGCTCCTTGAGCTTCGATGCCATGTAAAATTATTAGAGCAAAGAAATAGATCTAGCTGAAGAATAATTGTACAAACTCACAAGAATTGAAAAAGATAATTAAAATTGAGAATGAATTTGATTTCCCAATATTGATTTGAGATTCAATAAATAAAGAAACTAAGTTAAGTTTAGTTGTACATGCAATAACTAAGCCTAATTAAATCTAAATAAAGCTAAGTGTGTTTTATGTTCTGTTAATGTTCACATGCACCACATGCAGGCACTAGAGTTTACTAACATAAGCCAAGTTTACACCACATTTAAGAACTAGAGTTAACTAATTAAATCAAAGTGCACACCTCATGTAAGCAATAGATTTAACTAACTCTAGATAAGTGCACATCACATGCAAAAACTAGAATTGAACTGAAGCTAATTAAGGTTAACTAGGTGCATGTACACCAAGAAAGTCCACCTGCCAAACTTGTGATTTTAATGAATCCCAATCGAAATCTAGACAAATTAAATTAGAAAATAAACGAGAAAATTTTCCAAAAAATATTGCTTAAAGAATACTTGTAAATTATATTATATGCCTCCCCATCATTCTCATGATTCTTATATTCCTTCTCCCTTTCAAATAGTTACAACAAGTACTCCTCTATTATAAAGGTCGATAGTTTTCATTCAGAGAAACTAACATTGCAGTGACCAATGCTACAATGATCGTCTCAACAGTAACGTTCAAATAATCTATACATGGAACTGATGACCTTAGCATAGCATGAAAAACAATTGATACAACATCTTGTGTAAGCTTTTATACCTTGTCTTATAAGAGCAACCATGCCTAATTGGTGGGGAATTCCTTTATTGGTTTGAGAGGGACAAAATTGTAGAAGTTGTTGTGAAAATAATATCAGAGTTCAATGCACACATTGTTATTAATATAGCAAGTTCATTTGTTTCCATGCAACATGCTTCACCAAATCTCTTTACTAAATTAGCAAATATCATATCCTGAAATATTGCAAGCACTTTGAGGTCATAGGAACTTATTAATTTTTATGGGTATTTTCTACTTGGTATCAACTTGTAGCTCCATTTTTGGATTCACTCAGTTTTACTTGTAATGGATTGATAAGTAAAAATGATATTGGGGATCAAGGGGTACCAAATAACCTGGAATTGCTTGCAATTAGATCCCCATGGAAAGAAGAATTCACAGTGCATATTGCATGCGTCCCTTATCCTCCTCATTTCCATGACACAAGATCAAACTTTGAGCCTCATTAAATATTTCTCTTTTCTCTTTTCTTGGACTTCATGCTCACTATAGCGGGAATGAAGAATATGCCTAGCTAGGTCCTGAAAGGAAGGCATAGATCAATAATACAATTGTGAGCATGCAAGTTCTTTCATCGTAGGTTCTAATTATTTTGTATGATTAATATCTAAAGTAGAGATATGAGTTGCTATATCTATGTCAGAATAATAAAAACACACTCAATCGTGAAAACGACGCTGTAAAATTCAACTCAGTTATGAAAATGGCGTTGCTTATGCTTTGTGTCTTCCTAGTAGAGTGATTTTTTGGAACTATGGGAAAACCTATCGTAACTTGGTTGTCAAACCAATAGTAAGGATAGCAATCTATGGCTTTTATCCCCAAATGCAGGTTGACACATTATCGTTATTCAAGGAAAATCATGCCCTCTGTGGTTCGTGTAAGGGGATAGACTTTCACTCTTGCCAGATGCCTCTTGGTCTTGGGCCTTTAACCTATTTACTTACGTTCAAGGAAGATAAGCTCTTAGCCAAGTAGAAGTATTTTTAGGGCATACTCTAGAGAAGAAGTAGTTTGAGGGCATAGTCCAGAACCAAATAGAACCAAATCGAATTATTAGTATGAATATCATATGGATTTCAGGGTAAAATATTTTTTTTCCCTAAATTTTTTTATGTTTTGTGTATTGAAATCATATATAAAGTGAGTAATACTACGAATCTATAAATTTATTGTATTGAATATATAGGGAGATAGGATAATAGTACAAGTAATCATCTTAATTCATCACCTAATTTGTTCTCTATAAATAAAAGTGGACAAAGGTTGAAATCATCACCCTACTTTTTGCAATCAAGATATGAGTTTGTTCATTTTGACGAGACTTTTTAACTATGGTTTCAAAGAGCATCCTGGGGAAAATTGCAAGAAAATTACTGACTCTTAATGGCATTACATAGTAAGCATACAATCCCCATTCTATACTAAAATTGGTCTTCTTTTGACTTCTTCTGCAATCCTAACATGATGATAACCTAAAAAGACATCTATAAAAGAATAGGCCTCCTATCCTACAGCATTATCCAAGACCTCATCATTAAATGGAATATGGAAGGGGTCATTAGCACATGCATTATTCAAATTGTGATAGTCTACACAAACTATGATATCATCATAATCCTTCATGTCATGGATGACTACAGGACTTGTCCAATCAACCTCATCTACAGGAAAAATAAACCTTACTTCCAACATTATTTCAATCTTCTTCTTAACCTTTTCTTGAACTATGGAGTTGATCCAATATGGGTAATCTTTATTTGGTCATGCATTTGGTTTCAAAACTACATTTCACCTAAATCTCCTTTGATGCTTTTTAGTTCTGAAAATAATGCGAGAAATAAGTCTTCATTCTCCTTGCATCAGATTAAATATATCCTTAGTTGTTTCCTCATCCCAATAATCTCCTATGGATGCTAATTTAGGCTTCTCGTACGAACTAATATTAAATTTCTGCAACTTAACGAGTTGTAAATGAGGAGCATCTTGAGTAGGATCATCTTTAATACTTCATTATCCTTCATATACTTTAAACGACAAATGTCTCAGTTCCTCCAAATCATCATCATCTGGTTCTTTATCAATCTTTCTGTGAGTGACAACCATTTGAAAACCGAAGTCAAATGAAGTACTATAACTTATATTTTTAAAATATTCTGGAAGGCATTTTCCAGTAGGAAACAAAACTCACTTAACCACTTTAAGGACTTTTGTGATGTAGGAATCTTCATATGAAAAGCTAAAATCAACACAAAATTGGGTAACTAACTCATCCTAGTCAGAGGTTTCTCTTTGCATTTGTTCTTTCAAAAACCAAGCTTTGGGGATAGCTCCTAGAGTATGAATAAACTGGTGCACCAATAATTCATGAGGTAAATTATTCTTTCCATAGGCTATGACACAAGCCTAAACATGCTTTTTAGGATTTTTGTGACCTTGATATAAAAGCATACAATTTTCTCCTTTCTTTGGTTCAACAAATCTACATAGAAGGGAAAAATTAGCTATCTCCCAATATAAAAGATTTTTGTGATGGTAGCCCACCACTGGGCAAGAGTAGCTTGCAACACAACATTGATTAAAGGAAATATTTGTTCTTCTATAATAGTAAGTTCAATATCTCTTAGAAAAATGGCTATAGGAACAAGATCATAAAAATTGGGAGAGTTTCTTACCTATGTCCCAATCCATCGAGAAGATTGAATAATTGCACATCTTCGGGAATATAGTTCACGATATCCTTGCTTCCCTTATTCTAGTGCAACATAAGAAATTGCTTCTATGTTTTTGATACTCCACTAGTTGATAAATACATTAGTTGTAGGGTTGATGTAATCTTCCCTTTTTCTTGCAGTTAGTTGATACCACTAATTAAGAATATTAGGATCTTTAGCCTCATCAATAGGTTTTGTGAATCTAATACCCTAATAAAGATCGAAGGGATAAATAACCCTAACCCCATCAACTTCGAAGGTCACGGTCTCCCTCTTCAAATCAATAATGGCATAATTTTTAAAATCCCAATCAACCCCTAATAAAGTAGGATATGGATCCTTGTCTCTAATAATGTTAATGACCTTAAAGTCTGCATAGGTTTTGACACTTGCTACACCCACTTCTACATCTTCTAATAGAACAATAGAGAAAATGCAATATTGCTTTTCCATTCACAACTAAATTGGAGAAAATACTTAATTGGGATGTCCTAGCACCTCCCAAGTTTTCTTGGTAAAAATATTGACATCGGATCCAAGATCTAACATAGTGTGCTTAATCTGACAACCTACAATCTCAAAACCTATTCTGAATTATTTTCCAGTTCTTCTTTTATCACACCTGACCCTTCGACGGTGCTGTTTTGGTAGGCTTGCAGAGATAGGTTGTTCAAAAAATCCTTCATCTCTCATTATGCCCTTTAAATTGTCCACAACTAATTAGAGAGGTGCCCATCATTAACAATGTCTAGGAATAACTGAAACCACATTGTAATAATTTGTAAAGATTCGTGAGAAAAATGGGGACTAGATAATGGTCTCTTATCAAGGAATAAAATTTGTCCTTTCTTAATGTTCTGCAATTCTAGCACTGTGAGAAGAGGAAACTAATTCCCTAAATATATCAGTGACATCTTTAAAGTACCTATTCTGTTGAATGGGATCATACTTGGCTCGTGAGGGTTCAAACTTTCTAATGATGAGTTGTTTGAAAGTTCCCTTATCAACAACAATTTGAGTGCATCATTGGGTAACAACATTAATGATCATCTATTGGAATTGTTCAGGTTTCCACGGATTAGATTTAATCGAATTGGCCCCTCTCTATCAGTTTTGATCCTCCCACTGAGAAATCAACTTAGGACAATCTTATGTTGCATGGGCATTAACATGAAAGTGTGAACACCATGGTGTTTTTGGTGGTGGACAATATTTGGCTACATGTCCCTATTCATCAAAATTTTAACATCTAACTCACCATTTCCTGGCATTTCTTCCTCCCTTATACCTTGTTACTCCCCTTCTGTGAGTGGTTTCATTCACTCAGAAGGTAGAGTGATTTCGTTGATCAATCACAACATCCAAAGCATTGCACTGGTTAGTACTATGCGTAGGAGATCCACAAAAGTCACAAAATATGGAAATAGTAACATTTAAATATTTCTATAATATAGAGCATAACTAAGGCAAATTACCATGAGATTTTTTTTCATAATATTCACTAGAGGATGTACCTTGTTGATTTGGGAAGGCATGATATTGAGAGTGTCCCTGAAAAGGAACAGTTGAAGGCACTTGTGAAACTCCTATTGAAGGACTTTTATATGGAGGAGGAGGTCCTAACAGAACATTGGAAGATCTTACACCTCACAACCTTGGACATTCTGTAACATGATGACACTCGGTGTAACAAGCTGTGCACCAAAATTGAGGATGGCTAGGTTTTGCAGTATTCATCTCCTTCAAGTTCTTCGTTAAAACAACAATTTGGTTCTGCAGATCAGTTAGAGCAAGATCATTAGAAGTAGAGCTTGACTTGAAATTGATATGATATCCTACCATAGCCTTAATTTTCATTGCTTTCTCTAGGGCTTCTACTAAAGTGGTAACCTTTTATTGTGTCAAGGGTATTCTTGCTAATGGAAATGATTCCTGAATGAACCATTCTTTTAAATGATCTAGATGGATGAGATGGTTTAGCTTCCCAACATCATCTTTGAATATTTGTATACACTCCCATGTGAATTATCCTTCCTTATTATTGATGTCCCACAACTCAGTCAAATCTTGATACTTAGATTGAGGCAGTTTAAATTCTTTAATGAAATCCTCTTTCAATATATCCAAAGTCAAATTTTGAAGGGTTTGGACATACTTGATGTACCATCGAAGGGCTTTCCCCATTAATGTAGTTTGGAACTCAACCAACTTAGTTGAATATGGAGTTTCTATGGACCTCCAAATGGGTTTGCATAAGTACCAGTTTTGTTCAACATCGTCATCTCACCATCCCAAAAATTTAGGGTACATGGTGAAAGATATTGCGAAATCACCAACCATTGGAGTAGGATTAGGGAAAGCCAAAAAAAACCCATCGGGACCAAGTTGTAAAAAATTCACCAGATATTGCCAACTACAACTAAAGGAACTACCACTTGTATCTACTTTGTGAGTATTGTGAAGCTTCAAAGTCTTAGAAATCTTAGAAAAGAAAGTTACTAGATTTTGATCAAGAACAAAGGGAATGGGTCGAAGAGAACCAATTATTCTGGTATCATGTGGAATATTGATTTCAAGGGATGGAGTGTCTTCTTGGAACAACCTTCACATCAATAAATTCATGTCTTCATCTATAGGGGTATTAGGGTCTATCACCATGGTCTTTTGGTCTAGTTTTTGGGATTCACTTGATTCTTGATGGGCATCATCACTTCAACTTTGTTCTCCTAACTCTCTCTAGATTCCTTTCCTTTATTAGAACTCTCTTCTCCTCTCAATCCTTTCTTTCTCAGCTTTGGGCTAGCCATAACCTCCTCTATTTTATTCAACTCTTCTCATCTTCTTCATCTTTCTCTCCCTCCATTCCTTAGATATATGATCCATTCTTGTTACCCTAAAATCTCTAACATTCAATATTTGTTCCCCTTCCATTACAATTCTTTCTTATATTCCGCAACTGGTCATCTTCTCCCCCAATATCCTCCCCCTATTATGAAGGTTTTAAGTTACCCGTTAGTCAATGGGAAGGGTAGAAACCTTTCTTCCACCAATGGGACATTGATCCATAAAGGGATTTCCTTCAAGAATCTTCTTCTTAACCCAAACCTGAAAATTGATTCTAATTTTGAGAAATATTAATGATTTTCTACAACAAATTCAATAATGTACCCTTTCAATGTAGTTTTCACCATGAAATCAACAACCCTTGTAAGTTTATGATTTAGGCAGTGCAATGCAACTATCTAATGGAGTCTAGTTCTGATAGTGCTAACTAGAGCTTTGATCTTTTAAAGACTCCCACAACTGCCACAACCACTAATATAATTTTGTAAGGAATTCATCCAAAAATATTTTGTATTGGTTGCGAGTAGGCTCAGAGTAAAATATATCTTCATGAATCTAGTCAAGATTCTTCTGTCATAACTCTTCTTATTGAAGAATGAAAGTTTCACACTTTTCCTCCCACCATGTCTGAATACTGCTCTTTAAGATCCTAGTGACCATTATCGAAAAGCCCCAGTTAAATTTTAGGGTCCCGATATTGGTCCATTTTTTTGGTGCAAAATAATGCAAAGACCAGGGATCTTCTTTAGGGGCCAACAAAAGGGTTCCATTGTAATGTATCATACGTTGGCATTTTGGTTCCTTCATAAGGGAAGAATGTCTCACCTGATGTGCTATTAGGAATTTAAGTATGTTGATGGGGTTTTAGAATACGAGCAAGTTCATTTACCATTTAAATAATTTATCAAACATTACAAGAAAATGATCATTAAAAATAAACATAATTAGAAAATTATTATTTTTTAAAATAAAGAATGGATCACACACATTAGACCAGAGATACCCCTGAAAATTGTCTCATTTCATTAGTATCATGCCGAAACATAGATTACAACTTCACTTCCACCGATCTACAGGGTTACATAAGACCTCATCAAAGCCACATTTACAGAAACAAAAGAGCATGATCACAACAAGAATATTATTTCTAACTACACGTCAATTCCCTTCACTGACTTCTCTCTTTCGTTTGCCTGTCTGCATGCATGTCCCGCAACTTTGCAAGCATATTCTTTTATAGATTTTTCCTATTGACATCATCAATCATCCCGCTCCTTTGATATTTTCAAACTTCACTCATAAGTTTTGATGAGATCAATCTAACTCCTATGGAATTATCAAATTTTACTCTGCATCTTAAAAAATCAATTTAACTCCTGCTCTCTTGATGTTGTCAACCCTATTTTCATGCTCACTTTAGCATTTCCAATAAATCAATCCAACTATCAATTTTCCGCTTCTCACTTTCTTCTTTCTACCACTAATTTCCAATCAAAATTGAGCAATAAAAAAATGAAGCACCCAACAAACATATTTATCCACTTTTGAAATCTCATAGCTTGAGCTCAATAATAACCATCCATACTGAGTTATATTTCCACTTTATCCCTTGAAGCTGCAATTGCTTCAAACTACTAACTCAATTTCATGTTTGTAATGACTAAAATGCTAGCAATTCTATTGACATAATTTAATTTACCAAGATGCATGGCCCACTATTGTACTTGCCAGCTATCTAGGAATGCAATCTAGATACTTAATGTACCTAGAGTCAATCTTAGAAGATGACCTTCATCTATATTCATCATCATTTATTTATTCCATTAACTTAAAAAGAGTTTTAATATAAAAGGATCCCACATGCTCATAAAGGCCACTATCAATATCACTATGACATCTTCCTTTACTGATTGACATACAATTTCATGCCCAATTTCTTGTTTCTACCAATGACAACAACAATAGCATTCCTTGACTGCCATTGCGAGCTTGATGTCACCAAGCCTACATGCCTTGCATTGTTCCAATCGAAATTGATGGATTGCAACAACTCAATGGTGTATGCAAAAATTCCATGCAATTTTTCACCCATACACATATTTGTGGATAATAACTAACCAAGTATGGATGCTTGTCACACTTTAGGAAACCTACTACACAAGCACAAAAGCAAAGAATATGAAAACACCTAAGCTCATCTAATATACACCAGATTAATGTCTCATCTCTCACATATTTTTGGGCCCTCCTGTAAGGGAGTGATACCTCGAGCTACTAGGTCTGATACCGAATTAGAAGACACTCAAAAATACCATAAAGAAACCAAACTCTCTCAAAGAGAGATTTATTAAATTTGATCCATTTCCAAACACACGATAGAATCCCATATTTATAGTAATGGGATAGGTAAAATAAATAACTATAACAACCAATTACAACTGGAATCATAATGTCTCCTCCATGATTACAACTCATACTTACTGGAAAATAAAACATTCTAGAAGAGTACACTGGAACTCTAATATATAAGAATACATGAAATTAGGCATAAGATAGATTGATTATCTTAGCTAGCCAATCTAGTTAGCTGAGATATTATCTCAACCACACCTAAAAATAGGAGCTAAATCTAACTGGTTAGCAATCATTATGTAATTATGGATATCACACATCAAACATAACACAAGTAGGAGTTAATATCTCCAACAAGTTCTTGGAGATAAATCTATTCAAAATAATTTAACTTAAACCATATTTCATAAATCGAAACTTCATCCTCCATATTTAAGAATGTCCAAATCCTTTTCAGGGAAGTTAAAAAATGGCACCATAACCACCTTAGAGTAATAAATAAGCTTGAATGTACTATGTCTAGTCAATTTCGTCCATCCTTTTGCCAAAGTTCTATTAAATAACTCTTTTTCCCTTCATTTAAAAGGAAAATGGGATTGAATCATACACTTATCAATAATATATGTATCATTTTATTTACTCAAAATATGCTATAAAATAACTCTTTTATCACTTCATTTTAAAGCAAAATGGAAATTGAATCATAAACTTATCAATAATATATATATCATTGTATTTACTAAATATTGATCATAAATCGCTAACAAAATTTTTCCAAATCCTTAACCACAACCCTCATGGCCAAACCCTCTTTTTATAGTTAAATCAACTTTCTTTCTTAATATGCCCAAATCCTCGTGTCCAAACCCCTTCAATGGTTGACTTGTTTTCTGAAAGTAGTTCAATAATTTTGTATTTAAATACACACTCAATGATCAATATTTTCCTTTCTCGAAGATAAGTGAGTATGACTTCTAAATTATTTGAAAAATAAACATACACATAAGTGATTTTGATTCATCTTAACTTGCTTTTGGTTTATAAAAAATTCAAATCTCGAATTATCGGTCATGGTTACCTACTTTCAATCCATCTTTACAATTACAGTATCACCGTATAAAGATATACTTAGTCTTTAATACAATATCAACGTAAAAAGATATACTTAGTGTTTAAATATAATTTAATTTAAAGTGATACTTCTATATAGATGTGTTTTTGATTCTATGTGAAAATTGTAATTATTTTTTAAATTTAAATATATAATTTATAAAACTTAACTTAAGTATTCAAAATTATTCAATTTACTAAAACATTTTATATATTCGAACAAATAATTCAAATAACTATAGTTCAGGAACCTGCTAAAAATTTTAGATCCTACCAAAAAAATTCGAGGATGAGATTCCACCAAATATAGAAGGACAAAAACATCCCATTGTGAGACTGAGCCAATCTTCGAACAGAACAGAATTTAATTTGTCAACGTCTTTCATTGTTTAATGGCGGACGAGACAATTCAGCGTGTTGTATAAGTTTTAGTAATCTAAGTAAACTACGTTGCTTTCCAATGGAAAATCTTGAAAAATCTGAACAAAAATTCTCGACAATTGTTCAACGTGAGTGACTCATGACGGTGTATCATATTTATGGGTATTTATTTATTTCATGAACGTCCCAAATCCTCGGCCTGTTGTTCTTAATCTGCCCGGGGTGACGACAGTCAGTAAATAAACACATTCAATTACAGAATGGAATCAAATTTGGAAATCAAGAAAGTGTGAGTCTAATGTGGCAGAAAATGAAAAAAAAAGTGCTACTCCTTTGTTGAATATCTAGTAATTAGATAGATATGGGATATGATTTGTTGAATATTTAGTAATCAGTGGGATATGTATGTGGTGAATCAAATAATTGTTCTATATTTATCTAATTGCCCAATATTCTGCCAATCAACAATCAACAATCAAAATAAGCCTAAAAATTACATACAATCAAAAAATTGAATCTTATCAATAAAATTGAGTCTTACCATTTTTATATTGTTTACTGATTTGTTGAATATTTAGTAATTAGATAGATATAAGATATAGACGTGGTGAATCAAATAATTGTTATATATCTATCTAAATGTCAAATATTTTGCTAATCAGCCATCAAAATAAGCTCAAGAATTACCTAAAATCAAGAAATTGCGAGTCTTACCCATTGTAGTTCACGTTAGGCCAAAAAGGAAAATTAACACGGCACTTGGAAAGAAGACTGGTTATTGCAGAATCCCTGATGGTTGCTAATATCAAAATTTCTGATTTGACACATTCACATGACTGTGGCTTGGTAGGGCTGCCAGAGAGTGCATAACCCGCCCTCGTCGTTAAAGAGTTGGAGCATGGAAATCCTGTGGTTCCACCTTGGGATGCACAAACATTATCACCAAAAATACAGTAACCAAGAGAAGTATCACCGAAGTCTTCTGGGTACCCATAATTTTCCCAATGTACACAACCTACTGAGTTGTACACAACACACCTAGCTGGTATGAAAAAATATTGCTAATTCAATTAATCAACTTAGTTTAATTATTCATTTACATAAATTAATCATTCAATATAATAGAACACAAATTTAAAAAATGTTTACATCTTTGTATTGAATTCTAACACCTCTCCGGTATACAGTATATAATAATAATAAGGTAGCAAATAACAATATTTATTTAATTAAAATAAATAATAAATAAAAAGTATTTATAATAATATTAATAGATGTATTTAATTAATTTCTTATATAACTTTGGCCGTCAGATATAATTGTTATGATTTAGTAGGTTCAAGTCTTACAATTTGACTTATTCTAATTCTTGAATAGAGTAATTATGAGTATACATACACCATATAAATTAAAATAATGATTATTTAGTTATTTTTTAGTCAATGTTCTAAGAAGTGAAAAAATCATCTAAAGGAATCAAATAAAATAATGATTATATGATACTAGGTGAACAAGTCATGGAGATGAGTCAAATAAATTAATGATTACTTGGTGACATGGTACTAGGTGATCAAATCATCAGAGGAATCACATTGGTCCAGTTGTTAGTGCCTCTAGTTGACCTCGTACCAAGTGACCAAATCATCAAGAGGAACCAATAAAATAATGATTATTTCTCTAGTTAAAAAAGATTGTATAAATTATAATAATGATTATGTGGTGGCTTGGTAGGATACAAGAAAAATCATCTAGTGGAATCAAATAAAATAATGATTACCTAGTGATATGGTACTAGGCGAACAAATCAGCAAGATGAATCACACAAACCCACTTGTGAATTCCTCTAATAAAAAAATCATATAGATTAAAATGATGATTACTTGGTGTTGCTAACAAATCATCATCAAATAAAATAATGATTAAAATAATGATTACTAGATGGCATGATACTATGCTAGCAAATCATTGAGAGTACTCAAAAATAGGTTTAGATGATTGAGAGGAAACAAATTTCTTGAGGTGCAAAAAAAAGGCTTAAATCATAGAGAGAAATAAATTTTCTTGAGGTGCACTCAAAAAGAGTTTTAAAAGATGTTGAGAGATTGATATACTAAAAAGAGATTTATATCTTGAGAGGTACAATAAAAAGGAGTTTTATATCTTGAGAGATTTGATGCCTCTGGGTGTTTTTTGAGGTTTACATCTTGAGAGATTTAATTTCGTGCACTCAAAAAAAAGTTTACAACTTGAGAAATTTGATTCTCTAAAAATTGATAAATCTCAATTAAATTAACTTTTTTGAGATTTACATTGCCAGAGATTTAATTTCTAGGTACACCCAAACAAAAGTTTACATTTTAAAAAATTAATCTCTAAAAATTGAAAAATCTCAATTAAAATAACATTACGATGCTTCTTAAAATTAAAAGATACAAAATGGTTCAATTTACTAAATCAATTATATATTCTTAGAAATTTAATACGTATCCACACTTCATAAATCTTAATTAAAATAGATCTCTATTGATTCATAAAATTTAAAGATCCAAAAAATTTGCTTCGGTAACTGAATTCAGCCATTCAAAATGGCAGCGCCTAACGAGCCATATATCAAGTATTAAATGCACCCGGAGATGCACGCGATATAGCTCGTTAACACGCAAAATGCATGCACGCGATATAACTATAATTTACGAACGTTCTAAAAATTCCGGAACCTGGATGAGATTCCAACAAATCTAAAAGGACAAAGATATCTAATCATGACACTGGGCCAATCATCAAACAGAATTTAGTTTTAATCTGTCAACGTCTTTCATTGTTTAAAACTGCACGACACATTTTAACGTGCTGTATAAGGTTTAGTAATCCGAGTACACTACGTTGCCTTCCAATGGGAAATCTTGAAAAATCTGGAAAAAAATTCTCCACAACTGTTCAACGTGAGCGAGTCATGACTCTGTATGCGTATGAAACCCTTTCATCCATGAGCGATTTATTTATAAAAATAAATGAAAACCGTCCAACTGCACGCATACGCAAAATCCTTAATTTAAGGTTTCTCCACCAATCCAGTGGGAAACCCAGTCAATCAACCATGGTCACTGTAAGAAAGTTAGTAATTAAAAATATCTTCCCAAAACAAAAAGACCAAAACGTTACCCAACGGTATGTGTCTTGATGTGCATAAGAGCAATGTCAGCTCTCTGTGTCTGTATCTAAAGTTAAATGACTTTGTAAGTTTGGTTTGGTTTGTGTGGTTGATCAGTATGGAGAAGATGACAGGTGCGACCACAACTCTGTCATTTAGCTGGTTCCTGTTGGAGGTTCCTGCACTCTACAAGGTATTAAGAATTTCTATAAAATGGCCAGATACTACTAGATATCCAACAAGGTATCCCTGAGTCAAATCTATCAATCCTTCAATATTGCTAAGAGAGCCTGTATTAGACAGCCTGGGAAAATGGGCAAACTTCTTATTTTCTTGGAGATTTTGCTTGTGGCTTTGGCATCCATTCCTGCAATTCCTGCAGAATTTCCAATTCCATTGTTGTCTGTAGATTATTACGAGAAGACATGCCCCCTTGCAGTTCCCATTGTAAGCGAGGAGATGCAATTAGCAACGTTGAAAGAAGCTCGTATGGCAGCTTCCATACTTCGTTTGCATTTTCACGACTGCTTTGTTCAGGTATTTTGTTTCTTTTATTTTACAATAAGCCAAAAATATTGTTGGCCTTAAAATTTAAAACTGGATAAAAAAGATAACATTCCATTATTGTCGAATTCCAAAATATTGATATCTTATTTTACTTCGAGTATTAGTCATTACTAGAATATTTGGAATTAATGCAGGGCTGCGATGCGTCTGTGCTGTTGGATGACACACCAACGTTTAAAGGCGAGAAAACAGCAAATCCAAATATAAATTCGATCAGAGGATTTGAAGTTATAGACGCCATCAAGGAAAGACTGGAGACTGCGTGCCCCGGTGTTGTGTCTTGTGCCGACATACTTGCCCTCGCTGCTCGAGATGGAGTAGTACTGGTATACCATCTTCATATTAATAACCATAGCCCTATTAAATATAACATCCATAGATCCAGTGTTAACTTTGTTATACATACATCTCAACTATATTTCCTGTTTCTCAGTCTGGAGGCCCATACTGGGACGTTCCTGTGGGAAGAAAGGACTCGACAACCGCCAGTTTGGTTGAGGCGAACACCAATATTCCCATGCCCAATGCAACTATCCAGAATCTCATTGGAAAGTTTTTAGTGCAAGGTCTGTCAGTCACAGATATGGTAGCCCTGGTTGGTAAGTGAATGTTGAATTTATGTAGATGGTAGAATTCTAGAATATTTTAGATTATTTTTAATGTGAGGGGTCAAACAATTTACCACTCTTTTAACCTTAAATTTTTTCCATTGGTTTGTTGAAATATTTTTTTGAAATCCATAATTAACATAAAAATAATTATTTCACTTTGCTAAAAATAATTCAATTACAAATTCTGAAATATTCTAAAAACTTGATTGACAGTAACACAATCAGATAATCAACTTAACTTTTATCTATCCAATTTTTAAAATATTCCAAAATCTAAACTTGATATAAAAATATCACACTTTTGTTAACGTTTCTAGGGTTGGCCATTGTGCACAGGGGGACACACAATTGGACAAGCTCGATGCACAAGTTTTAGGCAAAGGCTTTATAATGACCCGAATGCAGGTAATGAAGTCTATCTATCTGGATTGAAAGCGATCTGCCCTGCATCTGGTGGAGATGACAACTTGTCACCGTTGGATCATGTAAGCCCCACGCTGTTCGATAATTCATTTTACATTAACTTACTGAATGGAGAAGGGCTCCTCCCCTCTGACCAAGAGATGTATTCAAGTGGCCTGGGGAGCATAACAGGGCTTATTGTCAAAGAGTATGCAACTGACCCTCTCGGATTTGCCAAGGACTTCTCGGATTCAATGGTGAAGATGGGAAATATAGTGAATCCTGCAACACTACTGGCTGGTGAAGTTAGGAAGAACTGCCGCATAGTCAACCAATAAGGACTTCATCTTTGGGATGCATTTACATAAAATATGAATAATTGGGAAAAATAACAGAGTGAACTCTCGATAGCAAGTATAATTCTATCTCTCATTTGTCCTCATTCTTTGCAGAAGGATTGTAATATTTTTTATAGTATTTTCTTCAATGGAAATGATATTTATTATTATTATGTTTCAGTATTGCATTTGAGTAAAAGATTGTCAAATAGCATCTATATAAAGGTGCAGTTTAATTTTTCCGTATGGGTTTTGGTTTTTCTTAGGTAATATTGCGATAAGATTTTAAGCGATTAATTTTAAATAAAGTTAAGAAAAATATAATAATAAAAAAAAAAATTGGAACTTTAAAAATTTAAAACAGTTTTTATAAAAAAAGATAAATTTAGGAAAAATGTAAGATGTTAATGGGACAATGTATTTGTTATATTTTTTGGGTTTTTATTTTGCATATTGTTTGTTAATTTATTTAGAATTTAGTAAAAATTTGTTAAAATAATAAGTTTGAGTGGTGAATTTTTTACAATTTAAGTGTTTCAAAGTTTTTCCAGAGCCTTAAATTCATCTGTAGTCAAAAATAGATTTTTAAACAACAAAAATCAAGATATCTTTTGTTTTAAATCATATTCTAATCAAAATTCCAAAATATTTAATCATTAGACAACACTATTATCTTTTTTTATTAAAAAAACAATTTTTTTCTCTATTTATCTTAATATCTATATATATATATAACAACTGCATTTAAACAGCTCTCGAAGTACGTAAAATAAACGAGATGGAATGATAGTGTAGGTTGGTAAACCTAAGAAGGCAATATTTTTTTAAGAAAACCCAAATCGTTTGAAGTAAATTTAAGGGAAAACAAGAAGCATCTTGTTAATGAAAAGTCATGAATTACAAAATAATGAAGGTAGACAAGCATGACTTGAAGGCTCTCATTGTGTTGTTGGAAGTGCCAAGCGGTATTCCTCTTTGTACAAATCTTTGCATGGGGAGATTTGCGCTCGCATTCTGCTTTTATTTATGGTCGAAGCATCTTGTTAATGAAAAGTCATGAATTACAAAATAACGAAGATAGACCATCATGACTTGAAGGCTCTCATTGTGTCGTTGGAAGTGCCAAGCGTATTCTTTTTCGGACAAATCTCTGCAGGGGGAGATTTGCACTTGCATTCTGCTTTTATTTATGGTCATGAGTCATCACGTTGACAATGTCTGTTTTCTTTACAGCCGATTTATATTTTTGGTTGGATTTTCAAGGAAAAGCTAAAAATAGTAAATTAGATATTTTTTTGTAAATTTTATTTTAATTATTAATTTATTTATTTATTATTTTTTTTTTTTTTATAAAACTTGATTAACTTAAAAAGTTTATAAAATAATAAATCTTTTTTATACTGGGATGTAAAGCATTTTTATGAGTAATAATGAGAATAAAAATATAAAGATTGAAATTAACAATATGAAAATAAAGTTTATGTTTTATTATTGTAGATTTATATAAATAATGTGTTGTTATAAAGAAAAGAGTTAATTTTTAAATACATTTTAATTCTCTAATTAACATTTGAATTAATTTTACATTAAAAATTAATATAATCAAAATGATGATATAGGAAAATATATATCATAATTGGATGCTTAAAAGTTAATATATATAAAAAATTAAATATGGAGAAATATTGTAAATGCTCTAATATTATGTAACAATAATATTTATCTAAAATAAACTTTATATCCTCTTTTAAAAGGATGATTGGCATAACAATTTGGTACAGTCAATTGTGTAACAAACTCTTATCATAACCACTAATACTTTCTGATTTAATGACTAGAACATATGATTTTATTGAAAGTTGTTTACTTAATAAGTTTGTTGTTGTTAAGATATAAATGCTCATAGTACAATGAGTAAAACCATATTATAAAATGTACTAATAATATACAAGGGAAGAGTCAAATGAGGAGTCTCTGGGGAGTATCAAAATTATAGAAAGTTTTGTACTTAAATTGTTTTAAAAATTGAAATAAGAAGAACAATGCCTATTAATATTTATAGCATTATATAGATATGGTCATCAATAAACAATATGATGAACATTTGAAAAAGTAAAAATAATTGAAAAAGAATTTGATGGAAAATTGAGGTATAAATATTTCAAACATAAGATAATGGTAAGAATGAGCCTATTGCCAATGAATGAAACTTGTGTAAAGAAGAATTATGTGGTAACTTATTATTTGTTCTATGTAAGAACTCTAAAATTATGGTATGATAGTATTTTTATATTATTTTTCCTTCTTCTCTAAATATTGACACCATGACAATTTATCTTTTATAACTAATTTTTTTTAGTGCATTGACTAACTAATATTTGGTAGTAATATGAAAGATCTGTACAAATAAATGTAAAGATCATGTATGAACAAATGTTAAAATAAGTCATATTGAAATATAATATTTATTAAATTAAATTTTAATATTATATTTTCAAATCCCAATATTCATACTTTTATTTAAGACATCTATACTTTTTATATAATATATTTACTTTTAAAAATTCATAATTCATTTTTTATATTTTAAATATGATATTCACTCTTTTGAACCTAACTTTTGACTTTTTAAACTTATATTTTACATTTTTTAAATTTTTATAATTTCATATTCAATTATAATATTGTCAATTTTGCATTTCAAATTCTCAAATATGCATTGTTTAGTATACTGAGGAAAAGAGTAAACAAGCTTTTTTATTGATTAAAGAGTAAAAAAGTGAAAGGAAAAAATATATTAATATTTTACACATTTGTAAATGAAATTAATACTAAAATTCATTATTAAATAATGTAAATAATCTAAGAACATTTGACCAGCTTACTTTATATTTAATTTATTATTCCTATTTGTTATGTAAATGATAAACAGATATCTAAAATTTATAAATAGGCAAGAAAGTGTATCACACATCAAGGCAACAAAAAGGTATCTTGGTAATACACCATTTTGTTTTGGAAGTCCATGATGTATTGATTATGTGTTATGGTGATACATTTACTTTTAAAGTTTATGAAGAAAAAGAAAGAAATATAATTAAAAACCATTTGTAAAGAAATGAAAATAAAGATAAATGTAAAAAAATTATCTTTAATTTAATATATTATGTATTTTTAATACTAAAAAACAATATATTTTAGTCAATAAATAAAAAAAATATAAAATTTTAAATTTAAATTAATAAAAAATTAATATTAAACTAAATAAAAAATGAACTTTTATAATAAACATTAACTTTTGAAAAAATTCATATTACGTAGATAAAAATAGCTTAATCTATTATGAAAAACATATTTTTCATAATATATAATTGGAACATATTCAATACTTCTGGAGGGATATAGTCATAGAAACACCAACTAATATAGTCCTAAAAACACCAACTATACCCTTAATGATAGTAAAACAAAATCCATAAAATCACGCACATCACATCAACATACGTTATTAGTCCCTGCCTGGGACTAATAGCGTTGGATCAGACGTTGACTTCCTATTAATTTGAGTTGACCGGAGCATTTAATTGATGTTTTTCGCTTTTACCCAAAGTTTTATTTTAGAGCTTTGATGTTTTTTGCTTTTTATCCAAAGTTTTATATTGGAGGTCTTATTGCCGGGTTGCTGAATTTCCAAATCCAATTTTTTTTTTTAACCAAAGTTTGGATTATCCAAAGTACGCTTTGGTTATTTTATCCAAAGTTCTAAGACTGAAAGCATTCTACCTCTTATTATAGGCTTCAGGTGGCCCGATGCAAGAAAACTTCGGCAATACAGTTTTATCCAAAGTTCATAGAGAGAGTAGCCCTTTCGAGGTCCTTTACACATGTATATCAAGGCTCCTTCCACATGGCTATTAGCATGCAAGGCCCCTTCCATATGGCTATTAGCATGCAACTCTCGTATGGTATGGTAAAAGATACTCGCCGCCTGCCCAGAAGAGTCTGCAAGATTACAATCGCAGTCTTTGGACGTGCTCAGAAGAGTCTGCAAGATTACAATTGCAGTCTTTGGACGTGCTCTGTTATCTACACGCTTGAGTCTGCAAGATGCCATTGAGTCGCTTGAGTCTGCAAGATGGCATTGTGGAAGGCAGTGGCATTGTAGTTTGCAACCTGACAGACCTGGTATGTATCAGACTATCTTTATGTATTTGGGCAAACTTCAGATGCAACTAACTCCAGAGAAGTACCTTACTTGTTATTTTGTGTTATTCCACTAGCTGCAAGGGATCTACCTGCAGAGGATCATGGAGAACCTGTTAATTTAAAGCATAAATTTAGCATCGTGGCTTCAAAGTGAAATTACCAAAACCTTAATAAAAAACTCAACGAGAAATGCATCTATTTTATTCTTTAATTTCCTCTCCTTTAAATACATCATTTTTTTTTCTTTTAACTGTTTTTATTTACTGCAGGTGATATTAATGATATTGAACATGAAAAACATACTAAAAAAATCAACGGTAAATAACCGTAAATGCCTAATTTAGTATTCTCATTTAGTATTCTCAAGATCTTTAAGGTGTTCTGGTGCATTCGAGAGAATGAGCCGAAATATTAATGATATTGAACATGAAAAACTTACTCAAAAAATCAAACCGTAAATGCCTAATTTAGTATTCTCATTTAGTATTCTCAAGATCTTTAAGGTGTTCTGGTGCAATATTAATGATATTGAACATGAAAAACTTACTCAAAAACTCAACGGTAAATAACCGTAAATGCCTAATTTAGTATTCCCATTTAATATTCTCAAGATCTTTAAGGTGTTCTGGTGCATTCGAGAGAATGAGCCGAAATATTCTGCAAAACTGGAAAAGTAGAGTTTTTATTGAATTACAATTCTGTTCATATTTTATTATAATTTAAGTTTATTTAAATGGAACAAAACTGTTGGGTGCTCAAAAAATTGATTATATTTTTATTTAAATGGAACAAAACTGTTGGGTGGTCAAAAAATTGATTATATTTCGACCATAGTTTGGATTCTACCCAATTCTTATCAAATTTGTAACTGACAAAAAATATATATACTGTAGAAAAGTCTGTTTTCTACATCTGTGTATAGTAAACTGTAACAAAGAAAACATCTTTCAAATCATTAATTAAATGCAGATTGTAATTAGGAGGTTTTTCAATCACATACCTGAACTGCAAGCAAAGGAAGAGATTGACAGTCTGCACAAATAGAATGGTTCAGAGGAAACAACGGTTCCCGAATATAGCCAGGACTTTTGTGAAGGAGAATCTGGTCAATGGTGGCGTCTGCAACGACCTCTGTAAATTGGGCACCCTTGTCATTGCATTCCATATTTAGAAAACCGTCGGGAGAGCCGACCAATCTGCGAGGAAAAAGGTAGAAATGAAGGAGCACGTTTTCCAGGCTCATGGATGAATTCGTTCGGAAGCAGTGGTGTACCACAAGCTTCCATACAAAGCCACCATTCTTCGACTTGAATCTGCTCTGCGCAGAAATGTCCAAATGAGAGATATACGATGCGGTGTGCTGTTTTTTTCTATTAACTCTGTTTTATATAAAACGTTTTATGGTAAGTGATGTTATTTTTAAAAAATGATATTTGTGAAGTACTCTTATTGGGGTAAAATTGATTAAGAGCACTATATTAAATGGGTAAGGCATTGAAACACTGATCGTAGTTATGGGAAGAAAAATTTGTCAGAGTAGTAGGTGATTCATCAAGATGGTATATATTTTAAGCAAGATATAAATAATTGAATTATAAGAGAAATATAAAAATAAGGTCTATTTTCAAAGATATAAATAACTAAATTATTAGAGAAATATAAAAAAAAGTTTATTCTCAAAATTAATATTCACCGATTATTTTCATTTTCATATAATATATATTTAGAATGGTTTTTTACTTTTTATTAATTTTTTTCCCTTTCTTTCAATGGTGTCACATTTATGGTTTTATAGGAGGTAGTCGTCTAATCCTCTAGCTGGACCGGTTTCAATTACTAAACTGTAGGAGAGACCGTCAGAGAACTCGATGCACCACTCCTAATCGATGCCCCGAGAACAAAAAGGTAGGACAGCCGGCCATGAGAAACATATCAAACTCAGGAAAGTCCCCGAACATAAAACTCAGGAATCATGGGGAGATTTTACGATCAGAGAAGCTGTGGGATCAACAGGACAGTTTTTGTATTGAAAAAACGCCAGGTAGAGGAAAGTCCCCAAACATAAAACTCAGGAATCATGGGGAGATTTTACGATCAGAGAAGCTGTGGGATCAACACAACAGTTGTTGTATTGAAAAAACGCCAGGTAGAGGATCAGAGAAGCTGTGGGATCGACACAGCAGTTGTTATATTGAGAAAACGCCAGGTGGAGTGCACACGTGGTGCATGCATGCCAGGCATGCTACCCAAAAGTTTTTTACTCTTTTACCTTTTTAATATTTTATTTCAATTATTAATATTTAATATTTTATTTTATTTCAATTATTAAGATTTAATATTTTATTTAAATAAATAAGTAAATATATTAAAGCTTTTCGTAGCGACTTGAATTTGGATTTTCTTGAATTGAATCTTTGGATTGACTGGAATATAGTGCTCCTAAAGAAGCAGTGATGCATTTAATTTCTTCCGTGTGAGTTATCATGGTAACATGCATACATATTCTCTTTTACAATCGTCAGCAACAAGAAGAAACGATGAGATTAGGAAGACAATTATAAAATTAATGACAAGCGGGCCAGTTGCAATTTGAAAGGCCTCATGATGCCAAGATTCCAAATTGAGAAGATCAATTTTAAGACTCTTCAAAAAATCAGTACAGGTTCCTTACTCTTCGCAACTAAAAGGGTTTAAGCTCGAACTCCATTTCCATGGTTTCAACAACAAATGATCCTGTCTGCTCATGAGACTTGACTTTATGAACCATGATTACGAGAAATTCAGGGAAGGAGAACTGAATCAGATTCGTTACAGCGCTGCAGCATAGATAGGATTATGGAATTGGGTTCGTTACAGCGCTGCATCATAGATATGATTAATAATTGGGTTAGTTACAACGCTGCATCATTGTTATCATCCTTCATTGACCAAAACATAAAAATATTTAATTATCCAAACCATTTTTAAATTTATTTAAAAACATAACTTTATCAATAAATATAAACTATTAATATTGGCCATTTCGCCATACTTCAGTGAATCTTAAAAACTACGAGTCATGAACAAACTAAACATAAGGTCTAACGAATCCGAATAAGTTTGAAGTATCATTAAATCATCAACATAAGCTCGAACAAACTTACTTCTATGACGAGGAGGTTGTATTTGTCACTTTGGAGGGGGCTCCGTGCATCAACAGTCATCGGTGTTGAGAATAATAACAGTGTGGGATAAATAGTGTCCAGTGTTAATCCTGCTTAGTATGGTCTTAAATTTAGTTATTTAAAATAACTTTGGAAGTCAATCTTTCACCTATGCAATAAGAAGACTGCTTTTGAGTTTGTTTTTAAAATTTTTGGTTAAGTATTAGATTTAAAAAGAGAAAGGTGTGCAGAAATATTAATTTATGTTTATGAAGTTAGGGTTTCCTGACATAGCATTTTTGTTTCAACGATTACAGTATAATCTACAGTTAGTGTCTATCAACTGCGTTACAGAAGGGGCGATTTATAATAGCAATCTTGGAGGTTTATTGCTTATAGAAGCAGACCTGCAAATGCTAGTAAAATAGATCGCCCATATCTTGTTGTTCTTGCATATTTGATATTCCATATTTTAAATTATCACAATCCATAACAGAGATCTGCATTAGGCTTGTGATAGTTATTATAAAAAGAAGGGACAAGGGATCTGCACAGGCCTTTGGATAAGCAAGAATGATAACTTTAGTACCCTTTCAGAAGGATGGTGCAGACATCAAGCAAGGTGACCAAAATGAAGTGTATTTTCAAGAAGTGGCAGAGCTTCGGCGGTAGGACAAAACGTTCATATTTCAACCTCACTCGGAACCCTTCATTCAATGATCCATCGGATCGTGTTGCAGGACAACACCTTCCATCAATTTTGAGATTGTATCCTACACCGATATGCTAGTCAAAATAATTTTTCTGTAAGCTTGTAAGAGAATTGTATTGGCTCAATTTCATGCCCAATCCTCAATACAGGCACCATGAACGATCCTTTCAAGGTTGCAAAATCACCGGAGAGCCACAGGGAGATGAAGAGGGATGGATGTAGCCATCTCGGAACAACTCTTCTGATTGTCTTTGTATTTCTGCATGCTACAAGACATTGTGCATCTTCTGATTGTCTTTGTATTTCTGCATGCTACAAGACAAGTTGCACAAAGCGTTTGTATTGTGTTGTTGTGGCAGACCCCGGCAGGGACTACAGCCACGGCAGTGGCTCCCTTGTTTATAGTGGGAGGCAACTAAACTCATTAGTCATAAGATTTTTTTTCCAAGAATGAGTGCAATACCTTTATCAAGAGAAATGACCATATATCATTATGAAAAGTGATCCACTTATACCATTCAAGGTTATATTTACTTGTAGCAAAGGGTCATTTAAAAAGGGTCATACTTCCTTTTTTACCTTGAAAGATATAATCAAATCTTTTTCATTCTATTATGTTATACTATATGGACCATTATATTAATTACAAAAATTAGGGTATCTTCACTATTAAAATTAAGGTATCTTCTAATTGGGAAAACCAACCACTCAACTATGCCCAATGTTAGAAAATTAACCGGTCAACCGAGGCCAACGTTAGAAAATTAGTAATTAAAAATATCTTTCCAAAACAAAAAGATAACCCATTACCCAACGGTATGTGTCCTCATGTGCAGAAAAGCGATATCAACTCTGTCGGTATTCAGAAGTTAAATAGTTATGTTTGTGTTGCTAATCAGTGTGGAGAAGATAACAGGTGCAACCTCAACTTTGCCATTTAGTAGTTCTTGTTAGGTTCCTCGACTCCAGAAAGTATTAAGAATTTCTATAAAGTGGTTGCATTGTAGATATCCAGTAGGCTATTCCTCAGTCAAATCTATCAGCCTCCAACATTGCTAAGAAAGTTTGTATTAGACTACCTGGGAAAATGAACAAGCTTCTTATTTTCGTAGCGATTTTGCTTGTGGCTTGGGCATCCATTGCTCTGATTCCTACAGAATTTCTAGCTCCATTATTGTCTGCAGATTAGTACGATAGTCATGCCCCCTTGCAGTTCCCATTGTAAGCGAGGAGATGCAATTAGTAACGTTGAAAGAAGCTTGTATGGCAGCCTCGATATTTTGCCTGCATTTTCATGACTGCTTTGTTCATGTATTTTGTGTTTTAACGCAGATTTCAAAATATCTGAAAATCTATAATCTAATTATTCACTTTATTAATCGAAGTTTTATATATATAATCATCGTCATATTTGCCAACATCTTTGATAAAAACTCAATATATTAACTAAAAGAACTCCCTAGGAGAGATACCTAGAGAGTGTACAAACACTCATACATACATTCTGTCTATATTCCAATGAGTCAGATGAGATGAGCCTCTAATATATAGGCTTTCATACTAACTAGTGGTTTGAACCACTCCTTATTAAATAGGATCTCAATCCTATTCTAAAGCAACAAACACCTAAACATAGGAAAGCTTAACTTTCTCCATTAATGTTAACACTCCCCTTCAATGGAGAAAGAGTTCACTAAAAAACTAAAATGATATATGACACCTGCTTGCTGGTCTTAGTCTCAGCTAGGCTTACAGTGGTAAAAGACAGAGCTTTCATTTTTGTCTTCTTGCAGCAGAGCCCATACTTGTTCATTTGTGGATGAGGCTTCATCTTCACTTTCTTTGCCATGAGGTAGTGCTGTATCTTCACCTCATTTCTTCCCCTGTGAAGGAGATCTTGAATTCTTATTCTCGCCCTTATCAGAATTATGGCAGGCTGGATAGGAGAATTTTTCTTCTCACTATTTCTGGTGTCAATCATCTAAACGTCAACGATGATGTCTTCATCATTCATTAATGCAACTTCTGTGTTGACTTCATAAAGACATGGTTTTTCAAGTCATGCTTCAAGAAACTTCAATTCTTCTTCAAACTTCGTTGCTTTTTCTTGCCTCCGAATATCTACACAAAAGAAATGTAAGATTTATAAAGAGGACCACATTTTCTTTTGTCTTCTTACTCCTTCAAGAGAGCTTTCTTTTCTCCATCTCTCCCTACTCCATCCCTCTGCTGACATAGTTATGCCTTCAGCTTCTTCACTTAGTTTTGTTGCTGCAGGCATGTTTTGCATTTGATCTGTATGTGAGGATAGGCCTTCCTTCTCATCAAACAGTAATTCATCAATAAGATGTTTTTCAGTCATCAAATTGATCCACTCATCATGAGGTATATAAGTCTCATCAAACTTGATTTCTGCATCTGGAAAAATTTTAGGTTCTACAATAATGCATGTGTTTTCATCATTACAAGTTTCAGTTACAGACACACATTCATCACCCATCATTGCATCTTCAGTTTCACAATCAAATATGGGATAATTTTCAAGAGCAATATCTTTAGCATCATTGCCCTCATTCAAACAATATTTCATTTCTAAAACATCTCATAAGAATTTTGCACTAAGAATCTCTCCATATTCATATATTATGTTGGGTATGATGTTGTCATCTATTGCAGATGTTATAAGACGTAATGCTAATGCGTCCCCATTATAATTAATAACATCTTCAACATAATCCAATAAATTTACCTTCCATAATACTGTTTTCATTTCATTTGCCCATATTTCATAATTCATACCTGAAAAGGACTGTAAATCTGGCATTAACCATTTAATAATCTCACCAATTTCCAAATCTGCATCTTGATCAACTACTGGTCCATCAACGTTAACCTGAAACACATCACTAAATTCAGCAAAACAATATTTTTCATTTCTCCTGTGATGCTTTCTCCTTAGTTTTCTACGAGACTCTTTTAGTTTGTTTTCAAGACCCATTTTTTCCCCTATCAATTTCTCTGGAAATTGATCCACCACGCTTCACGGCTATGCACTTCAGTCTTCTCTAGCAGCCACACCAAAGCACCGCAACCAAAGCACCAGTAGCAACAAATTTATCAATTAGAGTGTGCTCTAAATCGATAAATACAACACTAGGGGCATGCTTTCCTTATTAATGATGACCGTAATCAGCTTGCATGACTTGGCGTTTTCCTTCAGACTATCCCCACGAGGGTAGTCCTAAATTCTTGAGCTGTTGTAGAAAGTGGCTAGTACAACACTTTGACTTTATCTGGTTCTGCAGAAAAAACCCTACAACCACCAACAATTCTCAGCAGCGATCATTGCAGACAACGGTAATGAAAAAATCTCTAGTTGTGTGAGGACAGTTATTGGATAAGGCGGTCTATTTGGGTTTGGCATATATCCTCCAATCTCAGAAAAGGGCACAGGGAAAAGACTCCAGAATTCTCATCTACGACGAATGCAACCAATGGAAAAGGGAACTTAGCATATTGCTAGTTCAACTCAGCTCAGCCCAATGGTGGGTGCCAAGATAAACAATTGATTTCATTGATAGCTATATATATGTTGCTCAGAAAAAAAAAAAATCTCCACACCGCAACATCTCCCTCTCCACAATGTTCATGCATAGAATTAATTCTTTCCAATTCGCTAAGAGGTGGCTACTTGTCAAGGAAGTGCCACAACCAATCGAGGTATTTGTTGTTTGGCTTCACGAGGAGATCCACTCCTTCTTTCAAGATGTTGGCCCCCATAGTTGTGCTCGATTTTAGCTCTTTGCTGATAGTCGGAGCAGCAGGGGCGCATGCCACGCCCCCTTTTGCCCCCTTCTTTGCTTTCGCTGTGAATGACCGTGCGCTGCTAGCTCCTCCGTCCTTCAATGGATCTCAGCACCACAATCTTCTTTTGAATTCTCATGCAACCATTAAAAAGAAGCATGGTAAACTTGTCGATAGGAAACGCACAACACTTCCTCTGGTTCTATATGACAATCCACCCTCATGGTGATCCAGCCTTTGCACCTCACCTCGACATCCAACAGTCACCGAACAACAATTTCTTCTGTGCTTCCGCAAGTCTCATGTAGCGCCTCTCTCATCCCACTGCATGCAGGTCCGATCTATGCTGCTACTGATCTCTTCCAAACAGCCTCTCTGTAGGCCTCAACACTCTTCTCGAGCTCCACACATAGCAAAAAATTATTTAATGCTATGTCGGTAGTCCTCACCACCATATCATGCCTTCCACAGATGTTAAAAAATGATGCAGCAACTGCACCAAACTCGGGCGACTAATGATACTCCACCGTAAAGCAGATCCTTCACCCACGGGGTTGTTCTTAATATAGGATGGGAACACTTCACCCACACAGCTCTTTGAGCCACCACGCAGCCACGGTCACACAGGATTTCAACAAGAAACACGCAGGTTTTTGTTTAAAACAGGGTCAGCACGAATATACATCACGCATTCATGAAGACCTTCGCGACTGTACATGACAGACCTATGACGGTCAGCTAAATAATAGCACGATAAGGGTTATAGTGGGATTGACGCGTTTATGCACCTAAAACTTGCGACGATTTCGCCTTAGTCGCGATCTCCACTTAGCTTATAGGATTGACAACCTTGAAGCTTTGATACCATGATAAAAAATCAATATATTAACTAAATGACTCTCCAGGTGAGATATCTGGAGAGTGTACAAACACTCATACACACACTCTATCTATATTTCAATGAGCCAGATGAGCCTCTAATATATAGGCTTTCATACTAACGGGTGGTTTGAACCACTCCCTATCAAATAGGATCTCAATCCTATTCTAAAGCAACAAACACCTAAACATAGGAAAGCTTAAGTTTCTCAATTAATGCTAACAATCCTTGCCCTCGCTACTCATGATGGAGTAGTACTGGAGATGGAAAATGTATTGGGAACATTCCCAAAAACTCACGTAGATTTTCAACATTACACTGTGAAATATCGGTGGTGAATGAGTCCCACATTGACATGGCCACCACATTCCACGTTGGCACCATGTGGCTATCATGTGTCACATGTCACTCCACAACCCTGCAACGTGTAACCATTTTCAGCCAAATCAATATTCCAAATTAAGTTTTTCATTTTCCATGTAACCTTTCCATGGGCAACCATGTCATCAACGACGCTAGCAGGTGCCAACTCAACTTAATGAAAAGTGCTTTTTAAAAAAAATAAATATAAAAAACAAAAACATTAAGTTTATCATTTATTAACATACATATTTCTCGTCTAGTGGTGGAATTTTCTCAAAGTGATACACAATCACACCTTGGAAAAAGGTACGTGGTCTGAATTAACATTAATTAAGTTTAATTATCACTAATTATATAATTATAATTAAATAAAAGAGCTTAAAAAACATTAAAACTCTTGCTTTATAAAGAATTTCATATATGCAAAGGGAAATCTGCCAACCTCGAGTTCATGAATTCCCTATTACTAATGTTTTCATCTATTGCTATGGTGATTCGTGATTCAATCAGGGAAGCATGAATGGTTCATAACTTTTGCGGAAATCATTTTTTTGACATAATTTTAAAAGAGAATTTCCTTCCAATCCCAATTAGTGTAATCATGGTATGATAAATCTCTTATCCACCTCCCTTCAACACTAATTTCCAAACCCCGCCCTCCTTCTGTTGTTGAGAACCAACTGTCCCCAAAATCGAGACATGATGGACGCCACTCTTCTCTCCCTGGTAAACCCCGTGATCCCATTAATGTTCATGCATACAATCACATTAATTCCCAACTTGTACCACAAAATTATTTCTCCACACAACCAACTCCTCCCCATCATCAATACCCAAATTCCACACCCTATACATTATTGGAGTAGTCTTTAGCTAAAATTGTGGCCAATTTTTTTTTTTCTATGTTGTTTAAACTAGTTTTTTCACTGCATATATTGATTCAACACCCTCTAAATTCCTTGGGGAACTTCAACAGTGAAGAATTTGTAAAATTATTAGAGTACAATTACGGATCTAGCTGAAGAATAATTGCACAAACTCGCAAGAATTGAAAAAGAAAATTGGAATTGAGAATGAATTTGATTACCCAATATTGATTTGAGAATCAATACATAAAGCAACTAATTTAAGCTTAGTTGTACATGCAATAACTAAGGATAATTAAAGCTAACTAAAGCTAAGTGTGCTTTATGTTCTGTTAATGTGCACATGCACCACATGCAAGCACTAGAGTTAACTAACTAAAGCCAAGTGCACACCACATGTAAGCACTCGAGTTAACTAACTAAAGCCAAGTGCACACCACATGTAAGCACTAGATTTAACTAACTCTAACTAAGTGCACATCACATGCAAGAACTAGAGTTGAACTGAAGCTAATTAAGGCTAACTAGGTGCATGTACACCAACACCCCCCCTTAAGCATAACTTAGGTGAGTGTGATGCAAAATGAATGAGTCCCGAAAAAAAGGCCATTTTAGGTACCCATGTGTAATGCATGAAAAAGAGGAAAGAGGGAAAACCCAGTGAGAAGAAACCCCCCCGTCAAAATATAATGCAAAAAATAGAGAAAAGACAATTGCTAAGCAGTCGTGTCCTTCACCTCAAGACAATCTCATGGAAATTGAAACTTTTGCTTAGTGAATGCCTTGGTGAAGATGTCAGCAGTCTACTCAGAACTGGGACAGTATTGTAGATTGATGATCCCATCATGAATCAGTTATCTAATGAAATGCATGTGGATCTCAATATGTTTGGTTCTCTTCTGCTACATTGGATCTCTGCAAAGCTTTAGTATACTCTGATTATCACACCATATGATAGTGAGACGATGGACATTGATACCAAGCTCAAAAAGGAAATATTGTAGCCAAATGACCTAAATAAAGGTATTCACTGCTCCTCTGTACTTGGCCTTTGTTGATGATAAAGAAATGGAAACATGCTTCTTGTTTGACTAACAAATTGGGCCGGATACCAAACTAAGTACATAATCGGAGGTGGAATTGCGATCAAGGTTTTCACCAACCCAATCTAAATCTGTGAACTCAATGAGATCCAAAGAAAATATCTCTTTCATCCAATCACCTCTGAGCCATATTCCAAGCATGTATGTGGGGTATCATGGAATAAACCAAGGAAAAACCAAACTAGGTCTTCTAGAGGCCAAACTTCCTCAACCCTTAACCAGTGATTCCACCTCATGGTTGGACACCACTAACCATCACAAGATGAGTCTCTACCAAAGTTATCCATGGCTTCAAAACATTTGTTCTAACCTAGCTTCCAAGATTAGCAACTTAACCCACAACTCCTGCCAGGCTCCAGAGAATTTGTTCAACCAAGTCTTCGAGGACTAGTAGCTCAACCCACCAAGGGCTCTAGAGAGTTTGTCCAACATAGGCTTCTAGCACTAGTAATTGAACCCAAGCTGTTACAAGGCTTTCAGAGTGTTTGTTCAACCAAGGCTCCAAGATCTAGTAACTCAACCCATGGCTATATGGAACATGAGCACCAATCAGAAAACAAAAACGAAAACCCACAACACCATGGCTATCCAGGAAATGGAAACGCTAGGAAAAATCATTTTCAATCTAGGAAATCCTCCATGCCAATGAAAAATCATAACCAACAACCACATGCATATACCATGCATGGGAAAACTAGCAAGGAAATCATATATGTAACTGGGTACCTTCAAAGTAAACTCGTTGTAGTTGTTTATCCTTCTCCTACTTTTCCTTCTTTCTCCAAATTCATAGTATGCCCAAAATCCTCCAAGACCTCTCTAAGAACTCTAAGTGTGCAATAGTGTGAGGGAGAGAGAGTAGAATGAGAGTTCCAAGATAGAACTAACACAATCTTATGAACTTATCCTCAGAAGCCTTTTTATCAGTGAGGCCTCTATTTTCTTCATTTACCATTATTTTCCTTCATTTTCCTCTTCACATGAATCCCACGACCGTTCACCTTCATTTTCTCATATTTTCCATTATTTTCATAAATAAATTCCAATTAATGCCACTTTTCCTTTCTAAAGCCTTTGCCATATCCTTTTCCAATTTCCATAGCCATTAATTAATCACAAGGGATTCCCCATCACTATGTTTTTGCCCAAAATTTAGCTTGGAATATGTGTCCCATTACCTTCATCTTATTTTTCCTTTATTAACTCTATTACATGTATTTTTAACCAAGGTTCTTACACGATCCTAGGAGCCTGATATCTAGTTAACTAGGGTGATTACATGATCCTAAGAGCTTCATATCTAATTTTCACCAACATGTGTAATTCATTCAAATTTTTAATATAAAATTAATCTGATCCATTTACAATATTAAAAATAATAAAATAAATTCAATTCAAGTTATAAATATAAAAATTTAATATGTATGTTTAAATAGTATTAGCATGTATTTAAACATATATTAATAACAAAAAAACATTTAATTGTGTACAATGTAGTTTATAAAAAAATGTCTCACTAAGTATGTTAAGTAGAATATTTATGTATATATTAGTGCAGTCATATAAATTAAATGACTAGTAAATGCCATAGGCATCAATCCATGTTGAAAATCAAAACACTTACCCCATTATACATCTCACATTACCCATATAAAAAAAATGATACAAGTTACCTAGATTATAACTTTACTTTATCTTATTATTATTATTACTATTATAAAATGAATCAATATATGGGTTAAATATATATACATTTTAAAAGACATGTGACAATATTCTTAACCATGGAGATTCAGCCCCACTTTACCATGGAAATTCTTAACTTTTAAATAGCTCTTCTTTCAATACTATGGCTTACCAATACCAAATGACCAATATGATAGATCTTGATATGGCATTTTCTTTAACTAATTAATTTGAGATAAATTAATTAAAAGAGAATAACTTGGAGATAAATCTTAACCATTGATGGATGAATGCTACTATGAAGATTCAAGCATATTCCATGGAGGTTAAATCTCAACCATCCTCCTAATAATTATTGATAATTGCATTGAGAGGTGCTCTAGAGCATAATATAGGGGGTATGTGTAGGCATTAGACGTTGGATGTTATATGTAAACAATTTTTAAATGTCGGCTATATATATAACATAACAATAGCCTGGAAGATGTGTAGGCATCAGATGTAAACATTTTTTAAATATCAAATCTATATGTAATGTAAGTATACATGAACATACCCACACTTGGGTTCAAAAAGTAACATTTAATGCATACCAAAGTATGGGAGACCAAATTATTTATTTGATATCGTACCAAGGGATGTTGAATGATGAAGGAATGGGGTGTGTTGATGATTGTTTGAATCCAAACTTTAATATGACCTAAATATTCATGGTTCTCCAATTTGTACATCTCTTCCGCAACTTGATGTTTTCTCTCTGTAGATTGATAAGAATGGTTAAGGGAAATTATAGGGTTTTTCTCTTGATATTGTTCATGAGCTTCAACAACATTTTTCGAACAAGTTTCAATCATAAATAACTCCTCCAATGGTTTATGGATTAAAGGTTCTTCCTAAGGTAAATGTTGTGTGGTAATAGTGAAAGTTTCAGAATTCACTCGTCTACCCTCTTTAAAATATATGGCATTACATTCGATATGGGAGTGAGTAGGAAAAGTAGGTGTTTTAAATTGATGTGAAACTTGATTGTTGCGATTAGGGTTTAGTTGCACAAATGGCTAGGACCATAGAGAAGGATAACATGGTGGTTCATTAGACAAGAATTGTAGCTTTTGTGGCTCAGGTAATGGAGTTTTCATGGTAAATTTCTCTAGAGCAGAGCCTCTAAACCATCCTTTAGGCTACGGAAATATTTGACTCGAGGGAGAGGGACATTGTAGACATAAGATGTGGAATTGAATAAGAATAGGGCTATAAGCTTTCAATGAAACTGTACAATTATAGCTCTGCTGAGGAACCTGTTGGTGACAATAAATAGTATTCCAAGTATTAAATGACAATTGGTTTTGAGTTATACCTTTCGGTCTATTTATTTCCTTACTGATTCCTGAAATAATTATTGTTACCTTAACAGTGATGGGAAATTTATCGAGTGATCCTCATTCCACCGATTCTATTCTTCCTTCAAATCATCCAATTGTAAATTTAGAGAGGCTTTCATAACTCCTATTTTTGTAGCATATTCCAAAACTCGAGAAGAAAGTTCTCGAGAATTCTTACCTGTCATGGAGATTCCTCTTCAATAGATAATATATAATCTACAAACATCATCATTTGGCAAGTGAAAAACTTCACCTACTCCTATCAGAATTAAAGGTTCTAAAAATTTATATTTGATTCCTTTGAGTGGGAGTGTTTTCAACATCTCTTTTGCCAAATCTTTATGTTTTTATCTTTTAAGGTTGTATCTAAATCTCCCCAAATAGTCCTCCAAACTTTCCTCTTCCCCTTGTATCATTCAAAAATTATCGTCATTAGTCTCACAGTAGTATTGGTACTTATCAAAGAATACATTTTTCATATCTTCCCATGTTTGAATGTAGTTCCCTCCAAGGCTCATGAACCATTATAGGGTTGTTGTTTTAATAATAAGAGGAAACACTTACAACCTTTGAGAATTAATACAATAACCATATCCTCTACATAGTACTTCAAACTCAAATACGAATGTATCTAGGCCTTCATTTCCAAAAACTTGAAATTTTGATAGAGCATAAGGGCGAATATTATACATTTGTACCACTCCTCCTTGACCTTTGATAGTGAATTCAAAGGCTATAATGTGTGTTGTTTCATCCAAAAATAGAAGAAGTTATCCTTGTACTATTTTGAGACTCCTTCTTTGAATGTTGTTGTCAACTGGCTAGTGAAATATGTTCATTGGATGACTGATATTAGCCTCAAACTCACTGAAAACTGCCTCAAAATTCCATTTACTCTTTTCTTCAACAAGAGAGCTGGTATATTACGTCAACATGTGGATAAGTATATATAGGGGGTTCTTACAACACCCTAAAAATGGAAACAAAATGTGCAATAAAGGAACAAAAGCTTTTGTGAAAAACTACGTAAAGTCAAGAAAACCAAACTACAACAAGTCACCAAGGTCAATCCTCTAAGAACCTCGTCAGCAACGGTTCCAAAACGTTTGGTGAAGTATAAGGTGGATTAATGGACCAACATTTAATGTCAATCTGGGGTCCATGGACTTCGAGGGGAAACACTAGAAATTCCATAGAGAGACTTCAACAACCTGCAAAACAAAACCCTAGTTTGTCTAGAAACTGCTCATACCTTTGGATTCCTGCACTAGTCAATCTATTTGCTAATCATGCACTCAAAATCAATCTTTAGAAATTAAGCCATAAACATTAATCCCGCGAATCATCAACAATTTGTAAGAAAACCTTAGTTTTTGGAAAATGAGAAAGTAAACTCTAACTAGTAACAATAAAAGAACAAACCCTAATTATTAATCAATCTAGAAAACATGAGTATTAATTCCTTAAATGACTTATAAATTTAAACATGAAGACTGACTTAATATAACAATAAATGAAAACTTGATAAAACTCTTATATTTATCAAGAAAAATACTCAATCCAAAGAAATCAATAAACCCTAGCTAGAAATCCTACACTCTTGTTCTTTCTTCTAACAATCTTTTGTTTAGTCAAATGGATGGATGAAAATTCATCCTAAGGTGTTACCAAACCAAAGTGTATTAATTATAAGATACTACATACATATCAAAATAATGTTCTATTCTCTGAACTAACACAATATTTTCATGTGCTCAAATTATATCTTGGTTCTTCAAACAAACATTAGAAATAATGTGGCAATCAATCCAAGAAAGGAACTACTATTTAGGAATACAAACTAAAAACCTTGTAATCAAGGTACTCTCAAAATCTACAAGAATAAACCATAAACTTGCCACTCTTCGATCAATTATTAATATAAGAGTAAAAAATAATAGATGTCTATCTTGGAGACCAATGCTTTATACAGGTACAAAATGATAAAGATGTAAGTTGAATTGTAAGAAAACTTGTCAAAACAACTTGGAATATCTGATTGAAACAATGAGGCTTATTTCACACAACATGTTTCTTTAGTTATTGATACCTAGTAGAGATTTCAAATAGATCATAAATTCAAACCACAACTCGTAGAAGATCTAGAATCCTCAACTCCGTAGACCAAATATAATGGTCACAAAGAATACAGACCTCAACAACCACAAATAAAATATATGACCTATGTTTCTTATTAATGAAGAAGTACATTTCATGGTAGTAGGGTTGCATTAGAGTTTTGAGTAGCCTTTTAGGTTTATAACCGAGATCCATAGTCTTAAATTATATTTAAACCACCAAGCATATATCATCAAATATCAAATGCATATTGATTGATTTCCAACCAGTGATGAAAATCTCATACTAAAATTTTGATCCAAGAAATAGAAAGGTTGAAATATTATAAGTTTGTTGTGCTTTGTCAAATGTCAGAGAGTTTATAATTAGACCTCTAGATCTTGTACTAAGAGTTATAGACCAAATATATCAATATATATATATATATATATATATATATATATATATATATATATATATATATATATATATATATATATATATATATATATATATATATATATACTTTCAAAATCTCTCGACACCAATACCACTTACTCAAGATTTAGAATAGAGTATTAATGAAATAAGCATTTTCAAAGCACATAAAAATTTGTAATCACAAATTATGAAAAAGGATCATAGCCCAATCATATGTATTGTAATATTTACCATTTTTCATCTCCAAAATCCACAATATTTACAAATCTCGACACAAACCAAAATCTTTGCTAGTAAATTAAATAAATCATGAAAGAGGCAAAGCATGTCTTGTAAACACAAATTTATTAGGTTTAAGAATAGATCCAAGCACTCTATGCACCTCTGCAAAAGAAATAAATTCACACCTTAATGAATAAAAAACCAATCCACAAAATAATGTATAGGAGTGGTAGTGAGCTACATTGGTTGGGCCCTAACCAAGTGGCTCGCACCCTTAAACAAAATATAAACCACAGAATGCAAATAAACTTAAATACACCTAAGATTAAAGAGAACCTTGCATGAATTTATTAAATAATTGTGAAGTCCTTTTGCATCATGGAAAATAATCTCATAATTGAGTTTATCAAAGGGGGATAACCCCAAAAACTCAATTCAAGGACATAAGAGTATGGAATGGATTACTGTTGTCTCTTAACATAATTATGTTTTTCTACTCTTTTCACAATACAAATTTTCTCCATTAAAACAATGTGAAAAATCGAATCGTAAATACTTTCTATCAATGAGAGTAAAGTACAACCAATATATAATCAAGGAGACACAAATATGATATTAATTTCCATTTTATTTCAATTCTAGGCATGATCCTAGGATTATGGAAATTAGTGCAATTTTTACAAAATTGCCTCAAAGAACCTTGCATAACTCTTAGACCAATGCAAATTGTGGGAAACGGTTTAGGTTTTAGATGACTTGATATACTAGGAAAACGGTTTTAGGTTATAGAGTCCAATCAATTATTATTATATTGCAATTTGTTGACATCATGAATTTTCAATTTACTTCGTAAAGAATTAGTGTGTGTCCTAATTGAATTGTCGAGAGTTCACAGTAGAATTTGCGTCAGAGAGAACAGTTGATGAGATGTAGCATAACCACAATTACAACCCCCCATAATGTACACGAATTGTGGATATTTGCAAATCAATGAGGGCAATCATCATAGCATTGTCAAAGTCTCTAGAGATACTAATCACGTAATTCATTTGTTTCCTACTTTAAAATTATTTTGTAATCTATCACAAATTCCAAAGTTGAATTAGCAAAATATTTTAAAATTAGGAAAACCTTTTTTCGTTTACAGAAAGATGGGAAAAATGACCTTTTTCACCCAGAGTACAATAATATCTAAACTAGTGGCGATCTACATTGACATAGGGCATAACCAATGAATTAAAAATATGTATATAGGTACGTGTTATGCATGAGAATTAAACGTTATTCAATTGGTAAGTCGATAAGTCACTATTTGTCATTCTTTGGAGGGGATGCATAGAAATGCATACCATCCCTCCTCTACATTCCTAGTTTGATAATGAGGTAAGGTGCAACACTTCTATGATCCAACTCCATTTGGTGGTTATTGTTGTGGTTTGGGTTTTAGAGGTGTCATCGAAGTAGGAAGTTCTAGGAGAATAGCTTTATGCTTATGTACCCCCATTTTTGTTGCCTTCTTGGGGGTTTTGTATCTTTCTTATTCTATTTTGTGAATATTCATTTAGATAAATTCTTTTGGGACTACATCCTAGTTTATTAAACTGTAAGAGTGGGTGGGTTGTTATTATTCTGGGATGGGTTGGAATTTTATTTGACATCGAAGGTTTTGTTAGTTTAGTTTGTCCCTACTATCTTTGTATTTGAGTCATTTTGTTTCCTTGTGAAATACAAGATAACACATCAATGAGTTAGTGTAAGGTGTAGGTTTGATGAGTGAGGGGATTTAAGTCATCATAACCTAGAGAACATTGGCTAGGGTGAATCTGTACACCCCAACCCTTATCAATACAACTAATTTTAATGAGCTTAGTTCTAATAAAAAAAAATTGCAACCATCTAAAACAACTCAAGATGCTTCTAGAACAAATCATGAAAGAGAGAAATGATAACCAAAATATGATCATCTCATTCATAAATGATCTCCAATGCAACTAGTGGCTCATGAAAGACATATCAACGATTCTGGAAAGGGGTCAACGGAACCTACAAGAGAAACTAGATCACTTTGAAGGTAGATTGGATAACATGGAGAAACATGTACATTATGTATTGCAACATTCGTTGTCACCTGGTTCATGAACAAAGAATCCTATTTGGTAAATTCCCATGTTAGTTAATGGCTCCTGGTTGTGGACTGATCCTAAGGGTTTTTGGTTCCATGTTCCTTTTCATTTTTGGAAAGTGAGGTCGTTTTTGAAATTTGTAATATTTCTCTAGTAATTACTTATCAACCAATAAATCTAGTAAGGGTGAGGCTAGTAACATCGCTACAATAAATTTTCATAAATGAAATGAATAGATTCGCACACAAAAAAGGAAAAACAATAATTGGCTAATAAATTTGGTAAGGGTGAGGCTGGTAAGATTTTGTTAAGTTGTTCTGAACAATGTAATCTTTTTGTATAAATGAAAAGTCAATATTCGTACAAATTTGTAACGTTTTATGTATTGGAAGAAAAACTAATACATATTATGATTTACATACATGCAACAAAAACTTAGAGCCACAATTAGTGATAATTGTATATTAACTAGACAAACTTATTATTTATGTGACAGGAGAATCAAGGCGTGTGATTATTTGTGGAGATAAAGTGATTGTTATGTATGTTTTACCAATTATAGGATTTGAAAACCTAGGCATAAAACATTTTCATAAACCTCATGCATTTTAAAACATGGAAAAAGAAACATAGCATATCGATGAAAAGTAAGGAGTTCCAAACCCAAATTTTAAATCGTAAAAATCCATTAAAAATGATTAAGGTTATGCCAAAAAAAATTTGTAAGGACAACAGATAGTGTAGAAACAATTGGTAGCATTAAGTACCACAACATGCAAGAAAAGAAAAATGTCAGAAAGCAATCATCTTAAGTAGAACGTATGCAAAATAAGTAGTGTGTAGAGTAGAAATGTATGGAACAATTATGCGAAGGAAGAAATGTGTACGAATATGCGAAATTGGGAATGTGTGTGAAGGAAACATCAAAATAAACATCTAAATATTGAACAAAAATCTAGTCAAATTAAAACATTAGCTAGTTACGAAGTAAGTTATCAGAGTAAATTCTATTAAGCACTTAAGAAATGTATTGATTACGTGTTGATTCATCAAATAAATGTTGAAAAGATTTACATTTACTGCTAAGGGAGCTTTATGTAATGGTAGTATTAAGCCTTAATTAGTATTTTAATATGCATTCTGCAGTGTGGGATTTTGATTGATTTTATGTGACATTTTGTTAAAATGTTGCCAGTGAATGGGAAAAGATGTGTGTCAAATGACATGGAAATTGACATTTTTTAGTGCGAAGAAGAAGTGTGTGGAGGGGGAATCTATGTGGAGATGTGAATGTGTAGGAATACAAGTTCTCCTACACATACCCCTCTTCCCTACATCCTTTTAATCTGCTACGACAGATACTAGCTACAAAGCCCTGTGCACCTTCTTGATTTGTTTAGAACCAAAGAGAATTACACAATGCGTCAAATAACATGAAAATTGACATTTATAGTGTGTAGAGGAAGTGTTTGGAGGGGGAATATGTGTAAAGGTGTGGATGTGGGGGGATAAAGGTTCCCCTACATACATACCTCTTCTATACACCCTTTATTCCACACTCTAAAAGTTTAAAGATTATAATCCTGTGGATTCAAGTTACGAAATTAGTTTTAAAATGCCAATTTAAAATTTAGTTTCAAAGTTATGAATTTAATGAATCATATAACTAAGAATAATTATTTTTTTAATATTTTCTAGTCTATGATGTACGAAGTTTATTACGTTTATGTGACATTTGACCATAATGTTGTCGGAGAACGAGAAAATATGTGTCAAATAACATGAAAACTAATGTTTCATAGTGTGCAGAATAAGTGTGTAGATGTGGAATATGTGTGGAGGTGAAAATGTGGGGGAATAAAGGTTCTCCCACACATACCCCTCTTTTTCACATCCTTTCAATCTACAAGGATATATACTAGTTTCATATCCCTCTTTACCTTATTGATTTGTTTAGAACTAGTGATGATTACACAATGCCTCCAAGTAAATGTTATTAAGCATTTGAACAATGTCCTGATTACATGTTGATTTGCCAAATAAATGCTAAAGAGGCTTATATTTATCGATAGGATAGATTTTATTAATCGTAGGATAAATTCTTAATTAATTTTTTAATATGTGGTGATTTGCAGCGTAGGAGATTGGTGGAGATTATGTGAATTTTCTCCAAAACATTACTATGGAATGTGAAAATATGTGTTCCAAATAACATGAAAATTTACCTTTTATAGTGTGTGGAAGATGTGTGTGGAGGTGTGGGAGTGGAGGGATAAATGTTCTCCCAAAAATATTCTCTTCTATATATCCTTTACTCCACACACAAAAAATTCAAAAGCTTTGCATCCTGTGGAGTCAAGTTACGAAATCCGTTTAAAATACCAATTTGAAATTGGTTTCAAATCTATGAAATTATTTTTAAAATGCTAGTTCTAGTGTAACATGAACCAATAGAAAACTAAAGTACTCATGTAGCTCCTAGTTAAAATGGATGTTTTGGAATTTGTGGAAGAAATGTGTTAAACAAAAATGCACATGGAAGTTTTGAAGTGGGGGAATAAAGGTTCTCCCACATATACCCCTCTTCGATGGATCCTTTATTTGACATACTAAAAATTTAAAAGCTACCTATCCTATGGAGTCAAGTTACAAAATTAATTATAAAATTCCAATTTTAAAATAGTTTTAAAATTACGGAATTAGTTTTGAAACCAATTTTTGGCATCATATTTTCCCCAGTTTATCATATCCCAGCCTCACTCATTTCCCTAGTTTGTCACCTAGTGTTCTAAAAAATATCTTCTAGGAAAATAGGAAATATTGTCAAAAACTAGAAAATTTTATCCACCAGGTGCAGAAGAAGTTCACATTGGTTCAGAAGGAAATTGATTCATTTAATAGTAGATTTGATATTTTAAGACGAGTGGATCTACCTTCGTATTCAAACTTGAATGGAAAATTAATATCTTTGGATGCATACAATGAAATGCTAAATAGGCATGGAATAAATGATGATAAATTCTTTGATATGTCAGGAGCATTGAAGAATGAGAAGATTGAGGAAAAGCTAAGGAATTATTTTTACATTAACTATCAGGTGAGAACAATTTATCCTATTAAACCAACTTATCAAAATTATACTTCTCTAGATTCTATTTATATGAAATTGATATTGTAAACTATCCAATTGGTTTAAACTAGGAGCGAATTGCTAATATATAATTGTGAATTACTTAATAACGTCAACAGAATCCAGGAAAAGGGTGCACAAGCAAGCTCAAAATTGGGTTGTGGATAAAGTTTCAGCTTTAGTGCATGAGATCCTATGTTTTTTTATTTTGTAACAAAACATTGTTTCATATTTTGTATAAGTTGCTTTAGATATATTTCCTAGATACAACATCAAGCTTGAACTAACACAGAAAATAACACTACTCTCTCTATTTGATCATATCCAAAGGTACACATAGAATATCATTGGCCCTCGTTTTGCTACTAACATTATGATTCATGCATACATACATACATATATACATATACATATACCTATACATATACACACTCTTAATGTTAATGTAATGAAATTTTTGTTTGGATGTCTCTATATCATTATATAAACGTAAATAAATTAGAATTAGGATATTAATAAAATAACATTTAGTTGAATATGATTATATGATATGAACTTCAAAAAATAAAAGTTGGTGAGGTTTTCCCTTCCTTTACTTCTTTTTTTAGCTTAGCTTTCTATGAAAATTAAATTTGTATTAAATGACACTATTAAAATATTCTCAACACTATGTTGATATCGATTTCTAAAGTGTGCCAAATGCAGTAATCATGAAACACAATCCTATGAATTGGACTATCTCAAGTGGGAATTTAAGAAAAATAGATATGGTTTTTAGTAACCGATATTGGAAAATTCTTTTCCAATTGCAAACTAGGTAAATCAAGATTAGCTAGATTGATGATGATCAATGGAAAATGAAGACCATTAAACTAGATAACAGTCAAATGTCCTTTCATAGCTTTGATGTCAATTCATAATTTAAATGACTTATCACTAATTTCGACACACTATATGTAGGCATGTTGGTTCTAAAATTGTTTCTAAAAGATATAGGTAAGTGGTTTCCTTCATTTGTTTTAAAAATGACAAGTGTTATCGAGCTTTGGTTAATTATATGTCTATTACTTTTTGAATTTGTTGAGTCTTGTTGCAGGCCTATGGGCTCTGAATTTGTTTTGAAAATATCTAGGAAAGCATTTTGGTTCGTTTGTATTGAAGCTCGTGACAATTATCAAGGTTTTCTTTATCATATGTCTATTTTTTTTAATTTCTTGTGTCTTGCTAGTATCATCTTGTCAGAAATGTTTTCTGGTGAAGTGCCTTTTGAAATTAATTTTTGTTTTAGGGAAAAATTTCTTTAAATGGAAATTCTATTAGGATTTTGAAACATAATTTTGATATTCTTGGCCTTATTAATTTTGTGTTGGATTAGACGATATCATAGTAGCTTCATAGAACTGGTAGCTCAGGGGGGAGAGGTGCCATGTCACTCAATTTATGTTATTTAATAGAGAATATATCAATGAATTTATTACTATTGAAATAGTAACAATGAGAAAAATGGACCAAGGAAGCAATGGTATAAGTAGATAGGAATCGTTATATGAAATGAACCAAAATATATTAATTTTTATGAATATTATGTTGGAACTTCAAAAAAGGTCCAGGTGGCTAAAACTCGAACTAGACACCATAATAGCTCAACTAGAAGAGGTCTTGCAAAGAATGAATGGAAAAAATAAACCTTCATTCTGGAGGCACAATTAGGACGATCCCCAACCTCTAGGAAACATTATTGATTAATAAGAAAATTTCTAACAAATTTTACTACTTGCTCAACCAATCTTGCAATTCAGTATATGCTAAAAGCTACTTATTGCAATTTTCTAAAATTAGTATAACAAATAATTTCATGAAACATATAGTAGAATATTCCAACAACCTTGCATCACTTATAACTTAATCATGTTCATGGGACATAAATTCTAGAAATTATGCCAAATTGGATCATAATACTAATGTAAATGTTATTTGTGGAAGCATTTGATTTCATTTTCTAATAAAATTTCACAATTCCAAATAGATGGGACTTCTTCCTTCCTTTAGGAAAGGTTATATGATATTATTAACTTGACTTATCACTTTGTTTAAAAATTTAACCTGTTTTTTTATGTTGAAAGAACAAAATAAATCTTTAATATAAAGGAACCACTGGTTAATCCTACGATTAACAAAATATCCATTGTCGGTAAATGTGAGTACTTTTGGTATTTTCTCAGCGAATCAGTGCATAATCAAGACATCATTCTCGTGCTTAATAATATTTACTCTGAAGCATTGTGTAATGTTGACTAGTTGTATGCAAATCAAGAAGGTGCAAAGGGTTATGCAGCTAGTATATGTCATAGTCGATTGAAAGAATGCATGGAAGAGGAGTATGTGTGAGAGAACCTTTATTCCCCCACTCGTGCATCTCCACACACATTCATCCTTCGCCTACATTTCCCCTTCGCACATTGTTTTAGTACACTACCCCGTTTCTCAGTAACATTTTGGCAAAATATCACATAAACTCAATCAACCACCTAAGGCATATATTAGCGCATTAGTTTTAGATAAGTATTAATATAAGTTTCTATTGGTTCATACTACTTCAAACGAACATAGTGAAATACTCTACAGAAGAAATTCATGTGCGATGACAAAGACTATGAAAACATAAACTATGTGGAGAGGAAAAACGATTTCTAATATTGTTTTACTAATCATAAGATTTGAAAATTTAATAAATTAATAAAACAATGCAATATTTTACTTTGAAAAAAAAACATGACATAGGACAAGGGGATAGCTACAATTTTTTTTTATAGACTGCACACACTTGAAAACATGGAGAAAGAAACCTAGCATATTGTTGAAAAGCATAAATGGATGGAAATAGAAGGGATATAGTTAAAGAAAATAATAACATAGCTATATCTACATGCATAGAAATCATATTTTATCTAGTAAGTATGACTTTGAAATTGTTTTCTTTAACATATTTTCTTAATCTTGTAGTTTTTTCTACAAGCTGATAAAATTTTTCATTAAAATAATAGACATTTTAGAGCCAAGGATCGGAACAAGCTAGCAGCAAAATTCAAGAAGACAAATGCAATTGTTGTAACATGTCTGTGTGACTAATCTATGATACTTAGGTTATCGTATTCTTACTAGTTAACAAGAAATTCGTCACTTGGAAGTAAGAATCTTACTTGTAATCTATATTATTTTCTATCTGCTACAATGTCATACCTTTTAATATATTTTAGTGAAAAAAAAAAAATCATTCCCTCGCTTTCGAAATGAGTACCCATAATAGTTTCTAGAAACTCATTGTTACATGTGAAAAGGAAAAATAAACACGGATTTTTAGAGTATAAATAACATAAGTAAATAGAATAATACAAAACATGGAAGCTAAACAAAAAACTATTAGAAAACAGTAAGGTAGAAATATTTTCTTGTATTGACAATTACTTGTGATATTATTATATTCTTATCAAGTTTCTTTATGTTCTTTATCTTCTTCTTATTAAGAAATTATCAAATCAAAACAATGAAGATCGACACTAGATGTAGGCACTTAGCTAGGGGTAAAACCCCTATGAAGGGAAAAACCCAGTCAAGCTCTTCCACTAGTAAATCAAATTGAGACAAACCAAGGCCTTTGACTAGACCAAACGACCTTCCCCACTCCACCAATTCATCTGTCCATGCTGTTTGCGCAAAATTCAGTATTCTCTTCTTGTCAAAGTCTAGTTTCAACCGAGGTACAATAAAGGATTTCGACCCCTAGCTTCCAGAATTTTGGCCCTACTGCAGATATGAAATTTTAGCCCTCTAGCAACAACCCATAAAATCACATGTGTGGTAGAAGAGAGATAAATTGGCTTCATTTTTCTTGACAAGAGTCTCCTTCTTATTTGCCAGGATTTTCTCCTTCTCCTTAAGTATTTCTCTCTCTCTTTTCTTCTCCAACGATTGCAAATCGAAATTTCTTGTGTTTTTCTCCAAATGAGGGCAAGTTTTTTGCCTTTATATAGTGGATTCTAGCTCCTAATTAGGCCAACGTATCTTCCTTGAGGCCAACTTGGTGGAGGAGGACTAAATGACAATTTTTTCATCAAAATAAATTTTATTTCTATATATACGAAGCCCAAGAAGTGTTTATTGCATAATGACATGGACAAGGACTATTGATATAAACCCTATAAGCTTACAATGGAGGATTTGACCTAGAAATAAAATATTAAAGCATGAAACCATGTTAATAAATTATTTTCTTTTATAATAAAATTATTTTTCTTTCTTTTGATAAATATATTTCCTCTTGACCCAAATACAATTATAAATATTGACACTAGTTACATTTGTCAACACTCCCTCTTAACTAGGGAGGTATTCATAATTAGATATATACATAGGTACATCGAAGATATCAAAATGATGTTCTCTATGAAGAGTCACAACACATGTAGTGTTATAGATTAGATGCTTGAACAACATATCTAATCGGGTGGGACTAAGGTGCATTCCAAACTAGTTACAAGAACATGGTCACTTGGAAGTAAGACTCTTACTGGTAATCTATATTATTTTCTATCTACTACAATGTTTTACCTTTTAAAAAAATTTAGTGAAAAAAAGAAACTCATTCCCTGATTTTCGAAAACAGTGCCCATAATATTTTCTAGAAATTCATTGTTACATGTTCAAAGGAAAAATAAACTTGCATTTTTAGAGTATAAATAACATAAGTAAATATAATAATACAAAACATGGAAGTTAAAAAAAAACTATTAGAAAATCATAAAGATAGAAATATTTTCTTATATTCACAATTACATGTGATATTATTATATTCTTATCATCTTTATTTAACTTCTTTATCTTATTATTATCAATCAGTTATCAATAAAAAATAATGAAGATTAATGACACTAGTGGTAGGCACTCAACCAAGGAAAAAACCCTTATCAAGGGGAAAACTCAGTAAAACTCTTCCATTAGTAAATCAAATTGAGACAAACCAAGACCTTTAACTAGACCAAAAGACCTTCCCCACTCTACTAAGTCATCCTCCGAAGATGATTGCGCAAAATTCAATATTTTCTTCTTGTCAACTAGCTTCAAACGAGGTACAACATAGAATTTCAAAACTTAGCTTCTATAATTTTCGTCCTACTGTAGGTCTCAAATTTCAGCCCTCCAGCAACAACCCAGAAACTCGCACGTGTGGTACAAGAGAGAGAGATTGAATTATTTTTCCTTGACAAGTGTCTCCTTCTTTTTTGCTAATGTTTTCTCCTTCTCCTTAGGTATTTTGCTCTCCTTTTTCTTCTCCATCTATTGTAGATCAAAGTTCCTTGTCCTTTTCTCCAAATGAGGTCGATTTGTTGCATTTATATAGTGGATTCTACCTCCTAATTAGGCCAACTTGTCTTCCTTGAGGTCGACTTGGTGGAGGACGCCTAAATGACTCATTTTTCATCAAAATAAATTTTATTTCTAGATAGGAAAAGCCCAAGAAGTGTCTAATTCATGATGACATGGACAAGGACTCTTGAAATAAACCATAGAAGCCTGCAATGGATGATATGACCTAGAAATAAAATAATAAAGCATGAAACCCATGTTAATAAATTATTTTCTTTTATAATAAAAATAATTTTCCTTCTTTTCATAAATATATTTCCTCTTGACTCAAATACAATTATGAAGATCGACACTGGTTACATTCATCAACATTCCCACTTAACAAGGGAGGTATTCATAATTAGATATATACATAGGTACATAGAAGATCTCAAGATGATGTGTTCTATGAAGAGTCACAACACACGTAGTGCTATAGATTAGATACTAGACCAAAATATCTAATTGGGTAGGATTATGGTGCGTTCCAAACTGGTTACAAGGACTTGGTCACTTGGAAGTAAGACTCTCACTTTTAATCTATGTTATCTTCTATTTGCTACAATGTCATACATTTTATAATATTTTAATGAAAAAAAATCATTCCCTGATTTTTGAAACCAGTACCCATAATATTTTCTAGAAATTCATTATTACATGTGAAAAGGAAAAATAAACACATATTTTTAGAGTATAAATAATATAAGTAAATAGAATAATACAAAACATGAAAGTTAAACAAAAAACTATTAGAAAATTAGGAAGGTAGAAATATTTTCTTATATTGACAATCACTTGTGATATTGTTATATACTTATAAGATTTCTTTATTCTCATTATCTTCTTCTTATCAAGAAATTATCAAATTAAAAGAATGAAGATCAATGATAGTAGTTGTAGGCACTCAGCTAGAGATAATACCCCTATGAAGGGGAAAACCCATCAAACTCTACCACTACTAAATAAATTTGAGACAAACCAAGATCTTTGACTACACCAAAAGACATTCCCTACTCAACCAAGTCATCCTTCCAAGATGATTATGCAAAATTCAGTATTCTCTTCTTGCCAACCAGCTTCAACCAAGATATAACACAGAATTTCCACCCCTAGATTCTAGAATTTTGGCCCTACTATAGATTTGAAATTTTGGCCTTGCAGCAACAACCTAGAAACTCGCACGTGTGGTAGAAGAGAGATAAATTGGCTTCCTCTTGTTGGAAAGGTGTCTCATTCTTCCTTTCTAGGGTTTTCTCCTTCTCCTTAGGTATTTCTCTCACCTTTTTCTTCTCCATCTACTCTAGATCGAACTTTCTTGTCACTTTCTCCAAATTAGGTTGAGTTGTTTCCTTTATATAGTGGATTCTAGCTCCTAATTAGGTTAACTCGTCTTCCTTGAGGCTGACTTAGTGGAGGAGGCCTAAATGACTCATTTTTCATCAAAATAAATTTTATTTCTAGATAGACAAAGCCCAAGAAGTGTCTATTACATGATGACATGGACAAGGACTATTGATATAAACCCTAGAAGCCTACAATGGAGGATTTGAACTAGAAATAAGATAATAAAGCATGAAACCCATGTTCATAAATAATTTTCTTTCATAGTAAAATTATTTTTCTTTCTTTTGATAAGTATATTTCCTCATGACTGAAATACGAATATGAAGATCAACACTCATTACATTCTTCAACAATCATTCTTAACTATGGGTTATTCATAATTAGATATATACATCGGTACATGGAATATCTCAAAATTATGTGCTCTATGAAGAGTCAGAACAAACGTAGTGCTATAGATTAGATACCTGACCAGTATATATAATTGAGTGGGACTAAGGTACGTTCCAAACTATTTACAAGAACTTGGCCACTTAAAAGTAGGACTCTTACTTGTAATCTATGTTATTTTCTATCTACTACAATGTCATACCTTTTAAAATATTTTAGTGAAAAAAATAAAATCATTCCCTCATATTTGAAACAAGTACCCATAATACTTTCTAGAAATTCATTGTTACATGTGTAAAGGAAAAATAAACACATATTTTTAGAGTACAAATAACATAGGTAAATAGAATAATACAAGACATGGAAGTTAAACAAAAAGCTATTAGAAAATTAGAAAGGTAGAAATATTTTCTTATATGACAATTACTTGTGATATTGTTACATTCTTATAAACTTTATTTGTGTTCTTTATCTTCTTCTTATCAAGCAATTATCAAATCAAAATAATGAAGATCAATGACACCAGTTGTAGGCACTCATCGAGGGATAAAACCCCTATGAAAGGGAAAACCTAGTCAAAATATTTCACTAGTAAATCAAATTGAGACAAACCAAGACCTTTGACTAGACCAAAAGACCTTCCCCACTCCACCAATTCATCCTTCCAAGATGATTGTGAAAATTACAATATTCTCTTCTTGTCAACCAGATTCAACTAAAGTACAACACAAAATTTTGACCCCTAGCTTCTAGAATTTTGGCCCTACTACAGATCTAATATTTTAGCCCTCTAGAAACAACCCAGAAAATTGCATGTGTGGTAGAAGAAAGATAAATTGGCTTCATTTTGCTTAACAAGTGTCTCCTTCTTCTTTGCCTAGGTTTTCTCCTTCTCCTTAGGTATTTCTCTCCCCTTTCTCTTCTCTAGCTACTACATATCGAACTTGCTCATCTTTTTCTCCAAATGAGGTTAGGTTATTGCCTTTATATAGTGGATTATAGCTCCTAATTGGGCCAACTTCTCTTCCTTGAGTCTAACTTGGTGGAGGAGGTGTAAATGACTCATTTTTCATCAAAATAAGTTTTATTTCTAGATAGACAAAGCCCAAGAAGTGTCTATTGTATGATGACATGGACAAGGACTCTTGACATAAGCCCCAGTCGCCTAGAGTGGACGATTTGACCTAGAAATAAAATAATAAAGAATGAAACTCATGTTAATAGATAATTTTATTTTATAATAAAATTTGTTTTCTTTATTTTGATCAATACATTTCCTCTTAACTCAAATACAATTATGAAGATCGACACTAGTTACATTCGTCAGCACTCCCTCTTAACTAGGGAGGTATTCATAATTAGATATGTACATAGGTACATGGAAGATCTCAAAATTATGTGCTCCATGAAGATTCACAACACATGTAGTTTTATAGATTAGATACTAGACCAACATATCTAATCGGGTGGGACTAAGGTTTGTTACAAACTTTAGCCACTCTAGGTACCATCAGGATTTAGCTCTAATAGCAACCTAGGGATGTAGGTGCACATCCAAGGTCGAAGATCCAAGACCAACACCATGCCCTCTACTTCAATATCTAGACATCATCATAGGTTGGAAAAATGTCGTCCCAAGTATCATCCCTCTGTATAAACTAAATCAAATATGTCCATCAGTTCCAACATGTTTCAAAATGTTCAATCCTTTTATGGAGAGATTAACCTGTACATCCACAATCCCAATTAGATAAAATTTAAAATATATATACAAGTTAAAAAAACCTCTGGGATATTCAAATATACTGATGTTTCTTAGGTAATCATCATGTCAAACATATCTAGTCAGAATCTTTACTTCTTTAACTCTTGCAGCAACATCAAACTCAACCTCATAAATTCTTCCAAAACAAACTTTAACCACTAGTATTGCTTCATCCATTCTCCAATTTCAAACATCCTCATGGCCTTTTGATCAAAATTTTCACTTCTCTTCAAGTTCCCTCTCAACTAGGGAGATATAAACTTTCCTTTATCCAATCAACTATCTTATTCTTCCAATCGTATAGGATCTTCCTTTTTGCATCAACAATTCATTGAAGAATTCAAACCTTCCAAATCAATTAATTTTTCAAAATTTTAATTTCATTGAGGTTCTCACAGCTCCCTCTTTCCATCATGCTCAATATCATCATCAAATTATGATCGAATATGAGGTAAGAATGTTGATCATCTTGAAGACTATGTACTTGTCAACCTTGAACAACAAGTACAACCAAACAAAATATATATGTACAAGAGTATGAAGTCAAATTTATAATATAGGGTTAGCATGTCATTATAATAGGAGCATAATAAATCAGATTTTATTGAAGTCCTAAACCTAGTTAGGTTTTATAATCAATCAAGAGTTTCATCCATTGACTTTTTACAAAACAAATTTACTAGGGTGTCATCATATATTTTATAATAAAAAATATATCATATTGAAAACATTATACTTCTAGGGTTCCATTATTATTTCCTAGAAACTTATATCAGTCTCATACTAGGGTTTTATTGTAAACGCTATATACAAACATCAAAATCCAAAATTAGATACACAACATTTTTACCATGCTAGGGTTTCAATTATACGAAAGCACATACACCTAGAGATCCATTTCTAGAGTTTTATATTGACTATTACAAGGATTTTGTCCTAAACCCTAATTTACCAAATCCTAATAAAATGAGGGTCTATAGATATCAACAAAAAGCCCTAAAAGGATAGGGTTTTACCATAACATTGTTAAAACCCTTAACAACAAGAGAGTAGGATTTCTATAAAAGATCTCAAATTTATTAGTAAACCCTAAGAAGATTTGGGTTTTATCATTAGCATACCCTAAGCATCAAACAATTAGGGTTTTATCAAAGTAAAATGATAAGAGATATAATTATAAGGGTAGATTCAATCTAGCTATTGATCACCCTAACAAGAATCTTTATGATTCAAAACCCTAGACATAAGAGAGTTATTAACATAAAACAAATGAGAATGAGAGTGATCATGCATTCGAACGTAGGTCCAAGATTGCGGCGAATTAAAAAAAGAAAGGGAGTTGATTTTTTCGATGGCGAGGGTTTCTCAGAGTGCATACTACACTAACACTGCTCTCCAGACCTGCGATCTGGGCGTCAATTGAGAATTAAGGAGGGGAGCGCACTACCACTATAGATGATCTGAAGCCGCGCACATTGACATTGCTAAACAACCAATCATTTGGCTCTTCCACGAACCAGAAAATGACCCTCAGGCGACAAATCAAATCCTACTCTGGCTACAAATGATCTCCCCTCTCCTAAATCAAGGTGTATTTGGCAAAAAGGGTAAAGGGATTAAAGGAATGAGCACAGAGCTGGTAGATCGTCTCATATCTGGGTTAGATCCAAAAGCCTGCAAACGTTTTGACTATGTCTCCCATCGACCCACTGATCCAAAGAAAAAATGAAAAAGAGAACCCTTCTGGAAGGTTTCGGTAGCACAGGGTAGAGCCTAGGGAATCCATTGGGTTTGTATCTCTTTTGATCTACCCATTCCTTGTATCACAGAGTACTATACTATCGAGAATAAGGCAAAAAGCCTACTTTTGACTCAAAACAGAGAGACATAATGACTGTCCATCCAAAACTAGGTCCTCCCTGATGCCATAAAGAACACAATCAAGGGTATGGTAGTCATTACCCTAGAACTGTTGTGGCTGATAGCATACGAGGTGCATAAACCAGTTGGAGTCGGACTTGTATCTATCGTCATCTCATAAGATCCTCCTTCATCAGCCTATTGCCAAAGCGATCAAATAGATCTGTCCAAGCAGAAGATCGATTATCAAACTATTCGATTCGATCCCGTGAGAAAAATAAATTGGTGTATAGCACAGAGCTGGGTTCCAGTCCCTAAAGGAAAAGAATGGAATTTAATAGATACACTACCAAGAATCTTGGGTACACAAAATCGATCGTTACTTCTAATAGCACATAGAGAAAGAGATCCCCTGGGGGAACATGGACATAGGAAATTGACAAATCTAGCATATGATCCATTGCAATTATTACAGGGCCCACATATGGCAAAGAAAGAACCCATCAAAGCACTGATATGCCCAGATCCAGCAGATCCAAACACATTGGGAATAGATGGAGCTCTTTCTCAGACAAATTCACTCACTATTGAGGTGGACTCGATACAAATATTCATCAAAATGTTGTAGAGCATACATATCTGCTAGAGGCTCCATAAGGGGATGAGGATCCAAGACTTAAGGCATGAAATACAGATTCACCTCAGTATACTAGCAAGCTGTCAAAATCTGATTTATTTAGGACACAACCTACAAGATAATCACACACTTCAGGATTATGGCATCGTCAAAGATTCAACTATCACAATCAATTTTTGTCTACGAGGTGGATGCTCTAGAACCATCTCAAAGAACACAGGCTCTTTTAAAGATGTATTCAAAGGTAGGGAAAGAGCACGAACCAAACTAGCAGCATTTCCCGATCTACTAGGGCCCTACATCGTGGACAAAAATCTAAGACTCCTGTTCTCACAGTCTCAATGACAAAGGTAAATGATTTATATTTAGATCTCTATAAAAAAGTAGTTATATGTAGATTTAATGGATTTTATCCAAAATATGATGTGTTACACCAATGAATTTTTGTTGCATGGTCACCAAATTGTGAAATATACCTATGCCCCAAGGGGTTTTTCATAGTCATATTCCACACAGCACAAGAACGCGAACATATCCTTAACAAGGGACCATGGTTCTAGGGCAATGTTGGACTCTTCATGACCCCTTGGTTCCCATAGTTCGATGCCAACACTATGGTGGTATAAAAATACCAGTTTGGGTCAGGTTGCATAACCTTCCATTACACTTCTGGAATCATAATGTTTTAATTGCCATTGGGAACTCCCCGGGACATTCCTAAAGATTGATGGGGATAGACTTACAAGAGGAATATTTACTTTTTCCAGACTATGCATTGAAGTAGACCTCAGTCAGAGACTACCAAACAATATTACATTGAATTTCAATAATACACAATGGACTCAACCATTAGACTATGAAAATACAACTTTTCGATGTTGTGGATGTTTAAAAATAGGCCACCTCTGTAGTGCTTGTCCACAAGCCAAAAAATACCTCAAATGGAATAGGAAGAAATATAAAAGGCCAAAAGGTTGGCATTATACATAGCCCTAGGAAAAAGAAGTAGAAAGAGAAGAAACAACAATAAATAAAGCATAATTGGATCCTCAAAAGGGCTAGAACAACACACAAAAGGAAGAGAAAAATCCCACCAATCCCTGAAACTTGGGGCCCTACAACCCCCCGCTGCAACAAGAGACCCAAATGGAAGTAAGTGGCAACAAACAAGCTCATGGATTAGAAGGATCTGACTCTAACAAAGAATACCGCATAAATATAGATGAAAGTCAACTGGCCATTGTAACACCCACTCCCAACACTGGAGGTTGGCGAAAAGTGCAAAAGAAAAAGGCAGAAAAGAATAGGCTAGCTGTAATTTTTTAATTTTTTTTATGTATCTTATGAAACAGGAAAAACTTATATGCATACAATTTTTAGCATCTACAACATGTAATTTTGCCATATGAATAAAATTACGATTTTTCCAAGGGGAGAAAAAGAGAATGATCATACATTTTTGTATGACGAAAATGCTGCAACAAATCTTGTAGTCTAGGACATACCTTGAGTTTTTCTTTAAAATAATTTGTAGGATATCATCTTTTCTAAAGGGTAACAAAGTTTCTCTCATGATTCAAGTCTTTCTTTGAAGTTTCCTCCATAATCCTTGTGTATTCTACAAGCTTTCCTACTAAGAAAAATACAAAGTAAGGATTATGAGCATGCAATATAAACAAATCTTGATGTGTGGAGGAAATCAACCATGAAAGAGGAAACAAAGAATAATATACTTATATTTTGTTAAAATAATGAAGCCTTTGTCTTAATCCAGTCTTTCTAAGGGATACCTACAACTTATCAAAATAATTCAAGAACTTCTAACAAGAGATATTAGATCAAAAGATAAAAGAAAAACTTTACAAAACTTAAAATAATAATCTACAAGGATATGCAAGGAAAGACTTAATAGTATAAATATTTTACTCTAGATTCTTTGGCCTTTTTCTTTTTGGGTGGAGCTTCATCAACAATTGTTGCATGTTCTCTTCCTTGCTTCTAATTATATTTCTTAGGATTTTCTAGATATTTATTATTATAATGTCCCATCTTATGACAATGATAACACTATATTTTAGATAGGTCAATTTTCTTCTTTGGTCTCTTAAATTTATTGTTTCCTCCCTTCTTCTTGTAGTGAGAAGAATAAGCATTTGAAGTGTTTTTCTCATCTTCTTCCTTCTTATTATTTTCTAATGAGATTTGAGCTTCTCTGATTGACTACATGCATTCTAGATTTATTCAAAGGATAACGTTTCTTTCCAACTACTAATTCTTGATGCAAATGAACTCCATGATTTTGGTAGACCTAGTAGAGCAGAAACCCAATGTTCCTTTTCTAGAATGATCTCGTTAATCGCTTAGAGCTAATCTCTTACTCAGGATATCCTCACAAAATATGAAGATACAGTATCATCTTTTGTCATCTTCAACGTTCTTGGTTCATTCTTGAGACTAATTTTTTTTCTAATGTTCTTGATAGTGAATAGTTTAGAGAGAGATTCATACATCCATTTTGTAGTGCCCATATTTCATATATAGTGGATTATGTTGTCTTTTACTCCATCTACAATTATATCCGTAGCCATGATGTTTTTCTCCTTATATCTTTATTTTCCTACATCATTTGTGGGTTACTTCACCTTTTCTTGAACAAAATCCAATACTTTATATTTTGCAAGGATGAGATCCATCATTTTCTTCCATGCTCTATAATTGGCGACTCCTTTTAAATTATTATTTATCTTCATTGAAGTTGCCATATATTTTCTAGATGTAGATTCTTCCCTTCATGTTATGATCTTGTATTGAATACTTTCTTTTGATGCTTCCTTATTTAAATATATTTTCAAGTTTCCTTTCTCTCTTCTTTTACCTTAGAAATGATACCATGTTAGAAAATCGAACAGGAAGAAATATTTTCTTATGTTGAAAATTACTTGTGATATTCTAATATTCTTATTAGCTTTCTTTATGTTCTTCTTATCAAGTAATCATCAAATTAAAAGCATGAATATCAATTACACCATAAGTAGGAACCCAGCCAAGGCTAAAACCCATATGAAGGAGGAAACCTAGTCAAACTCTTGCACTAATAAATCAAATTGAGACAAACACATACCTTTGACTAGACCAAAAGACCTTCCTCACTCGACCAAGTTAGCCTTCCAATATGATTCTGAAAAATTTAATAGTCTCTTCTTGTCAACTAGATACAACACAAAATTTTGTTCCCCAAATTCTAGAGTTTCAACCCTACTATAGCTCTAAAATTTTGACCCTCTAGCAAAAACCCAAAAACTCACGTGTGTAATGAGAGAGTAAAATTCAGCTTCCTTTTGCTTGACAAGTGTCTCCTTCTTCTTCGATAGTTTTTTCTCTTTCTCCAAAGGTATTTCGCTCTCCTTTTTCTTCTCCAAATACTGCAAATCAAACATTCTTGTCTTGTTGTCCAAATGAGGTTCAGTTGTTGCCTTTATATTATTAGTGGATTTTGGCTCCCAATTAGTCCAACATGTCTTCCTTGAGGCCAAATCGGTGGAGCAGACCTAATTGACTCAATTTTCATCAAAATATTTTTTCTTTCTTGATAGAAAAAGTCTAAGAAGGGTCTATTACATGATGGCATGGAAAATGACTCTTGAAATCAACCCTAAAAACATGCAATGTATGATTTGACCTAGAAATAAAGTAATAAAGCATGAAACCCATGCTAATAAACAATTTTCTTTTATAATAAAATGTATTTCTCTTTCGTTTAATAAATATATTACAACTTGAATGAAATATAGTTCTAAAGACGGACACTAGTTACATTCTTCAACAAAAACTTCATTGGAACAAGTATGTATATAATGTTAATAACTACTAAAAGGTGAAGTAAATATACAATATTAATTAGTGTCATGGTAAATCTTAATTTCATTAGGATTTTTCATTATTTCCCTTAAGCACATAAGGACGTCTTTATCCATAACTAGATCACTGCAATATCGCAAAGTAACACTCAACAAGGAGACCGTCGCCTTAGACAATGCCTTTAGAATCTTACTAACCACTACTAATTCAATATTCACTAAGGTTTTCAAGTAGGCTTTGTAAAATTCTAAAATTTTCAAATTCACCCTAAGTTATAAATTCCTTGTCCAATTTTATGTCACTAATATTCCTTCCTTTCATAGGCAACCTCAACTTTTTTTCCATAGTTTTCTCAGACACTTCAAAGAAACCACGTCCATCTATACAATACCAACATTAGATTTCTCAAAAATGAATGTAAAGTGAATCATCATTGTATGCACATAATCAGGTTCTCATGGTTTGGAATATATGTGCCATAGATCTAGAAACTCGACAACAAATCAATAATAACTTATTTATCGACACAATATTATTGATAGGAAAAATAATGTAAATCAAGAAATAATATGTTGAAGTCTTGGTGTCAACAATTATCGTACAATTTAACTGATGGAAGTAAATTAAGTGACAATTTTTCTTGCAAATGGTATAATAAACTATATTTTCATTCATTATTCTACAAGTCATAATTGGACTACTACATTTTGTGCACACAACTTCAAATGGATTTTGATATGTAAGTTTTATTGTTAGTAATACTTGTAAATGTTGAAATATGGATACAGAAAACCAAGAGAGAGATATTTTAATGTGCATACTCCAATCGGTGAAGAAATCAAATTTCTTAGACTTTCAAGTTTCTTATATGGTTTCAATGAACATATGAATGTTGATTTCAACTATATTTTTTAGCAATATCAATGGAAATTTGTTTTCTTGCAATTGTCTTTGAATTGAAATATATATTAGAAGAATTTTGTTCTATACTTGAACTTGTCACATATGAAATATTTGTAAAACAATACATGTAAATCATATAAGAGGGGGACAATAACTTGCTATCATTGAAGCATTCAAAAAATGTAAGCTTACTATTGACCTATCCTCATTGACATTCTCATATTTTATTTCTAGTGTTTATTGCATCTATATTTCTGTTGTTGAAATAAAAATGACATCAATTGTGCCAACTAGAAACTGATCTCAAGTACGGGACAAATTTGAAATTATCATATTGAGGAAAAATCAATACCTGTAACAAAAGGAAAAACAAATTCTATAATGTTGGAACTAGTTACTAAGATAGTTTTCTCATAGTCACCACTATCATATTTGTGGTTTTGAATTATTTCAAATTTTGTAATAAAAATGCTAGCATTTGCAATGAGTTTTCCCTCATTTCATTCGATAAGATGTGTAGGAACAAGAAATTCTAATGTCATTTCTCCCTTCTTACATATTAAATTTGCATTACGCGTTAGTATTTTCTTATTTGATCTGTCTGAATAAGTTCAATATGTAAACAAAAAATCGCCATGGAAAATGTTTCTTGCTGCGCTCTTTTCAATATATTTGATTGATAATGGAACACACTAGATCATTTTTTCGTAGTCATCAACATTGAATTCAAATTATTTCTAGAAAAGAGAAGAAGTTTGATATCTAGTTAGTTGAACTTGGAAACACTACCATTTTATCTTTGTTCCTTGTCTATTTTATGCACCTTTCTTTTTGTCTCATGCGATATATAATTTTGTAATTGTGCTCATTATCATGTCTATTTTGTCTAGTCGAACATCACAACATTCATAACATATTTATTTCAGATCGGTTCAGAATCTGATTTTTTTTCCAGTTGACAAGTACAACAATGAAGTTACTGCTTGAAAGGACACTATAATTGATATGAAGAAATAATTGGGCCATGATGATAGAACGAGATATCAAAAAGACATTGCTAATGTATATTATAAAATTAGGTTCATATTTACTAGATAGGATTTGATTTCTATGCATGTAGGTAAAATACTAAATAGATTTTAATGTCAACAAATTCTAGTTTATAGTTCCTTATGACATAGATTAAATTGAAAAATGAACAAATTTTCAAAACAATGAAAAACAAAAATGTTTTATGGAAATAATCGAAGTACTGATTCCTTGTACTTGTTATTCTAGATCTATTTCTCTAAGTGTCATATATTTTTGGAAATTTGAAAAAGCATCATTTTTAATTACAACATATAAAGAATATAGAAAAATAATAGAGAGTTATATAATGTACTAATCAAATGACGATAAATAGAACAGAGAGACAACCATTATCCAAGTTATCACTATATTTAACTGTATATGTTCTATTTTTGTTCATATTCCCTGCTCCAAATATATGAATTAGATCAAATATATAGAAATTAAAAAAAAAATGGAAAATACATAGGAATTGAAAAATTACAAAAGTAGATATTGCTCCACACACAATGAAACAAGAAAAATAGAGACAATAAACAGAGGAAAAAAACTTGCTTTGTCCAAGTTTAGATAGTTAGATATTAGTTTTCCTTTCTTTTAAAGAATTTATTTCAATCTAATGCTTGTGACTATAGAGAAAAAATATTCAAATTATACAAATATAAATGGAAGATATGAGTACCAATATAACACACAACATTTTTCATTAGGATGTGTTCATTATATATAGAATTTTTTTGGGCAAAAAAACTAATTCTAGCTAATACCTTGTGCATATTTCATAGATAAAAATTTTGAAATGATATTAACATTATTTGTGCCTACACATCTTACCGAACACGAGGAGAAAAAAAATTGTTGATGCTTGAATTTCTATTACAAATTTTGAAATAATTCCAAAGCATAAGTATGATGGTGTTGAATATCAAAAAACAATTTCACCCCCTAATTCCATTATTGTGGAGAGCATTCTTCATGTTTCCCGAATGCACTGATTTTCCCAAAATATGTTGATTACAGATTTTCCCTCCAATACAAATTCATTTTCAGTTTGCCAATCAGTGTCATTGTTATTTTAGCAACATAGGAATAAATGCAATAGGCACTAGAAATCAAAGATGTCAATATTGATGAGAACAAGGAAATAATAAGCATATAATGTATCTATACTCATAACGCTAGAAGAAAAGAGATCCTAGATAAAGGACAAAAACTATGACAATGAAAGAATATATAGTGAATCAAGGTACACTGATGACCTATACAAATTCACAAATTTCTTTCTTAGCCATTCATTCCAAGTGTTGCAAAGAGTATAAGGGATTATGGTGGTAAGGGACCAAATTTTCACCTTGAAGAAGTACCCCCCCAAAAAGTAATTTATGTCTCTAGTATCAATAAAAAGTTGGTAACAAAATTCCTAACATCATAGTACAAAAACAATTTCCAATATAATTAGCTCACTGAAACAACATCACAAAATGTCCATTTCAATATTCACATTCTCAGCCTCAGTCCTTACTACTACATGAGGGTAACCTATATTGTATGAACGTTTTAATCACTCACATATTATCCACATTTAGATCTTTATACCTCATTGTTACATGGTTGTAATGTATATTGTGGGAATGCTATAAGAACCCGCATACAGAAAGGAGGAGGCATTATTTACCTCACAAAGTTGCTATGCATTTTGCGCTTGCATTCAGAATGATATTTTCTTCCAAGGACTTATGCTTGCATTGAGTACATAACTGCTATAAGATTCTGCACCATCCTTGCTCTGGGAGACACCGTGAATGAACTACCATACAACTGAGAGAACAAATTGTTTATGTGATGCAAATAGAAAACCAATTTCGCAGGAAAACAATATGAATGAATTATTTATGTAACAATCTCCCCTAAAAGTAATTGAACATGTGATGGAAACATGCATGCTAAAAACTACATGACAAACACCTAGCCAATGACAATATGAAAATAATAAATAGAACTAGTGGTTACAATTGTAACATTAGCTTTTTAAATTCATGATATGTATTAGATACTAACTAATGAGGATATTTTATTCATGATATGTTATTTTGAACTCCCAACCAATGCACATGCAAACATAATAAATATAATTATTTGTTATAATCATCATGTTACCTTTTAAAATTTTATGATATGTTTTAGATACTAACTAATGACAATATGTTATTGATGATATGTTATTTTGATAATATGGTATTGATGGTATGTGGTACATACTAACTAACATGTATAATGATCACAATTATATTTTCTTACCCATGCTAAATTTCCCATACCTTCTAGATATCGTCCATTCATACCTTTCGTCATTGGCATCTATATGTATTTCATAAAAACATACAATGAAATCATCCAACATCGTATACCAATTCAATTCATGTCCATGATATCATCATTCAAAAATCATGGATCAAATTTTTAACTAATGTTTCTCCAAAAGGAAAATATCAGAAAAGCTTGACAAAGTAATCCATAGTTAAGGGACAATTTACCGTGAGGTGATTATTGTAGTCCCTAGAAAAGGCAAGGACTATTTATTTTAATAGCCATTATTGAGAAGCCATGAGAAACCATGATCCAAAGTTCCTGCTTAATGATAAAGGGGTTTCATGTATGTGGAAAAATGATTTTTTTTCTTTCTCTGTACACGCATTCCCTCTGCACAACCATTCTCTTACACATACCTTTTGTCCACACACCCTTTACACCACACACATCCCCAACTCGATATATCTATTTCTTCACAAAGATGAATGTGTAGAACTTTAAAACTACATTAAATACCAATATAATTCTAGTCCATGAAAAATCATTCAAAGGTCATGGGTCAAATTTTCAACTAATGTCATTCTAAAAAGAAAAAATTCACCAAACCCGAGTTAAGTAATCTATAGTAATGATACTAGATGTCGATCTATTCATTCCCAATGCTCAACTTAATTATTTTCTTCCAAAAATCAAAATTATACGCAAGCTCTCTTTTCAAATAAATCATGTAAATATAAAAAAATCCACTTATTCTACAAATTTACAAGATCAGGTTAGAGCTATATAAAGAGTAAAGATTTTTATTAGATCTCCCGACTGGAGTTGGGGCTGACTCATCCATGGTTAGTCGGGGGTCAAGCTTCTATCGGAGGTTGGAGGTCAGGTGTGGTGAACAAAGTACTACATCATAGAAGGGTTCTGACTATAGGTTGAGGCTATTTTCTCCGACTACAATTCAAATAAGCCAAAATTTTGACTTATTATGTGACCAACTAATTAACTAGGTCTTGATAGGTTGAGGTTAGCTTTCTCTCTACATTCAACGACTAAACCACTTGTCTAACTGTCCACTATCACATGTCTTGTACTTTGTGAACACACTTTAAAAATAAATAAACACCCATTTAAACTTATAAGTCTTCCATAATATGTTTGTGCTTGAAATAAACACAACACCAACTATATTATAGGTGAATGCAATGGTCCTCAATGACTTGAATTAAATCAATGCAAATCCGGAAGCACAATGACTCTATTTCACTTGGGATTTAATCTTAAATAGGGATTTAAAGTAAATGTATATATTTGTAACACCCATCACTTGCGTGGTAAATTATTGTAAACCTAAGTTGAGTTAAATCTAGGTGTGATATCCTCCCTTGTGTGTTAAATGATTGTAAACCTAAGTTGGTGAAAGCTAGGTGTGATACCCACTTTTGTGGGTTAAGCTATTCTAAACCCAAGCTAAGGAAAGCTAGGTGATATGTAAAATGAAAAGAAAATGTGTTATTATAAATTAATAAAATAAATCACCTGGAGGGTGGATCACCAAGAGAGAGGAGATTCTTGCCAAATCCCATTGAGGAATGAGACATAGATGAATATTTCATGATAAAGCTTCTAGATGTGATTCTAGATAAGCTTGGCTGCATTGGAGGTCCATCAGATGGATGGGAGATAAAGATCCATTAGACATAAAAGATTTGTGAGAGATTCAGGCAAGCTATTATGAGGAAAAACCTTGTGGAAGATAAAGATGAGCTTTCTCGAGAAAGACCTATGAAAATGGAAAAATACAGAAAATCAAGACAGTGCTAATGGAAACTAAATCACGAAAGAGGGTATTAAATACCTAGTGCATTGTTCAATTGTGGATAGTAGATCCTTGGCAAGAACCTCAGCTTAGGGGGAATCAAAGGTGATTCATGGTTGGGTGGTGGCGCTCCTCCCTCCAAGTAATTGTTTTAGATTGATTCACATGTGTGGAATGTTTTGTATGTTGGTATCTTACCCTTTGTGTGATTATTTTATTTGATCTAGTATTGGATGTGTTGCCTCGTCTTGGCTTATGTGTTAGTATGATGCTATCTGTATTCATGTGGTGGATTCCATTCTTATTCCCGTGAATCAGTAGGATAACGAATGAATCTAATGTCGATCTTCATTATGATAGTGAAGGAACATTTAATGTTAAAAGCCTCTAGTTAACATGAAAAATAGTGGTAGATGCTTTTCAATCATTATGGTATAATGTAAGTAACGGAATAGTCTATTATGATCAGATTATCTATTGCATAGATACTCAATGAGGCTAGATTGCATTATGTCTATTGCTTAGAAGTTATCTTATTATGGAACTAATGGAATATTACTATGCATGTGGTTAACTAATTTAATTGCTTTGATATAGTTTATGCATGCCTATGGTAATTTGGCATGAGATATAGATGCATTCAAAATCGTTAGGAGGTAAGTTTTATATTATACAATAGACAAGGATTTTGTTACCATGCATGTCACCAGAAGTTTGATGGCTACATGTTATAGCTCCTTCTTCCCTTCCAACTATAGTTATGTTATTGAAATCGTTTGATGAAGATGCGATAATGTGTCTATGGTATAAGGCTCCTCCTTGAAGGTGATATAACAGTCCAACTAGGGGAAAGGAACACAGAACGTTAACTATGTCTAGGGAAATTTTAAAATTTTTAGGGGATTTGGGCTCATTTTTTGGATAGGCCATGGAGTTTCGTTACAAATGGTATCAGAGTGATCAAGTTCAAACATTGTGGCCTATGGGCCAATATGCCTCCATAGGCTATGGACAAGTTTAAGCCTGAACTTGGTCTCACTACCACAAACTTTACAAAGGGGTTATGGTATAAGCGTTAAATCTGGACTCCTTAAGATTTAATCTAAATATTAAAAATTTTAAAGCCATATGCACAGTTCTGGTTGCATGCAATATTTATGTCTGTCATAAAAACAAATTCGTTAGGAAGGGACAACATAAATATATAGGTGGAACTGCTAAAGGGTTTAGTTAAGATTTAAATATGGGAATATATTGAGTTTACGAGTCCTTAAAAATAAAAAAAATCAATACCCTCCCATATATAAATTATAGATCGATATATTAGGGATGTACATGTATGCATGATGGTATATATATGGTCTAAAAGTAGATAATCATAAGCATCATAAGGATGGTAAAAGCACTAACAATTGAATAGTAAAGTAAGCATGGAGGTTCAGAGTAATGTCATATGAATATGCATTGATATATAATTACGAATAGGAAACCCATAAACTAATATGACCTTCGGTCAAAATCAACCAATATATATACAAAGTTCATGATTTTGAACTTTATTTGTATTGCAGATTGCATGTCAAGATCAATGGAATAGTATGCCTAATCTTTAGTGGAACCTTCCTCGAACATATGTCATTTGACTCTATATTATACTACGTTGGGTATATGGTTTAAATGAATATATGAGTCGAGATGTCTCTTCCTCATGAAGCCGACGCAGGCTACCAGAAAACCTAATTTATGTGATAACAATCCTAATACAAATCTATCTTACAACACTAGTCTTAGCATATATAAGTGTATTTGTGTTATACTTCACATATTCCAGTGCAGTGATATACTTGGTTGCAGGGAGCATCTATTGGTTAAGAATCCTGAGCTCTTTATGTTTATAAAGAGAGGGTAGTGTAGATTATGAGTCTAATATCACCATCAAGAACATAATAGGGAGAAATCTGGCCAACCTTCAATAATTTCTAAGAAGCCTTGTTCCCTTGCACCCATTTTCTCTGACCAAAAATATGCAATAAGGTCTTCTTCGCTTTTTCTTAGGTGATAACCATGATAAAAATATGGTGGGGTGACAAGGATCACCATGAACAAGATTCGGTTGAGAAACAAACAAAGGTAAACAGGGAATATCAGTTATCGTTAAGGTTAGAATCGCAAGGGATTTGAGGTGAAATTCAAGGAATTTATGTGAAGGAGCTATGATAAAAGTCAACGTAAGAGTTAATAATCCATAATTAATATATTCTATGAACATTAACTTATGAAATCAGGGCCGTGATTGGGTCCATGTCTTGCCATAGTTGTTTTTTTTTTAGATGCGTGCCTCCGACAATATTTGGAAGCTCGGAATAAGAATGTATAGCAATCAAAAAATATGCTGGAGGACGATCCTTAGGACTAAGTGAGAGATTCTTCTGTTCCAAAATTAAACAAGGTCGTTAGTGGATTCCGGAGGGAGCGACTAATTCGTGATTGTAATCAAAGAATACGTGGGGGAGATTTGTAAAGAGAGAAGTGGATGAGGCACCACTCAAGCTACAGAGATTGTGAAGCAGTGACTCTTAGTTAAAATCTGGTTAATTAAATGTGGGAAATATTGATGCCAATAGATGTTTAGATCGAGAAATAGAAGAGTCATTGATCGGTGGGGATATCAACTCGGTATCTAGCATGGATAAGAAGCTCCTCGATGGAAGAATGGTTACCCTCCCATCCTTCCATATGACTCGGTGCTTGTTACATAAATCATGATGCTTTATTTCCTCCTGCGCTGCTGGAGAAAGCAACATTTTCTTCAATTGCGATTGGAAGGCATGAACACCAGCTTGGATGATTCTAGACTATGTTTTGTGGGTAAAGTAACCACACACACCAGATTAAAGGAGAAAAGGTCACAGCACTATGGTTTCCTCTGTTCGATTCTGCTTTACCGTAGGTATGTGAGTTGGCCACCAAGCCAAAAATATGTTTTCTATGGAAATATTGAAGAAAAGCCAGTTTTTCCATTATGGTTAGTTACAAGTTGTATGTAGGGATAATGATTATCCTCACCCTTAGTCAGAGTAAACTATCTTATCCATAAAAAGATGGTAAAAGTAGAATGTGTCACGGTGTGATAGTAATATATTCTAAGACTATTGTTTTTTTTTTTTTTTAAACCCATAATATCACTATGTTCAAGCAAAAGAAAATGATGGGTTGCTTTCCCAACAAATTTTTTAACATTGTTTCTTTCATTAGATAGCGTACCTATCCGGTGGTGGTAGGATGATGATTATCTGCGGATAAAGATGACCATATATTGTATCGAGTCATGAATGGATAAGAGTGGGAAAGGATAATGCTTATCCATATAGACAATAGTGTGTTAACACTCCTATGCATTAGAGCAATGTATAAATAAGCAAGTTCGGTTAGAACGAGCTATCTTGACCTCAAGCTATGAAAGTCGAGCCTAAGTGAGGCCATAAGTAAGAGAATGCTTACCTTTAACTATAAATATGAAATACAGAAGATCATGCCATTAGTCCTGTGGAGGTAAAAATGGCGTGAATATCCTTCCTTTGAGGTTCATTTGTTATTATAAATGTGTATCGTCATTGTTGAAATATCAAAACTCCAGCATAAATTTTAACAATAGCTATCTTCAACATATATTGTGATATTTTGTTTTTCTCAAACTGTTAATAGGTGACTTCCGAAGATTTATCCAAGCCAACAAAATGAGAATTGATGCATGGTGCAATGAAATTTCCAGCGATGGAGTTCAGCAAACGATTGGAGTAATAAATGCCAAACTGCATGAGATGATGGGCATGGAGGACAAGACTTTGGTTGTAATTTTTGATCTGCATATTATTTCTTAAAATCATGTTACAGGACTGCTAGTTTAGAAATATCAATATCATTGGACGCAACTGAAAATATCATGTAAATATCGGGTTAGACATTGATAAATTTGGCATTTCAGAACTACGTAGTTTTTCTAGTTCAGACTGGCATGACTGGGGGAAGAGTTTAAACAAAACAAATTCAAAAAATTTCTTCATAATCAGGGTGGAGCATTGTTTCTTGGTATCTAATTCTGAACATGAGTTTTCCATGACATGAACAAATCCATACCATAAATCCTATTACAAGGAACTCTAACATCAAAAATGCAATTTCTATAACCATTTTGGATGTAGAGAGTAGTGGAAATAAAAAAAAAAGGTTTCAAAACTCTAGAAGCTGAAAAAAGGAGTCAGTTATCTTGATTTCTGTTCAGAATTCCACTTTAAATTATGCCGACGTGAAATACAATAGCTCATAAAATTTGATTTCTTAGTCTTGAAATCCCCCTCAGTAAATTTTGTGATGCATTTAAAATTGTGGTTTTTATCTAAGAGTGACTAGATAGTCGCCTAATGCTATAATGAAATTGATTGTTTCACCACATTTAGATACTATTCTAATCTATACAAATCATATAAGATACTTGGGTATCTATAGTTCAATGATCAGTATCGTGAGATAAGATTTTCGATCTTTTAATATTCTACTATAATACTACAAACAAAATCTATGGGTTGAGGTCCTTGAATGCAATAGAAAACAAATTCAAACTCATGCATTTATTAGCCTATCTTGACATCCATGAGCATACATATGCATTGAGAGCATTAGATTAAAGAATGGAAACTTGGGAGAGTGTTGATATTTTTTTTCATGTAAATGGCGAAGCATAGAAAGATGGCACTATTAATATATAGCGTAGGACATATTTTAATGTGATAACATTGAATATGTTCAGGTTCGCACTAAATTTATTCCTTGGTGTGAAAATTAGAGGCATTGCAGTGCAAACACTGCATTCTTTTCTTAATACCAAATAGTGCATTCATTCTCTAATAGAGCAACATTGGAATTTAGGGTTTTACGCTCTAATTCATTGCAATGTTTATTCATTGGTACAAGGTTTATTTAAGTTCATTAATGCAGTAAAATGGTTTGATATGTTGGTCAGGGAGATTGGAGAAATATACAAACTCGTTGTTTTATTGTTCTCCTATACATTTAATGCAAGCTATTTGAGACGTGGTAGAGTTTGAATTATGAAATAATATTTTCGAGTGGGAGTAACAAATGATGTATGGAAGTGTTATAATCCAAATGTAATGATGACCTATTCATGTTATATGAACTTATATGAAGTATAGGAGCATTTATTTCATCAAATGATATTCACAGTTGTGGAAATTATGGAGAAATTCATATTAGGAAATGAAATTTTATCCATGAAAAGAAACAAAAAGTGATATGATGTGTATGTGGGAGATTTAGTGGACTTAATAAAATTGTTTTTCAAGGATGTGGGTTCTTTTAGTCCATTTTTAAAGAATAATGCATGCAGTAAAGCATATTAGCAAGTGTGGTTTGCATTTAAGACATGGAAATTTCTTGGTTTCTTTTACAATAAATTTGCTACCAAAATTAAGCAGTGAAGCATTATTAGCATGCATGAATTATTAGGTGATTATGATAAGAAACAACGAGATGCAAACTATGAGAAATTCTCATATTTTAAACAATGGATTAATCACACCTTGAAAGAGTCATAGTCAGATTGGAGGATTAATTAAGTAGGTATTAATTCTTACTGCTATATGAAAATCCTTATAACTAAATCATTAAGGCCTACATAACTATCTTCCCTAAACAATTGGTGAAAAAGGAAGATGATAGATTGGGAATATCAATGCCATAGGATATTATGCTTGTTGTGAGAGAGTTGTGATGATGGTATGATAATCATACACTATCGAATGTTTTATAGCATAAGAAATTGTGGATGCAGTGCAATTAACAAGGTATAATGGTTAATAATTACTATCATGTCAAAGGTTATGCACAAATTGTAGTTCGCTACTATGTTTTTATCATAACATCTAATGTAAATATGGTTATGGAAGAGGGCTTACCCTGTTACATACTGACCATGAGACTCTGTAATAAATATGGCCTACTGGTAGCATATGGTTAGTAGATGGTTTTTGAATGTGTTATGTATTAAGAGATGGTTATCTAGAGAATGTTGACTAAGAAAGCTTGTGAGCATTTTAAACATTGATGTAATTGACATATATCATCATGGTATTAACATTATAGTTGGCTTCAATAAAGGAAGTCCATGTTTGCATCATTGTTTTATTGTTGTATGATACATGTATTGATGCAATGTTTGGAATATTGTTATCATAAGCCTAGTTAAGGGGTCATTAGGAATCAGGATAAACTTCCTGTTGAAAGAATCATGCTAAAATCTACACATAATAATGAGGCATATGAATTTTCTATGTAAACACATGGGTGTACAATATTATAGCCTTATAACAATATTGTAGTTATCATTTGGTTGATGACAGATGTCAAGCATCCATGGCCTAAAAGAGTCTTGAGTTTAATGGATTGTTAGAATTATCTTGCAACTCATGATGAATTCCAGTATCGGTCTTGGTTCATTACGAAATTTATATAGAAATCATTATACAAAACCCTTAAAGATGTAGCTACCCCAACGAATCTAAAAGGGGAGTAATCTGTAGAAGGAAAGAACATGATTGAAAGAATGATCACGTTGGTAAAGTATAGTGCAAAGTGGTTAAGTTGTTGAAACATAAAAAGGGCCATAGTAAATCACCCGAGATAAATGATTTAAGAATGAAGTATTGATTTAAATATTAGTAAACTATTAGTTAATAGTCTTCTTAAGATGAAAATACGCATGAATATCTACTATATTAATGATATTGTGTTACAACCATACGAAATCTGAAAATGATTTACACTTGACAAAACTTTCTCTAATTACAGAAATGAACCATGCTCATACAAATTCCTTGTCAACTAAGCATAGTTGCTTTAATTGCTAGAAAAGTATAATGGAATGTTTTCCATGATACTAACATGGTATAAAAATATGTGGACAAAGTTTTTGTCATGCAGGTGCTACCATGGGAATGGTATGATAGTGTAGAGCTATAAAAAGGGTCTCTTTCACCTCTAATTACCTCACATTAATATGTCAATCCGAGAGCGTTTTGTTATTTCAAAGAGTGACTCAGTCTGAGGCTATCATTTGTCAAAGTAATGCTAGTAGTACAACGTTCAACAAAAATACAAGAGTAAACGGATGCTTGTCTATAACTAAGTTACTTCAAATGAATAAATCACACACTCTAAAGCTAGGCAACTTATCAGTCAAGGGTTCGGCAGCAATAGCCCATCCCTTTGGAAATTGATGGAAAGGAAATTAGAGCATGGACCACGGGTCTGGGAGCTAGACAGTAAATTCCAAGGCTCACTACAGCCACGGATCATCTCTCACACCAAAACAACAAATGAGAGTAAATGAAACGGTAGGTAGAAAAATGGAACAACAAATCAGAAATGGAACAACAAATCTGAAATGGAACAATAATGCTAAAATGGAACAACAATTCTGAAATGGAATAGCAATCAAACAACTAAGCCTCGCGAGCAGTAATCAAGCTTTATTCTACTAACTCAAATGCACTCATTGTAATCAAACAACAATCTTTCATTCTCCAGGAAAATCAAGTAGCACACACTAATGGAACAACATTAATTACTAATAAGTTATGGAACAGTGTTTGGAAATCATACACACACACAACACGCTTGAAGAGTAATCTGATCTAGCATCAATCTTCATTAACAGGAATACAACTGCGTTTCAAAATGGAACAACATCACTCCTGAATCGTAAAGAACACAACCTTCAGATAAATTCTATCACATGAATGTACAACATAAGAGCTCTGTAACAAAATAGTAACAATATTCGGTCAAGACTAATAATATTCAATCAACTCTGAAAGGATTAGTAATATAATGCAAAGTCAATACAATAGTTCTGTCTGTAAAAACCTTAATGAATGAATCTTAACAGAGCATATGATAGCAACTTATAAAGCATATCAGATTACCAAATAATGACGATAAGCAAACCACACAGAAATCAAATCGTAGTGATACAGAAGCAAGTGTCCTCCGGGGTCGGGCCCTTAGCCTCCAATGGTACACCACTTTAAGTTAATTCAGACGCAGAGATAGGATAATCACCAAGTTTATATTAATGCATAAAACAAAAGTACAATGAACCAGTTTCAACGAGACTCTATGATAAAAGTTCGATCTTTAACAAAAAGTTACATAAAAGCATAATCCCCCAAAGCTAATAGTGTCGTCCCTTTATATAAGGGTGACGGAAGAGATGTCTAAGTAATAAGATAAATAAAGTAGCGATCCCTCACGATCAAAGATCCTGAGGGATTCACCAAACTGTTAATCCTTAATCACTTCTTTTCTCCTCTGCCGAGCTGGTGTCTTCTCCTCCTTTTCCGGACCGATTTGCTTCAACCTGCTTAGCCTTGTTTGCACTCGGTCCTTCGTCAAAGGGATAGCAGTTACCCTATTCTTGTCTTTTTCTTTGGAACAACAGCTCCTCATTTTCACCCCTTCCTGCACAGGAGAATGACAACTATCAGCGGTTAAGTCTTGCATACTAATCCCACATGTTTTGTTATAATTCTTTATTGTTTTTCGCGTTCATGATGCAAAAAGATTCACAAGTTCCACTGAAAAGCCATTGAAATGATCATCAAAAACATACCCTTTTAGTACTCCACACACCCCCCTGCTTACCCTGTTTCATGCCCTCATGAAAACATTGTAGTTTACATGCAAAGCAGTGAGAGAATAGGCTGGAGAGGGAATCTCATGCGGAGGCCTACAACCATGGTGAGTGACTAGGTAGTCAAAGAACTGGCCTGTTTGACCCTTAGGCATCTCATATAGGGCTTGATATCCGGGTGCAGGGTGCCAGATAATTGGACTGCGGAATCTATATCCTAACTAGGATGGCCCTGCCCTCAAAATGCTTTTGCCATAGATGTTCAAACGGTCGGCAACTAATTGAAAATTCTCATACTTAAATGGCTCCCTGAGCTGGATGTTTGGATTAGAGATTCGGTACCGAAATTTGGCTGCATCAATGGCGAGGTCTTTGATAGAAAGAAAATATTCCGAACTTTTTCGAATGAGTGCCTCGTGCATGGGTCCTAACGTTTCAATGACACCCGGAGTTCTCATGAGGTTTCTATGTGCTTTCCACAACTGTACTGGGTCCCTAGGCTCAGCCCTTACCCACAAGTCTAGGCCATTTTCCTGCCTCTGGAAGGTATTATAGGCTTTGAGCCATTTAATCTGATTAACCCCGAATGAGATGAATGCTTGCAATTGGATGTCTCCAACAAAAGGGCCAGGGTTCAGTTTAGTCTCCTGATCTAGCACGAGGTTATGCAAATAGAATTCACATAGCAATCTCTGGACCTTCACCCCATAATGTCTACAATAGTCTATAAAGTCATTGACAGTGTTAATTTGTATAGGGGTGCCTGCTTTAACAGCTTTTATTTTTAATTGTGAGTACCGTTCTAGTAAAAACAGAGCATAGTTTTTTGCAGGGGCCCTACATGCTAAAACGTCATTGTATAAAGAACACAAGGTATCCATTTGCTTGATAATAGTATCTAGCCTACGCATTACCTTTGCAATTTTCTCTTGTTCCTTTCGCCACCCTTCAAAGGCCTAGCTTTCGGATTGATTGACGTTCCTTAGTTGCTGTTGTAGTTCTTCATACTTCTCGCAAGTGACCGTTTGCTCTCTAAGCCTTTCTGCTTCTTGCTGAGCCTGTTTTAATCGCTTGCGCAAGGTCACTGTCTTTGGATCTCTTCTCCATGCAGCAGTGGAGGCCAGGAGTTTTACCTAAACTTTCTTATTGCATTGTTTCGAGTTCAGAACCCTTATCACCCCTGAGGGTGGTGCCTCCGTCTAAATTTCCTTGTTGTCCGTTTCTTTTCTAACATGAATATCAGCTTGCTGCTGTTCCTTTTCAAATGGAACAACAGTCTGTTCCTCAGCATCATTTGGAACAACAATTGGATTTTCAGCAGGGTTTTAAACATTAGGGCGATTTTTGGTCCTCCGCCTTTTTATCTTGCGAAATTTTACTGCAGTGGTCACCTTTTTCTTCCCTGCGGTCTTCCTTACCCTCTGCCTTACTTTTAGGATCCTGATCTGCTGGTGGAGCTGGGCTATTATGCTCAGTAATCTCCGCTATTCCTTTCGTAATTCCCTAATTTCCAGCATTTTATGGAACAACAGGCTATCTGTTGCATTTTGGGCCGTGACTAGTCCCTGGATCTTTCTCCTAGGTGCTTCTTCACTGTTCTGTTCTGAGGTGGAAACCCTAACTGGTTCCGTCACATCCTGGGCAACTTCTTTTTCTACTCCTACATCCTCCATAATTTCCTCTGGTGTCTTGGGAACGGATTGTTCCCGTTCGGTGTCTCTTATCTCCTCTTCATCATGAATATGCAGATTTCCTTCTTCTGCCTCCTCTGTATGTGGTTTTTCAGATGCAATTTCTTCTTGGGGTTTGTCGTGGAGGTCTGTTGGACTAGAATGTTGGCCATACTCACCCATATTGTCCAAAACTATGGCCAATTAATCTTCTCCCACTGGGTCCTATGGTGGGCTACCTTCCTGTTGTCCCATTTCCTCCTCCTGCTTGGATTGTTCATCTTCTGCCTCAGAATGCTCAGCTTCTGTTTCAGAATGCTCAGCTTCTTCCTCATTTTCCTCTTCAGATTGCTCGGCCTCCTTGGCCTCTCCTTTCTTTTCTCCTTCAGCTTGCTCTACTTCTACTTCCGGCCATGAGGATTGTTCATCCTCAATTTCCACTGGCTGGCTGGTTCTTTCTTGGAGCTTTTCCAGCCTTCCTCGTATCTGAGCTAACCGAACTGATTTTCTGTGTTTCTCTGGCTGTTCGGGTGTACCGGTGTCATTCTTATGCTTTGCCGATTCCTGGCGTGTTTCTGGTCGTTCAGATGTGCTAGCAACATGTTTTTGTTTTACTAGTTCTCTGCGTTTTTCCAGACATTTTGGTGTGCTTGTAGTATGTTTACGTTTTGGGGATGGTGTTGTCGCCCTCCCATCAATTATTGCAATTAGCTCTTCCCAGCTACTTTGCTGCTAGGTGAGGCTATGACTAACAATTAATCAAATTAACCCATGGTGGCTGACAACTGACTCTACATGCTATGCCTTTTTTAGGCTTCGTGAAACGTCATGAAGTAATGAATTCAAAAGTGCAGGCAGATTTACAAAGCATTTCTGCTTTAGAATAGCTAAGAGTTTAAGATGTCGTGGTCTTACCACATCTTTTCTCCCCTCGCAGGTGATGTAGCTTTGCACGGTTCTTGCTAATTCTACCCAGGGCTCTCCTAGTGTTGCTGGCAGAACTCCCTTCCCTTTAATCGTCAAGCTCTGGCCTTCGTCCTGGAAGATTTCCATGATCTTCTGTAATCTTTCCTTCTTTAGTGTCCATACAGGTCCGGTGGCTGGTAGTCCCGAGACTTCTGCGATTATATCATCGGTGACCGCTATCTGCTTCCCCCTTACTATGGAGTGATCCTCCTGCAGATTCTGTAGGAATTCAATCACCACTGTTTCATTAGACTCCTACAAGCGGCTGAGATAAGTCAGCCACCCTGCTCTTTCCAGGATCTCCTGGGCAGCAGTGGAGACTGTCAACTCCTGAGGTTCCCTTTGAATTGCCCTTCCTCTCATGGTTTCACTGTGGATTATCAATGGAACAGAAACTGCTTGTGCTGTTTGAAACATAGAGAGGGTAATAATCGCAAGATTTTGAAAAAAACACAGAGTATGCAACAGAAATGGCTTATGAACAGCAACTTGTGTAAAAAATAGAAATATCATGTCGCTAAGCCATGCCATACCCTAGCACACAATCTTTCCCGAATAGTGAGCTGACACATAAGCTGGGGAATAATGAGGTTAACCTCCCCCCCCACAATGTGATAGGCTATCCTAGCCGTCAAAGAAAGGAGCAGCACCCGATCTGCAACTGAGTCATAAAGGAACAGTGTATGAAAATATACCATGTTTAGAAAAACAACGAATTACCGAAATCGAGGCATAAAGTTGGATCGCGTATTATGTAAGAGGCTGCTGTGATATGATGCGAGGCTAGGGGATAGGACGTCTATCGTACTTGCAAAATCTCAAGTGGTCATTGTCACCTCCTTTGCCATGATTGGTGGTAATAAATGTTCATGCGATATATAAGTCGGGAGATAATGTATGATTAGTGCCTAGGATATAAGAAACAAAAGAGTATTAGTATCTTACCTATTGGTGTAATCAATGTGACTTCAATACCATTAACAGTGCTCTACTGTCGACAGGTGTCCATAACCTTGGCAGAGTTGTTTATTTCACCCCTGGAACCATGATCCTTTATGTGCATATTAAGGAATGTAATGTCAAAGTGTAGGCCATTATGCTGGCTTGGTAACCAGTTAGCCATAATGCCATTCATGAGTAGGGAGCGAAAAGTGGGCAGGCCGGCTCGTGATGATACCTCCTATTCCAAGGTTTGTTTATTTGATATACCTTTTGGACCATATCCCTGGTGTGGTGGCCATAGTGGGAATGCCACTTCACTTCCATCCTCATGATCATGGTAGGCTGGCTCTTGATGAGACCCCCTATCCTGCATTTGACAACTTATAATTCATCTTTTTACTTTCTTCTTTTTCATAAAGCAGTTTTCCTTATTTATACACAAAGGGTGGTTCAACACTCCTTAAGAGTAGGAATGGTGGAAGAAGTCTTATCATCTCAATAGGGAGATATAAACCCTTTGCTCTTATTCCTAAACAATAATCAAAGAGGATTAAAGGGAATGTCATGATAAAGATAACCAATCAAGGCAAAATTAGTAAGACGATGACAACAAAAGATGATGAATAATTGTGTCCTTCCTTTTGTCCTCTTACCAATACAAAGCCTTATAAAGATAGCGATTTATAATTTGTTGATTTCAGTATGTTTTGATTTTGTGTTCATTGCATAAGTGCATAGCTGTCTCTAAAAGACTTTGAAAGAACAGGAGCAAGAAGCATCCTCAATTTAGATCCGCAAAAGGGATAAGCTGTTTCACAAGGAGAGAATAAGTATGCTAGAAGTGTTCCTTTTGGAAAGAGGAACAACAAGGGAGCATAGGTCTTAAAAGTGCAAATGTCGTTCCTTTTGAAAAAGGAACAACAGAACACACCAATGCCGTTCCTTTGAAGAAGGAACAACAGAAATTAAAAAATGCTATTTCCTTAGAAAAAGATATCAAAACAATCGAAATGACGTTCCTTTTGAAAAAGGAATAGCAGCCATGAAAAATGTTGTTCCTTTGAAAAAGGAATAGCAAAAGACGCAAAAATTCCGTTCCTTTGAAAAAGGAACAACATAAATAAAAAAACATGCTCCGCCTTTAGAAAAAGGGGCAGCAAACACACCGCATTGTCGTTCCTTTTGAAAAAGGAACAACAAAAATCAAAATGTTGTTCCTTTTAGAAAAGGAACAACAAAACAAGAAAATTCCATTCCTTTGAAAAAGGAACAGTAGAAAAATCAAGAATGTTGTTCCTTTTGAAAAGGAACAGCAGAAAAATCAAGAATGTTGTTCCTTTTGAAAAGGAACAGCAGAAAAATCAAGAATGATGTTCCTTTTGAAAAGGAACAGTAGAAAAATCAAGAATGTTGTTCCTTTTGAAAAGGAATAGTAGAAAAATCAAGAATGCTGTTCCTTTTGAAAAGGAACAGCAAAAACACGCAAATGCCATTCTTTTAGAAATAGAACGACAAAAATTGAAATCTTGAGGAAGAAAAGGAGCAACAAAAAATGACAAGAAAACATTTAGTTCAAGCATATGTACAAGAACGACTTAAAGAAAAGAACTTATGTACAAATTGTAAAAAGAAATGAATTCCTTAATGAATTACAGGTGAGGAAGACTTCTCTTCCTCTCCTAAAATCTCCATACCAGTGTCTCGGCGTAGCTGCTGGCAGAAGGATTCCCGAGTCAGTGGTTTACGATAGAGATGAACTTGGTGGCCATTTACTTTGAAGGCATATCCAGAACCGTCAATGGTGATTAGAGTAAGGGTCCCATGTCATGTACCTTCTGGATTTCATATGGTCCCAACCAACGAGTCTGGAGTTTCCTAGGGAAGTCTTGAAACCAAGAGTCGTACAACAGAGCCCAGTCTCCCTCGTGGAAGACTTTGTTTCTGATGAGCGCATCATGCCATTTAGCTCACTACTGTTGAATCAGTGCTATATTTTGTAGTGCAGAGAGCCTAATTTCATCCAATTCATTGATCTGCTGTAGTCGATTAATCTGTGCCTCGTTTAGATCTAAGCCAACTTCCTGTGATGTTTGTAATGTTTCGATTTCAAATTCTATAGGAAAAATGGGTTGTTTTCCAAACACTAATTGATAAGGTGAGTAACCAGTGGTGCTTCTCCATGTTATTCTATAGGCCCAAAGTGCTTCAGGTAGTCGGGCAGCCCAATCACGCCTATGTGATGCAATGGTTTTCGTTAGGATTGATTCTATTACCTTATTGCTGCTTTCTACTTGTCCATTCGCCTGTGGGTGATATGGAGTAGTGATTTTATGCTGGACATGATAATTATTAAGTTATGCAGCTAATCTATTCCCAGCAAATTGTGGTCCTCCGTCTGTAATTATTTCCCTTGGAAGGCCATAACGTACAAATAGATGGAACATGAACTGTATGACAAAGTCCTCTGTGGCTCTTGGCAATGCTTCTGCTTCAACCCATTTGGTGACATATTTTGTTGCCACCAAGATATATGTTTTCTGATTTGATGATGGGTTGATGGGTCCAACTAAATCAAGAGCCCATCGCTCGAATGGTTCAATGACTAACTGTGGTTTCAGAGGCATCTCGTCAGCTTGACCAGGACGTCCTGCTCGCTGGTAGCTATCAAAGGCTTGGACAAACTTCTTTGCATCTCTAGAAATCGTGGGCCAATAATATCCTGTTTGTAATACTTTATGTCCAGTTCTATGCTCAGCGAAGTGTCCCCCACATGGTCCATCATGACAGGCTTTTAGGATGTCAAAGATTTCATCTTCTCGAACACATCTCCTGATATGCATGTCTACCCCTGTGTGAAACAAATAGCCCCCAATCCACGAGAACCGTGTACTCTTCTGAACAATCTATTTTCTTTCATTAGGGGTTAGGTGTTTTGGTAGTTTACCTACTGCAAGGTAATTGGCAACATCAGCATACCAGGGTGTTTGAACGGCAACAACAAACAAATGTTCGTCTGGAAATTGATCTTCAACTGCTGCTGCATCAATTGGCTTTGGAATTCTTGAGAGAAAATCAGCTACAGGGTTTTCTTTGTCAGGTCGATCCTTGATTGTGATATCGAATTCTTGCAATAAAATCAACCATCTAGTTATTCTGGAATTTGTGATAGGCTTATTTGCTAAATATTTTATGGCAGAATGATCTGTATACAAGATAACAAGATAGCTTGTAATATAATGTCTAAATTTATTGATAGCATGTATTACAGCTAGGAATTCTTTTTCAGTAACAGTGTAATTTAATTCAGCGGGGGATAAATTTTTGCTGATGTAATAGATAGCGTATGGTTTTTTATCCTCTTCCTGCCCAAGGACTGCGCCAATGGTTGTATCTGAGGCATCAGATGATATCTGAAATGGCAAATCCCAGTTTGGTCCTCGAAGGACTAGGGCTGTGGATACGAGCTTCTTTAAATCCTTGAAAGCACGTTCACATTTTTCTGTCCAAAGAAAATCAACGTTACCAGTTAGTGCATATAAAGGTGCAACAATGTGTGAATGATGTTCTATAAATCGTCTATAATAGCCAGAAAATCCAAGAAAGTTGCGTAACTCTGTTTGAGTAGTAGGAGTGGGAATAAACAAAAGTATTTGGATTTTGGCCGGGTCTACCTAAATGCCAGTTGCTGAAACATAGTGTCCTAGGATAAGACCTTCAATCATCATCATGTAACTTTTTTCGTGGCTTAAGCAAAGCCTGGTAGCTATGCAGCGTTGTAGGACTTTTTCTAGGGTGTCTAGTGCTGGATCAAAATCATCTCCATATGGTGTAAAGTTATCCATATATACTTCAAGTCCATCATTTATTAAATCTGCAAAAATGCTAAGGATAGCCCTTTGGAATGTGGCAGGAGCATTACATAGGCCAAAAGGTAGAACTCGATAGGCAAATGTTCCCCAAGGACAAGTAAAAGTAGTTTTGTCCTAGTCTTCAGGGGCAATCTGAATCTGATTGTATCCACTGAAGTCGTCCAGGAACGAAAAGAATTTATTTCCTGCTAAAGTATCTAGTACTTGGTCTATGAACGGGAGAGGAAAGTGGTCTTTTTGTGTTGCTTTATTGAGTTCCCTGTAATCCACACAAATTCTCCATTTCCCATTCTTTTTTGGTAACACCACAAGCGGAGAGACCCATTTACTGTCATAAATAGGATAGATAAAATTGACATCTAAACGTTTCTGAAGTTCAGCTTTTACCACATCCTTTAGATGAGGATTAAGTCTTCTTTGCGGTTGACGAACAGGTCTAGCATCTTTTTCTATATAAATGTGGTGTGTACACAACTGTGGATCGATTCCTTTCATATTAGGGTAATCCCATGCAAATGCTTTTTGATATTTTCTTAACAGATGGATGAGCTTCATTTCTTGTTCAGATGTGAGGTTGGCATTGATATTTAATGTTTTTCCCGGTTCAATTTCCACAATTTTACTATTTGCAACATAAGTAACAGGTATTGTTTGATCATGTGTATCTTTCAGAGGATCTTCTTCTAATTCATTATCAAATGTTGCTTCTATCATGTGACACTGTGTGTAGGATCCGGATTCAGTTTGACTAATGAAGTTGCTAATGGCATCATCTTCTGTTTGATCTTTAAAATCAAGTGCCTCTTGTATAGTCAATGGATATCTAATGTTGTCAGTAAGGTATGATACAGGGTGCTTGTTAGTTTTAATTATTGTGACACTTGGCTGCGCTGGAGGGTATAGAACTAAATTCTTGATATCAGGTCCTTTGGTTATGGTCATATTTCCTTGCCGGCAACCAATGTAAGCATCGACAGTGGCAAGCCAAGGTCTACCTAGGATTAGCGGGTGTCCATCAAGTCGGGTTTTTGGATTAATTATCAGGAAATCGGTTGGATATTCCCAGGAATCTACAGAGACCATGACATCATGTAGATTACCCTCTGGTCTAACCACAGATTAGTCAGCCAATTCTAACAAAGTAGAGGTGGGTTATACAGATGCAATGCCGAGCTTTTGACAAGTAGTGGTTGTTAAAATATTGATTGCAGCTCCTAGATCAACTAAGGCATTAGACAGGGTCTGACCATAAATTTGAACAGTTACAATTGGATTTCCTGGGTCTTCATATTTAATGGGTGTTTCTTTCCCGCATAGTAAATCAGATAAAGTACCAACTACTTGGACTCTTGGATTAATTGTTATATTCCTCCTTTGTTTCTTTATGCACAATTCTTTGATAGTTTTTGTGTATATAGGAATGTCTTGAATGGCTTGGAGGAATGGGATTTTTATGTACATATTTTGTAATTCTCCCAGAATGTCGAAGTCAGGATACTATAAAGGTCGAGGTATGACTAATCGTTCTGGGAAAGGAGGAGAGGATGTGGTTGCTTGATTATGAGTCTGCTGCTTATTTACATCCTCTTGTTGCAACTGATGTTCTCTTGATAACTGATCTTCAATATGAACTGTTTTATCTCCCTCAGTTTCAATAATACGTCCAGATCGTAACTGAAGATCGTTACACTCCCTCAGGTTGGGTCCTATTTCTGGTGATTCTATGATTTGAAGAGATTGGACCGGTCTGTTATTTGGATTGGGGTTGGGTTGGGCTGGGAGTTGCGGTCTCAGATTAGACTGGGGATTTTGTTGTAAAGCTGGCAGAGTAGGTTGAGGGAGCGGGATAGTTCCTAATGGCTGGTGCATCGGTCTTTGCCAGTTTGTCTTCCAGGGTGAACTTTGTGAAGTAGGGGGAGTCCATTGTGGAGGATATGGGCTATTTTGCCAATATGGTGGAGTGTAAGGGAAATTCGGCCAACCAGATTGGCTTGCCTGATTCAGCCACGGGTTTGAAGAAGGAAACGATGGTGGTGACCAGTTTGAAAATGGGGGTTGGGACTGACTTTTCCACATATTATATTGTTGGGAATTATACTGTGTAGGTTGAAAAGAAGAAGTTGGGTCTAGAAACATACCAAATTGTCTCAGCTGCCACTAGTGGCGCTGGTTGATCAAGTACATTGATTCTGGTTCTTCCTCCGCTTCCTTATATACTGCTTTTAATCCAAGAAGTGAGGGGCAGCTTTCCGTAAGATGATCTTTGTACAGATGGCACATGTCTGGACTGTATCCAGTGGACACTCCTTGTGACTATGCTTTTTACTGCATCGGGGACAGAAGATCGCCAAATTCTATTCTTCCTCCATCTGCTTTTGTTTAGCCTGCATAATATCAAGTTGTGTAGTTAGTGTCCCTAGAATATCAGTTTTCAAATTTTCTAATAAATTTCCAATCTCTACATGTGTTACTCCTTCTGTTGATATTTTGTTGTCTCTTGCAAACCGATCATATTCTGCCGGTTTTACTCTTGTGCTGCCTCTCGAACTCTTGATACATAAATCAATGATGTCAGCAAAATTCTCTTGATAAATATCTCCTTTTCCCATGATGTTTAATGTTTCAGTCCATTGTTCCTTCATGCCCCTTATCAATGCAGTTTTTAACACATTATCAGGTAAAGGTAGTGATGTATAAGGAGATCTTTGTATATTGTACTGAAAACGTTCCACATACTCCTCTAATGTTTCATTTGGTTTGGCTGTCATTTGGAATATTTCCTCCTTTAATTCTCTAGACCTACAATAGTCCTGATATTTTTTTAAGAAAGATTCTTTCATTTGATCCCAATTGTTGATGACCCCACCACCTAGTCCCATAAACCATCTTAAAGTAGCCCCTTTTAATGTAGAGGGGAATAATTTCAATTTTTGGGGATCGGTGGTGTAATCATATCCCCTACACAACACATTGAATTCGAATAAAAATGCATCCGGATCTTCTGATGTGAGACCGTGAAATGTAGGGATATGTTCAAGAGGGATAGCTTTCATGGGCGCATTTGCTGCAGAATCCACTATAGGATATTGTAATGTAGAGGTTTGAGTATTTGGCTGGTTCTGAGCCATAGGATCAAATATATGCCAATAACCTTCTGGGATATCTAGGAGGGTATTCCTAGGTTGAGAGGGAATGGTTTTGGCAGGGATAGTTTTAATAGAACTTCCTTTATCTGGGATAATGGGAATACCTGATGTCTGAGGAGATTGGATTCCTTCAACAATGATTTTCACAGCGCTCCCCTTATCTGGGATATTTAATGGTTGATTTTTTCCAATGGGAGATTTTGGTTCCTCGGTTTCCCCTATTTCTCCTTCTCCTTCACAAAAGTTGCTAAAATTCCATTCCTGCAATAGTTCTGGAGTAGAATTTTCAATTTCTTGAAAGTCCTATTCTTCAGTTTGACTATGCACCTCAGAAAAGGCTACAGATGGTGATCCTGTGGCCTGAAGGGAACTAGTAGGCCATTTAGAAATGATTTTCCTGGGGCCTACTGATGGCTGAGATTCTGTTTTCTTATAGATTTCATCTATGAAGCTCGTTCGGCCAAGGGTCACCAGCCCCTGAGCTTTTTCAGGTTTGGATGGAAGCTTAATATTCTTTTCTGGTTTTTTCTACTTAGTCATGCACTCAAATGAACTACTAAATTCTATTCAAACAAAGCAACAACAAATCTGTTAGGAAAGCGGACAGTGGAGCAAGGCTTTTACATGCTCTGCACACAGGTTCTTACCTTCCGTTTTTAAGATCCAACTCTTCTCTAGCAAGTTCGCACACTACTCTGAAAAAGACAAATGGCTACACTCTTTCCCCGGCAATGGCATCAAAATGTAGAGCTATAAAAAGGGTCTCTTTCACCTCTAATTACCTCACACTAATATGTCAATCCGGGAGCGTTTTGTTATTTCAAAGAGTGACTCAGTCTGAGGCTATCATTTGTCAGAGTAATGCTAGTAGTACAGCGTTCAACAAAAATACAAGAGTAAACGGATGCTTGTCTATAACTAAGTTACTTCAAATGAATAAATCACACACTCTAAAGCTAGGAAACTTATCAGTGAAGGGTTCGGCAGCAATATCCCATCCCTTTGGAAACTGATCCAAAGGACATTAGAGCATGGACCACGGGTCTGGGAGCTAGACAGTAAATGCCAAGGCTCACTACAGCCACGGATCGTCTCTCACACCAAAACAACAAATGCGAGTAAATGAAACGGTAGGTAGAAAAATGGAACAACAAATAAGAAATTGAACAACAAATCTGAAATGGAACAATAATGCTAAAATGGAACAACAATTTTGAAATGGAACAGCAATCGAACAACTAAGCCTCGCGAGTAGTAATCAAGCTTTATTCTACTAACTCAAATGCACTCATTGTAATCATACAACAATCTTTCATTCTCCAGGCAAATCAAGCAGCACACACTGATGGAACAACATTAATTACTAATAAGTTATGGAATAGCATTTGGAAATCATACACACACACAACACGCTTGAAGAGTAATCTGATCTAGCATCAATCTTCATTAACAGGAATAAAACTGCGTTTCAAAATGGGACAGCATCACTCCTGAATCGTAAAGAACACAACCTTCAGATAAATTCTATCACATGAATGTACAACATAAGAGCTCTGTAACAAAATAGTAACAATATTCTGTCAAGACTAATACTTTTCAATCAACTCTGAAAGGATTAGTAATATAATGCAGAGTCAATACAATAGTTCTGCCTATAGAAACCTTAATGAATGAATCTTAACAGAGCATATGATAGCAACTTATAAAGCATATCAGATTACCAAAAAACGACGATAAGCAAACCACGCAGAAATCAAATCGTAGTGATATAGAAGCAAGTGTCCTCTGGGGTCAGGCGCTTAGCCTCCAAGGGTACACCGCTTTAAGTTAATTCAGACGCAGAGATAGGATAATCACCAAGTTTATATTAATGCATAAAACAAAAGTACAATGAACCAGTTTCAACGAGACTCGATGATCAAAGTTCGATCTTTAACAGAAAGTTACATAAAAGCATAATCCCCGAAAGCTAACAGTGTCGTCCCTTTATATAAGGGTGACGGCGGAGATGTCTAAGTAATAAGATAAATAAAGTAGCGATCCCTCAAGATCAAAGATCATAAGGGATTCTCCAAACTGTTAATCCTTAATCACTTCTTTTCTCCTTCGCCGAGCTGGTGTCTTCTCCTCCTTTTCCGGACCAGTTTGCTTCAACCTGCTTAGCCTTGTTTGCACTCAGTCCTTCATCAAAGGGACAGCAGTTACCCTATTCTTGTCTTTTTCTTTGAAACAACAGCTCCTCGTTTTCACCCCTTCCTGCATAGGAGAATGACAACTATCAGCGGTTAAGTCTTGCATACTAATCCCACATGTTTTGTTATAATTCTTTATTGTTTTTCGCGTTCATGATGCAAAAAGGTTCACAAGTTCCACTAAAAAGCCATTGAAATTATCATCAAAAGCATACCTTTTTAGTACTCCACAGATAGGTTGTACCACAGATGGTAGTATGTGCAGCAGTACATATGGTACCCATATGACTAGATATGTTACATGTTTGAAATATGATATGTATATATCGATGTGTATAACAGATTGTGTGAAGGTATGCATGAAGACATTGGGTATATTTATGGTAGGACAGCCGACTAGTTGGTTACATAAAAGAAGGAGAGTAAGAAGTGGTTCAAGGATAAGTAACCATGGTTAAGTTTGGCATACATACAATTACGAAGAATATATATGATGAACATATATGATGAATATATATTGTTATGTGAACTAATATGTTATGACATTGCAGGCATATTGATGTGGAAAATATGCTAACAAATGTGTTGTATGCAGAGAAACTACAAGAAGCAGGTGTTCAACAAAGAACACAAAGGCTTGGAAGAATGCTAGAAGAGAACATGCATTATTCAGGTAAAATGAAAAATGAGCAATATCTGCTTTAGTAATATTAAGTAATAGATTATGATATGTATCATAGTTAAAATTTTGCATCTATAAATTCTCACAAATGGTTTGAAAACAATGTTACAGGTAGCTATGAAAGGAGAACACTCCTTGAGACCGATGTAGCTATGGAAGAGGAGCACTCTTTGTGACCAATGTAGCTATGGAAGAGAAGAACTCTTGGTTACCAATGTAGCTATGGAAGAGGAGCACTTCTTGTGACCTATGTACACTGAAAAATTGCATCAGATGGCAGAGCCATAAGAGCTGTTGATTAAGAGATGAGCTACCTATGAACTAGGAAATTATGGAGTGATACACCAAGGACGGTGTAAAAATTAACGGGGGTAGTATGTAACACCCATGCCTTGTGTGCTAAATTATTGTAAACCTAAGATGAGTTAAATCTAGGTGTGGTATCCTCCCTTGTGTGTTAAATGATTGTAAACCTAAGCTGAGGAAATCTAGGTGTGATACCCTCCTTTGTGGGTTAAACTATTCTAAACCTAAGGTGAGGAAAGCTAGGTGATATGTAATATGCAAAGAAAATGTGTTATTAAATAAATTAATAAAATAAATCACTTGGAGGGTGGAGCACCAAGAGAGAGGAGATTCTAGTCAAATCCCATTTAGGAATGGGATAGAGATAAATCTTTCATGATAAGGCTTCTAGATGGGATTCTAGATAATATTGGATAGATTGCAGATCCATATGATGGTTGGGAGATAAATATCCATCGAACATAAATGATTTGCAAGATATAAAGGAAAGCTTTTATGAGGAAAAAACTCATGGGAGATAAAGACAAGATTTTCTGAAAAAGAACTAGGCAAATGGAAAAATCCATAAAATCATGAAAGAGGGTATTAAATACCCAGTGCATTGATCAATTGAGGATAGTTGATCCTTGGAAATAACCTCGGCTCGGGGGGAATTAGAGGTGATTCATGGTTGGGTGGTGATGCTCCTCCCTCTAAGTGATTGTTTTAGATGGATTCACATGCGTGGAATGTTTTGTATGTCGGTCTCTTACCCTTCATGTTATTATTTTATTTGATTTAGTATTGGATATGTTGCCCCATCTTGGCTTATGTGTTAGTATGATGCTATCTGTATTCATGTGGTGGATCCCATTCTTATGCCTGTGAATGAGTAGGATAACAGATCAATCTAATGGCGATCTTCATTATGATAGTGAAGGAACCTTTAATGTTATATAAAGCCTCTAGTCAACATGGAAAATAGTGGTAGATGCTTGTGAATCATTATGGTATAATGTAAGTAATGGAATAGTCTATGATGGTTAGATTATCTATTGCACAGATACTCAATGAGGCTAGATTGAATTATGTCTGTTGCTTAGAAGTTATCTTATTATGGAATTGATGGAATATTACTATGCATGTGGTTAACTGATTTAATAGCTTTTATATAGTTTATGCATGCATATGGTAATGAGGCATGAGATATAGATGCATGAAAAACTGTTAGGAGGTAAGTTCTATATAATCCAATTGACAAGGATTTAAATACCATGCATGTCAATAGAAGTTTGATGGCTGCATGTTATAGCTCCTTCTTCCCTTCCATCTGTAGTTATGTTTTAGAAATTCTTCGATGAAGATGAGATAATGTGTCTATGGTATAAAGCTCCTTCCTGAAGGTGATATAGCAGTCCGCCTAGGGGAAAAGAACATGGAACCTTAACTATGTCTAAGAAAATTTTAAAAATTTTAGGGGATTTGGGCTTATTTTCTAGATAGGCCATGGAGGTTCGTTACAATATTTCATAAATGTGGAAACAAGACTAAATTAATTAAGGCACGAATAGTCATCTAATCAAGGTTGAATCTTTGTAGTTTTAATTGAAATGTCTTTCTTCATGAAATCACAGGGTATTGCACTAATTCACACTCTCCAGAAAAAACCATCCAAACTATCTTAACCTCTCTCCCATCTATTCAAAATATAAATTAGTTAAAATCCACTATTTATGGATCTAATTCTTAAATATAGAAAATATCCATGTAATAAAATGGTTACAATATCTCTCAGAATTAGCTAGAACAATTTCGTATTTTATGCAACTAAATAATAACTCTAACTAAATACTAATTATCCTAATTATTTCAAACAATTAAAATAAATTTAGGAAACCCACTTCTTGTGGTAAATGAAATATTGGCAATCACGCTCAAAACTAATTTACTAATGGTGATGCTCCTATATCAGACTCCCGAGGAAAGAAATTTTCCATAAGAGTTTCCATAGTAGTACCGTACTTTGAAATTTATGCCTCAGTCATCCAAGTAAAATGTTCACCTAGTTGATTTTTCCACTTGACTAAATACTAATATTATTCCTTGCCTCTGGTTCTTTTTATCAATTTCTAGTCCAACGCTTCCTCAATATCTTTAGGAACTACTTTTGGAAGTTGGCTCTCCCATCCACTAGTCTAATTTTCATCGATAATAGTTCTATCATTTAGAATATTGTCTTGTCCTTTGAAAGGATATAAATTAGCTACATTGAAGAGAGGTGAACTACCAATGTCTTGAGGGAGTTGTGTTTCATATGCATTTGAGGAAAATTTTCTAAATATTTGAAAATGACCAAGTTTTTTCATTTTGAGCTTATTGTATGTTTTTTCTAGAAATATCTCCCTTATCACATGTATCGTGATTAAGTCCCCAATTTTAAATTATTTTTGTCTCCTCTTCTTGTCCACCCATTGTTAATTTTTTTTTTAATTTCATGTAGTTGTTTCTTCACCCTTTCCTGTAATTCTTTCATGTTAATTGCAAAATATTCTCCTGTTGCAATTCTTAATTCTTGATTACCCAAATTTATTATCTCATATACACCTCTAGGATGCATTCCATACAAAATTTGAAATGGTTTCATACCTATACTTTTGTTGGATGAAACATTATAAATGAATTTTGTTTAGGCAAGCACTTGATTCCATTGTTTAGGATGATCACTTACCAAACTCCTCAAAATATTTCCCAAACTTTGGTTTCTCACTTATGTTTCACCATTGGTCTGCAGATGATATGCCTAACTAAAATTTAAATTTTTACCTAGCTTCCTACCTAATGTTCTCCAAAAATGGCCCACAAATCTAGTATCCATGTTTCACACAATACTATGAGGCAATCCATGTAGTCTCACAATTTCTTTGAAAAAAAAAATATCAACAGTAGTTGCATATGTGGTTTTGGCACAAAGAAAAATGTGCCACTTTTGAAAATATTCCCACAATAACAAAGATAGACATTACCTCAGTGAGTTCAACGTAGCCCAAGAACAAATTCCATGTTGATTAAATCCCACGACTTGTCGGAAATGGCTAATGGATGATATAATCCAATATTATGACTTCTTCCTTTCACTTACCGGAAAATCCTACATCTGTCTACAAATATCTTCACATTATCTTGCATGTATGGCTAATAATAAAATTAATTTAACACAAAAAAACTTTTCTCAATCACAAAATGTCCAACCAATCATTCACTATGTTTTTCCTGTATTAAATTATCCCTCATGGATCATTTGGGAATGAAAATTCTGATGTCTTTAAATATAAACCATAAATCATATAATTGGACCACTGTGTTGTATTTTTTCTCACTGGATTTTTACATCTTGCATATGCTTCCCTAAAATTGACATCATTCTCATAAATTTCTCTAATTTCATCAAATTTTGTAACATGAAACTAAAATTCCTATAGAACTAAATTATTTATAATTAAAGCATCTACTACTTTATTTGAAGAACCACTGTTGTGCTAAATCACAAAAGTGGAATTTTGTAAAAACCCCACCCTGTTAACATGCCTCTAGCTAATTTTTAGTTGATTGTTTATAAACTACAATCCATGATTATCGGTGAATAAAATGAACTCCTTTGGAATTAAATAATTTGGCCACCATTTCAAATCCTGCACAACATCATAAAATTCCTTATCATATGTCAAATATTTATTCTTGCCTTCATTTAATGTTTCGTCAAAATAAGTGATTGGACACCCGTATTGACATATAACTACTCCAATAGCACTATCACTCGCATTTGTTTTCATTTGAAACGATTTTTGAAAACCAGGTAGTGAAAAAATTAGTTTTTCAGTGATCCTTTGTTTCAAAAATTTAAAATTGTTGTCTGTTGCTAAAGTCCACTTAAATGGTTGATTAACTTCTTTAATTGTTCCAATAATTGGTGCACACAAACTACTGAATTTTTTTATAATTTTTTAATAAAAACTAGCAAGTTCTTGAAACTTCTTAACTTATTCACATTTTGTGGAACTGGCCAATTTACATTTTGTTACACTTTAGGTCCATCTTCAACCCATATTTCAAAATTAGAAAACCTAATAAACCAATTTCATAAAACTACACTTCTTTAAATTTATCCGCAACTTTTCTTTTTGCACCATGCCGAGAACTAATTTTAAATGTTGTAGATGCTCTTCCCTATTCTTTTTGTACACTAACATATCATCCAAAAAAATAATAACAAATTTCCCTATAAATTTTTTAAAAATGTGTTCATTAACCTCATTAATGTGTTGTGTGCATTGGACATACCAAAGGGAATCATGAGCCACTCATACAACCCATGATTTGTCTTAAACTAAATTTTCCACTCATATCTCTCTCTCTCTCTCTCTTATACAAATTGGATGATATTGTCAGGCGGAAAGAGTCGATAGTGCGGACACAACCAACCTCCCTAGGAGCCTAAGACTCTCTAGTGACAAACAAGACAAACAAGAGCAATCCTTCTCTAAACATGCATTTACTATATAAGAAATCAAGTGTTTAGATCCTACCTGTAGTCCAACGTTGTTGTAGCAGTCCAGCCTCGCTAATCCGGATGAGCTCCTCCTTCACTTCGAAACCTGCATTCACTAACAATCAAACGATTAAATAGCACTTGATAATCTCATAAAATAAAACATATTTAACACATAGACCAAGGAGTACATGAAATAACTCATAAATAACAAGTTATTGAGAAGAATGGACTCATTTGCATTAATAGGAAACAAAAGGAACAATTACAACCTGAGCCTTGGTGTTGTGCAAGTCCCTCCCAGGGTCCATCAAGAGTTCTCCTTTACTTTGACAAAGCTCACCCACTTCCAAATAGAACAAGCAAAGATGGTAATCTCTCCTCACAATCTTCTAAATGGGAGTCCTAATTCTAGCAGCATCTACCCTTAGAAATGTTTAGCTTCCAACCTCCTCTCCTTCTGGCCCAATGCCTGTATTTATAGTGCTCAAGAGGAAGTTAACCAGGTCCACCATCAATGGGATAATCCCCTCTTTGGATGGGATAGCTCCCTTATTCATGGGATAAGTTCCTCTTTGGTAGGGGTACATGAACCATCTGGAGGCGCTTCATACACGTCAAACATACTTCTAGAAGCCTCTAGAAATGACCACAAGTAACTTTTTTGGAGTGAAACTTGCACCTTTTGACCTTTACAGGGGTACGCACCTGCCCCTTTACATACAGAGCGTACAAGTACGCAGTTTTTTTGAACATTAGGTGCGTATACGCAGGTAAGGCCGAGAGAATCTGCGTACCCAGAGATAAACACATTTACAAAGAATTTCTCTCTTTTTAGAGTTTTGACATGGAGAGCAGAGGCATAAGACTTGCCCAGGAGGATAGCATGACTGTTGATAGAGCCATACTAACTGTAAATAGCCATGGTGACATTTTTTAGTGTAACAGATATCCACTTTTTAAATATTTTTTTTGAAAAAAAAAATGATTCACCTAAATAGTAAATTAAATCATCAATTTATGGGAGCAGAAATCAATACCTGATGGTAATTTTATTAATTTCCCTAGAGTTTGTACACATTATCCAACCTCCTTCCTTTTTGGGACTCCATATTGTCAGCACAACACAAGCACATGAGATTTATTTTATTAGGCACTTTTCCAATAATTCTTGAACCTGTCTTTTTCCTTCTTCATTTTCTTGTTGTGTCATTCTATAAGAAGATTTATTTGGTAGAATAGATCCTAAAATTGAATCAATATGATGACTAGTACTTAAAACACGAGGTAAACTACTTGGTAACACATCCATAATAATATCAGTAAATTGAGCTAACAAATTTCTAATTTCATCTGACAAATCATTTAAATTGATTCTGGTAAGAATTACATGTCATTTCCCAGTTAAAGAAAAGTGCAATTATTCTTTCTTGACTTCCTGCAACAACTCCTTTCCACTCATAAGCAATACGTTGGGACTTACTTCTTCTTTAATTTCTTCATCTAGTAAAGGTAACAACACATGATTTTCCCCATCCTTTTCAAAAGTATAATTATTCCTTCTCCCATCGTGTATGGCCTTCCTATCATATTGCCACGATCTCCCCAATAACACATGGAAGATATCCATCGGCATTATATCAAAAACAACTTCATTTTTGTATTTTCCAATATCAAAATCTACTTTACACTGCTTGTTAACCAATAATTGGTGTCCCTTTTGTAGTCATGATACTTTATAAGGATGAGGATGTGTGACTCTTTGTAAATTTAACTTCTCTACCATTTCCACAAAACAAAATTATTAGTAATTCCACTATCAATAACAAATTTGCAACACTCGCCCTTTGACTTACACATTGTTTCAAATAAACGTCTTCCTTTAGTTGGTCCCTTGGTCTCCTTTTGAACTTTGATCAACACTCTTTTCATTAACAATGATTCTCCCACTTCAGGAACCTCTTCAATAACAGTTGGATCCTCAATTCGTTCCACTGCTTCAATGACATGCGGATATGTTTGACCTGTTGGTGCATTCTTAGGAAAATCCCATCACATATGCCCAAGTTTCCCACATCTGAAACATCTATGATGGTAGTCTCTTCCATGACCTCTACCTCTAGATAATGACCTCCTCCATCTCGAATCACCTCATCTTAGTGATTTCCTATTGGAAATTCCTTCATCTTCTCTTTTTGCAAACTAAATTATTCCTCTTCCAATTTGTTGTCCTATTCCTCTTGCAGGATTCCTTCCTTGACTTCTCTAATAGAAAACTTTTCTTCAGCTTTTAAGGGGTCCTAATATGTAACTTCAATAGTCTTTAAAAACAATAAATTTATTTTCCTTGAATATCAAATATAAAACCATTAATATGTCTAGTAACTTTCTCAACATCATCTTATACATGACCAACTTTAATGTTCAATTTATAAATCTCCTCTATATATTCTTTAACTAACATAAAATTCTTCTTAAGATTTTATATATGTCTAAAAATATTAATCTAATATTATTCGGGTAAAAATTTACCTTTGAGTTTTTCCACCATTACGTCCTAGTCTTTAATTTTAGCTTTTCCTTTCCCTTTCCGCTCAGCTTGCACTTCATCCCACCAGAGTGAAACATGGCCTTTCAATATTGTTACTGCATACTTAACTCACTTATCAACTTCATCATATTCATAATCAAAATATTTAGCAAGAATATGTATCCAATCCATTAATTCACCAACATTTAAATTACCTTCATATGGCGGAATCTCCATCTTTGGCTTGAAATTTATTTGAGCAAATATCTTCATGATCCTTACATCACTAACATCTCTCATATGAGTTTCTCTCTTCTATGCAGTCTCGATAGTTGCTACTTTCTCTCGAAGCCTTCTCATTTCAACTAGCAAAGAAACATTTTCTATAAGCCTACCTCGACCTTCTCCTCAAGATACTCCTCGATGATCTACTATTCTTCTTTTTAATTGAAATAAACATGCTTTGATAACACAACTGATGTTGATCTAGTCCTTCCCAATGCCCAACTTGATTATTTGCTTCCAAATATCACAATTATACACAAGCTCTCTTTTCAAATAAATCAAGAAAATATTTAGAAATCCACTTTTTATTAATTACGTGAAAAAACAACCAACCTATTCTACAAATTTACAGGGTTGGCTCATAACTCTATGAAAAGTAAATCTTTTTATTATAACTCCCAATTGGGTTCAATGCTGACTAATCCACAATTAGTCAAGGGTTGGGCTTTTGTTTAAGGCTGGTTTTCGGGCTTGGTAGAGTTCAACGTTGTAGAAGGGTTCTAACTACAGTTTGGGGTTGACTGCTTTGACTACAATACAAATAAGTCGAAAGTAGGGCATATTATGTGACTAAATGATTGACTGGGTCCTTTCAAGTCACAGTTGGCTTTCACTATGCATTCAACAACTACACCACTTATCTAACTGCCAACTACGACCTATCTCAAACTATGTGCCCTTGCTTGAAAAATAAAGAAATTCCCCTTTAAAATTATAACCCTTCCATAATATGCTTTAGATTTAATTCAGCACAACACCAACTATACTATAGGTAAATGCAATGGTTTCCATCGACCTAAATTAACTGTTAAAATTGGAAACCAGGGACAAAACTTCATGTGGGTCATCTTATTCATGGCTGATAATATTTTTATTAGATTCCTCTCATCGAGAGGTGTAGGATTGATATAAATATCATCCAATTTTGATAAGTATTCATGGATATATGAATTTATTTTGATTATGGAATTATTATCAAGCCGACCTACAACTCATGTAGGCTCAGAAGCCCAACAGTCGCAAATGTTCACCCACCAACATTGTCTATAAATATAAGAGGACTTTTCCTCATTTGTAGTCACTCATCTCATCACATTTCTCTCTCTCTCTCTCTACTGCGCAGAAATGAGTCTCTTCTCTACTGCGCTGAAATGTGTCTCTCTCTCACACATGTGAAGCCGGAAGCTGTTGAATTTGAAGTTGTAACTGCAGAAGTAAAGATTGACTTGCGTGGCCTAGAATATTTCCTCATCTGAACTTAGTTGTAGTTTCATCTGAACCTCCTCTAAAAGCCACAACTTTTGGTGGTGGAATGAAGTCAATCCGATGAACGGTTTGCAAGATATCGACTGCCCTAGCTTGAAGCCGGAAACTGCCGAAACTGAAGCTGCAACTGCAGAAGTAAAGATTGACTTGTGTGGCCTAGAAGATCTCCTCATCTGAACTGCGCTGTAGGTTCATCTAAACCTCCTCTAAAAGCTGCAACTTTTGGTGGTGGAATGAAGTCAATCCGACAAACGGTTTGCAAGATATCAACTGCCCTAGTTTGAAGCCGGAAACTGCCGAAACTAAAGCTGCAACTGCAGAAGTAAAGATTGACTTGTGTGGCCTAGAAGATCTACTCATCTGAACTGTGTTGTATGTTCATCTGAAACTCCTCTAGAAGCTTAAACTTTTGGTGGTGGAATGAAGTCAATCCGACGGTCGGTTTGTGAGATATGATCTGACCTAGTTTGATAATGAAGCCGCTAATGCTGATGCTGCTGATCTAGGGTTTGCTACTGTTGATATGAATCAGATTTATTGTACTATTTATCTCTGCTGAATTATTGAAGATAAAAGAATATTTGATCAAAGGGTTTCCCCACACATTGTGGGGTTTGTCCCTAGCTAGCCGCCACATCTTGTGTCTCTTGTCTTGGCTTGTTTTCTGTCGATCGTTTAATGTTCTATCTGCACCTTACTTTATGTACATGTGATTGCTAATTGGTGGAATATGATAAGAAAAAGAAGTAAACTGTTATAATCATAGAACATACCATAACTTAACATTAACCCAATGCAAATTTAGAGTGCAATGACTCTCTTTCACTTGGGATTGAAGCTTGAACAAGGATTTAAAGAAAAAAATTATAAGTCATATATGTGGAAACAAAACTAAATTAATAAAGGAACACATAGTGATCTAATCAAAGGCCAAGTATCTATATTTTTAATTGAAATTTGTTTCTTTATGTAATCATAGAATACTACACTAATTCACAGTTTTGACACAAAACTATCTAAATTATCTAAACCTCTTTCTGAGCCACAAAATCTACTTTTAATACAACATAAAAATCAGTTCAGATCCATTAATTGTGGATCTAATTCCTAAATCTAGAAAATATCCTTATAATAAAATGATTGTGGTATTTGTCAAAATTAGCTACAACAATTTCTTATTCTATAAAAATACATAATAATTCTAACTAAATACTAATTCTCCTAATTATTTGAAACAATTAAAATAAACTCAGGAAACCCACTTCCTGTAGTAAATGAAATTTTGACCATCACGGTCAAAATGAATTTATTGATAGTGATTCTCTTGTCCCAAATCAATTGACTACGAAGTGATTTTTACACTCGCTAGTAGAGGTAGGGACTATTTATTTTAATAGCCATTGTTGACTAGCCATGATTGAAAGTTCCTACTTAAAGTTAAAATAATTTCATGTATGTGGAAATTCTTTTTTGTTCTTGCTCCACACACGCATTCTCTCTGCACACCCATTCTCTTAAACATACCACTTATTCCACACGTCCTTTACTTTGCACACATCCCTAGATCCAAACACCTATCATTTTGCATAATGAATGTGTAAAAGTTTAGAATGGAAAAATATGTTAACTATTGCAACAAATTTTAATTTCCCAATTATTTGTGCAGTTTTTATTTCAAATTTGATGCTTAAAGTTAAAATAATTTCATGTGTGTGGGAAACATTTTATGTTCTTTCTTCACAGACACATCCCCTCTGCACACTTATTCTCCCACACAAACCCTGTACTACACACATTCTCCCAAGAATAGTCCTAAAACATTCACGATACATGCATGAAAATGTGTTGGTTCATTAAGTTTCAATTAGGTGAAGGATCCATGTACACAGTTACAATGATAAGGAACTAGTTCTAGTAGTGGAACATTAAGTCACTTCTTGCTTATCCAAAGAATATTTTTCTCTCCTATGCCAAGTAGAGAATCTAAGACTAGCTCCCCAAAGCTTAAGCCTCCAAAAATCCCTTGCTTGAGTTATGAGGTTACTTTTATAACAAGATGAATGAACTTTCACCTCCCCTTGACTGTTGGTTTACCCTCATGACTCTTGGACTTCTAATACGTCCTTTGAACTTCTAAGTGAGCTTTTGACTTCTCCATGTGACTTTTCATATTCCACATATGACCCTTGGACTTCCACACATTACATTTTGTCATTTTCCTTGAATATACATCATTACATTCCACACAATGATCTGGCATGACACATGGACACACATTGGTTGTTATGATTACACTTGTACAAGTTACAACTTGAAAATGTTGGCATCGACTTCATCATGAGGTGGAAATGCCAAGATGTCTTCCTTACTTCTTCATCTTGAATTTTGGATGATAGATCTAATCTATACTTCATTTTAATAAAATATCCATTTTTTCCTTCATTTCAACCCTCCAAAGGGTCTTGGATAAATATTGGAATCCTCTGAATCATCATGTAATGTATTATTTCTATCTTGGTCCTTGATTTGCTTCATGTCTCCTTGATAACTCTCTTTGGTGCTTCTTCTATGCAGGTGTTTCTTTATGCTTTCACCTTGCCATCTTCTTTAAGAATTATCTTCTCAATCTTGGAAAGTACTCTTGCTAATGAAAATCATTCATGGAAAAATGAAATTAGTCTTAAAAAATCTATTATAGCACTACCTAGATCATGGAATGATCAGCTCATGATAGTCCTGTGAGAGGGTTAAAAGAAGGAGGCTTGATGGGAAAAGCACAATTCAACTAGTCAAGCGTTGAGAGGAGGACTCCTTTAGCCTTCCATATTATAGCATGTGCTCAATATAAAGGGTCTAAGAAAGGATTGAGCATAGAGCGCATAGAGGAATATTGAAGGATGAAGGCTTCTTTCTTCGTGACTGTGCCATGCGCCCAAAGGGAAGAGGGAAGGATGAAGGCTTCATGCTTTGTGACTGCACCATGTGCCCTAAGGGAAGAGGGAAGGATGAAAGCTTCGTGACTACACCATGAGCCCTAAAGGAAGAGGGAAGGATGAAGGCTTCATGACTACGCCATGAGCCCTAAAGGAAGAGGGAAGGATGAAGGCTTCATGCTCCATGACTGCATCATTTTCCCTGAAGGAAGAGGGAATGATGAATGCATCATGCTTTGTGGCTGCGCCATGCACTCTAAGGGAGAAGGGAATGATGAAGGTTTTTTCTTCATGGTTGTGCTATGTGATTTTAAAGAGATAAAGTATCCTTCATTTACTAAAGTGCACTTCATTCTTCTGAAGTGTTCCTTCTTGCTCTGAAATCAACTTCGTTGTTCTCACATGAGCTTCATTGTTTTGAAGTGCACTTTTGAAGGGAGAGAAGGTCCTTGTTCTTCGGAAGTGTGCCTTTTTGTTCTGAAGTGCACCTTGTGGTTTTGAAGTGCACTCCGTTGTTCCAAAGTGCGCTTCATTTTTCTGATGTGAACTTCATTGTTGCGAACTGCACTGAAAATTGGGAGGGTGTTGGGTCCCTATAATACTAGTGATTACCCCATTACTATTGTAGTTATACCCCTTATTTATATTGTTGTGCCCCTATTACCCCCATGTTTTTATTTATGTGCCCCATAGAATCCCTCTATTGTTATTTTTGTGGCTTTATATTATTATTGTTAGGTCGGCTAGATTATATTGTGACTCCTTAGAGTGCTATATATAGAAAGGAGGTTTTGCCATTTGTATCATTAAAGAATTTTTCATTTATGTAATGTAAAGAAGGTTGCCCCCTTGAAGAGGCTGAATTCTAAGGTGTTGATCTATCTTTTCTATCTTTTCTTGAGCTGGTTTCATAACATTTGGTATCAGAGCTTTGGATTCTAGGGTTTCGCTGCTCCAAACAGGTCATCGTGGAATTTTCACTATAACGTTTTTTATGTGACGTTTCAGAAGTTGCAAAAAAAACCCATTTGAGAAGACAGCGTGCTAAACCTTGGGTCCTAATTTCAGGGCTTTTCGCGCGATATTTGCGGAGATATGATCTGAGGAAGTTGGGCTTTTTGCAGACTCCTGAATTACATTCAAAACAGGTGACTTGGGGAAAATCGTCATAAATTTCTCTCTGGGGATCGGATTGAAATTTCGTAAGAAGGTACAGAAAGAGGACGGACTGTAGTTTCTTGTATGTGTGTTTTAGATTCAAAGGTTGAAACAGTGACTCGTGGCACGTTGTACAAGTTCGCTCTATTGAACTAGTCTAAAAGCAAGTCACTGTGGGAGATTTCACATAACGTTTCCTTGGAGAATCCAATTTGGGTCAGACTTGTGGCATTGGAAAGAGGACACAGAAGGCTACTACAGGTCGTAATTTTAGAACTGGATGATCTGAAATTACAGAGATACATCAAATTCAATATCAGGCTTCTATAAAGTGAAAAAAGGTGTGTAGTTTTTTTTTTTTAATTTTTGTGTAAGCTTGGTTTAACGGAATTCAAAGGCATAGTAAAGCATTATTATCGGTAACTGATGCCCCGAGGAAAGAAAATGCAAACACCTAGTAAGGAACCTGAAAGCTCTAGCATGACTCATGAAGAAGAGGAAGAAATGCTACATGATATATCAAAATTACAAGAACAAGTGCAACAAATGTCACGCTCACAAAAGCTAACAGAAGCTAAGATAAGTGGCATGAAATCTAAGATAAATGGCATGGAATCTAAGATAAAGGGCATGGAAGCTAAGATGGATGAGTCAAAGACAGATTTGAAGAGAGACATGGCAAATTTGAAGACAGATTTGAAGACAAACATGGAAGATTTGAAGACAGATTTGACAAATTTTCTACAAGAAATACTTACTAATGGTGAAAAGGTTCTAAAGGAAACTCATGATGTGAACAAAAGTAATGTTAATCATGATTCCATAGATGCTAATGTTGGATCGAAGACCCACCATATTCCAAAAATCGATATGAGGAAGTTTGATGGCAAGGATCCCGCCACATGGATATTACAGATGGAGCAGTTCTTCGATCTCAATAATGTGCAAAACACACAAAAGGTACGTATGGCAACTGTATATTTGGAACCAAATCAGTTTGTATGGTATCAATGGCTTTGCTCTCGTAAAAAAATTATCACTTGGGCAATTTTTACGGAAGAATTGATAGCACATTATGAAGATACAAAAAGCAACACTTTTTTTAGCCAATTGATAAGTCTCAAACAAAAGGGTTCAATAATGGAGCACATTGAGGAGTTCCAAAAATTGAACATAAGGGTAAAAGATATTCCAGAGGAGCATAGGATTGATGTGTTCATAGGGTCTTTAAAGGATAATATCCAACATGATGTTCGCCTTTGGGAACCTGATTCATTAGAGAAGGCATTCAGGTTAGCAAGAAAAATGGAAAGCAAAATTATGGCAACCAGGAAGCATACCACTCACAACTATAAAGATGGAAGTGTTGTTGCCCCTAGTCTTCCACAACCTATAAGGTTGACACCACAACAATTGGAAGAAAAAAGAGCAAAAGGGCTTTGTTACAGTTGTGATAGCAAATACACTAAAGGTCATAAGTGTGCTGAGAAGAAATTATTCTACATAGATTGTGAAGAGGAAGAAGAAAAGGAGCAAGAAAGGTCAAAAGAAGAATATATACTCCAGGAACAAAGCCTAGATGAAGAACAAATAAATCCGACCATATCTTGTAATGCATTGGTGGGAATTACCACTCCTCAAACCATCAAGATAGAAGGACAAATCAAGAAGAAAAGGTAATAGTGTTGATTGATTCAGGAAGCACCCACAATTTTATTCATTGTAGGGTAGCAAAAAAATTGAATTGCTTCCTATATCCAGCACCAGAGTGTCAAGTGATGATTGCAAATGGAGGAACAATAAATTGCTCTGGAAGGTGCCATAATATCAAGCTATCCATGGGAGAATATGTATTGACTAGCCCAATGCTTTCCATTCCAATGGGAGGTGCTGATGTTGTACTAGGAGTCCAATGGCTACAATCCTTGGGTACAATAGCTTTTAATTTTCAAGAACTTTTCATCAAATTTTCTACGGAAGGAAAGGAAGTTGAATTAAGGGGTATTGCAGGGAAACCAGGAAAGATAATCAGCTCTAATGGTATGACAAAGCTTCTAAAAAAGGAGCAAAGAGGTGTAATTGCACAATTATGTTCGCTAGATGTTTCCACATTGGAATCATCTATTTCTCCAGATCTCCAAAAAGTCCTGGACAATCATTCCAAGGTATTTGAGACTCCCAAAGGTCTCCCACCTATGCGTGATCATGATCATGCTATTCATCTGATTCCAGGAAGTGTTCCTCCAAACATCAGGCCGTACAGATATCCCTATGTCCAAAAAAGTGAAATTGAACGTATGGTTGCAGAAATGCTAGAGGCTGGTATAATTCAACCAAGTCAAAGTTCTTTCTCTGCTCCAGTAGTATTGGTGCACAAGAAGGATGGATCATGGCGCATGTGTCCAGATTATAGGGAGCTCAACAAGCTCACTATTAAAGATAAGTTTCCCATTCCTGTCATTGATGAATTACTGGATGAATTGCATGGATCAATTTACTTCACCAAGTTGGATCTTCGTTCGGGATATCATCAAATCAGAATGAAGATTGAAGACATTCCGAAAACGGCATTTAGAACTCATGAGGGTCATTATGAATTTTTGGTCATGCCTTTTGGCCTTACCAATGCACCTTCAACATTTCAAGGTTTGATGAATTCAATTTTCAAACCATTCCTTAGAAAATTTGTGTTAGTATTTTTTGATGATATACTAATCTACAGCAAGTCTTGGAAGGATCATGTTGAACATGTTGACAGGGTGCTACAACTATTGGAGGAGAAACAATTATATGCAAAAAGATCCAAATGTTTCTTTGGAGTCCAGGAGGTGGAATATTTGGGTCATATTGTATCTCATGAAGGAGTTAAGGTAGACCCTAGCAAAATTAAAGCCATTAAGGAATGGAAAATCCCCACATCCATAAAGCATCTGCGAGGATTTCTTGGGTTGACAGGGTATTATCGCAAGTTTGTTAAGAATTATGGGAGAATAGCAGCACCTCTAACAACATTATTGAAGAAAGATGCATTTTCATGGACTCCGAAAGCAACAAAGGCCTTTGAACATCTTAAAGAGGCAATGTGCCAAGCACCGGTCTTAGCTACACCGAACTTCACAAAAACCTTTATTGTGGAATGTGATGCTTCAGGAAATGGAATTGGTGCTGTTCTAATGCAAGATGAAAGACCCATTGCTTTTGAAAGTCGTCCAATCAAGGGAAAGTTTTTAAGCAAAGCTATTTATGAGAAGGAAATGTTGGCAATACTCCATGCACTTAAGAAATGGCGACCCTACCTAATGGGAAGACACTTCAAGGTAAAAACGGATCATGATAGCCTTAAATACTTTTTAGAACAAAGATTATCCTCTGAAGAGCAACAAAAGTGGGTCACAAAGATGTTGGGTTATGACTTTGAAATCATCTACAAAAAGGGAAGCAAAATGTGGTGGCAGATGCACTCTCAAGAAAGGATGAGGATGTGGAAGCATTTTTGTGCGCCATTTCTATTATCCAACCAGATTGGATAAACGAAGCAAGGGAGGAATGGAAGAATGATGAAGAAGTGTGGGCACTTATTCGAAAGCTACAACAAGATTCCAGTACGTCTGATACATTTAGCTGGCAAAATGATTCATTATGGTACAAAGATCGCTTATACCTCTGTAAGAATTCCCAGCTAAAACAAAAGATTCTTATGGAATTGCACACTTCTCCCTTAGGAGGGCACTCAGGATTTTTAAAAACTTACCACAGGGTTAAGAAGGAATTTTTTTGGGATGGCCTTAAATCAGATATTCAAAAGTTTGTGGCGGAATGTTTGGTTTGCCAACAAAATAAAGTTGAAACAATTAAGACACCGGGTCTATTACAACCTTTATCCATTCCAAGCCAACGTTGGGAGGAGGTTTCAATGGATTTTATCACAGGTTTACCCAAGTCTGAGGGAAAGAGTGTCATCATGGTGGTAGTTGACAGACTTACCAAGTATGCACACTTTTGTGCATTATCACATCCATTTAAAGCCAGTACAGTTTCTACTGCATTTATGGAAACAATTCAAAAGCTACATGGAAACCCAAAGATTATTGTAAGTGACAGAGATCCCATTTTCACTGGAAATTTTTGGACAGAATTATTTTCTTGTCTTGGTACTCAGTTAGCTCATAGCTCATCTTATCATCCTCAATCTGATGGGCAAACTGAGATAGTAAACAAATGTTTGGAAGGATATCTTCGTTGCTTTGTATCTGATAAACAGACACAATGGGTCAAATGGTTGCCTCTGGCTGAATGGTGGTATAACACTTCCTTCCATACAGCAACAAAAATGACCCCATTTATGGCACTTTATGGGTATCAACCACCATCCATCACATCATATTTAAGAGAAAATTCTAAGGTTCAGGCAGTGGAACATCACATCGAACATCAACAACAAGTCCTCCAACTCTTAAAGGATAACCTCGTGTTGGCACAAAATAGAATGAAACAACAGGCAGATCAACATCGCAGTGAAAGAAGTTTTGATGTAGGTGATTGGGTATTCCTACGGCTACAACCATATAAGAAAATGTCCCTAAAGCAAGCTAAGAAGGATAATAAATTATCACCAAAGTATTATGGTCCATACAAGGTGTTGCAAAAGATTGGTACTATGGCATACAAATTGGAGCTTCCTGCAGCTTCTCGATTGCACCCAGTTTTCCATGTTTCATGTTTAAAGAAGGTTATAGGTGACAAGCTCCCAGTGCAAACAATATTGCCAGAACTTGATGAGGAAGGAAAAATTATATTGGAACCGGAAGCAGTCACAGAAACAAGAACTCGACAGCTACGAAATCGATCAATTTCAGAGTATCTTATCAAGTGGAAGAACTTATCCGCTGAAGATTCCACATGGGAGGATGAGAATTTTATGCAGAAGTATCCAGAACTACTCAAGCATTGAGGACAACACTTTTTTGAAGGAGAGGGGCATGTTGGGTCCCTATAATACTAGTGATTACCCCATTACTATTGTAGTTATACCCCTTATTTATATTTTTGTGCCCCTATTACCCCCATGTTGTTATTTCTGTGCCCCATAGAATCCCTCTATTGTTATTTTTGTGGCTTTATATTATTATTTTTAGGTCGACTAGATTATATTGTGACTCCTTAGAGTCCTATATATAGAAAGGAGGTTTTGTCATTTGTATCATCAAAGAATTGTTCATTTATGTAATGTAAAGGAGGTTTCCCCCTCGAAGAGGCTGAATTCTAAGGTGTTGATCTATCTTTTCTATCTTTTCTTGAGCTGGTTTCATAACGGAGGGCACAATTCTCTCCAACAGAGGTTTCTTGTTCATCTCAAATGTGATTTTCACTAAGGGAGGTAGAAAAAGGTTAAGTCCCTTATCCTAATAAGTACTAATACAACGTGAGAGGGAGGGGACCTTAGAAAACATTTAGTATACAACTATGGGATGAAAAGATATGTCAGTGAGGCTCATGGATAAGTTGCACTCATCACCTAGTAAGAGGGCTAATCCCTTTATTTCATGTGTTTTAGAATTCGTATGCAGGTAATTTCTGTATGGGGTTAAAACCTACATTTGGTATCAAAGATATTTTGGCTTCAAGGGGACGCCTTTATTGCTGAAGGGTTTCGCTTCAGCCTGTCGTAGACCCTGTTCAGTGTGAGATCCGCAAGATCAATTTTGGTGCTGAAAGAATATGGCGAGAAGTGGAAAGATAGAGATCGAGAAATTTAATGGTCAGATTTTTGAGTTGTGGAAACTCAAGATGGAGGATCTGTTGGTGGATAAAGATCAATGGATCACGGTAGATCCAAGTACTAAACCAACGAGAGTGCTCGATGAAGAATGGAAGAAGTTGGATCAGAACACAAAAAGAACAATACAATTGTGTGTCTCAGATTTAGTAAAGTTGAATGTATCAGGGGAAGCTATGACAAAGGCTTTGTGGGACAAGTTAGAGACTTTGTACCAATCTAAGTCTCTGCCGAATAAATTGTTCTTGCGGAAAAAGCTGTATAACCTAAGGATGAAAGATGGAGACTCGTTGACAAAGCATCTAAACGCATTTAATACTGTGCTAAGTCAGTTAGCATATATTGATATTAAAATTTCATATGAAGATAAGTGCATCAGTTTGTTGTGTTCTCTACTAGATTTGTGGGATAGTTTGGTTATTGCAATAGGTAGCAATGCAACTGCCTTGTAGTTTGATGAAATAGTCTCAGCCTTGTTGACGGACGAGATGAGATAGAAAAATTTGGAGAACCAGAATGGTGATGCCTTGTCTGTATGAGGACAGTCCCAGAACATAAACAAAAATAAGTCATTGAGTGGGAGAGCTAAATCTAGAGGGAGATCTAAATCTCCAGGAAAACATATAAAGGTGGTGTGCTGGAAATGCGGAAAGGAAGGGCACCTCAAAAGGGACTGTAAATCTAAAGCTCCTGAAAAATGAAGGGGATGTGATGATACTCCTTCTATAGAGGTGAAAACCACCTCAGATGAAGGTGGGGATGTGTACTTGGCTTCTTCAAGTAAACATGTAGATCATGAGGCATGGTTGATTAACTCGGGTGCATCCTTTCACTTCACTCCCCATAGAGAGTGATTCTGCGAGTGTTGGGGGGAAAAGTATCTAATGCAGAATGCCTCTATCCCACTCTGAAGGTGATAGTACTCCAGCAACAACTGAATGCAAAGCTATTCAAAGTTTCTTCTTTATGAGATGAGAGAGGGAAGAAAAGGATGATCTACTAACCGTTATCTTGCGCTAATAGTCGATCCAGTCTTCACTCCTTGCCGCTTGCTCCTAGCTCCTTGCCCTTTCACCGACCCAGCTACACACAAATCCTGTAAAAGCAGAAGAAAAGGAAACTACAAGAAGCATACATCCATAATCGATTATAGGATTAGCATAAATCAAATATACAAGCATCCATTCATCATAAAGACACATGCATATAGAAGAACCTCAAATACTTTATTGATAATAGAAGTAAAGTTCTGAGAGAGTTACAACCACAATGGGCCCAATCCAGCAACACCTCCCAGCTGAAAGAAATCTCCTCTTCACCTCCTTCAAGCAAAACACCCAATAGCTCTATACACAAACCAACAGCACTTCCTTACTTGCACAAAATTCCAGCCTCCCTAGACCTCATGAGAGAGCTCTATATATAGGAGATTTGGAGAAAGGATGAGTCATCTTGAGACTGGCCTGAAGCTGACTTGTGTCCTCTCCCACTTTAGTTAATCTTCAGTTCTTGAGTCCACTCGGAGAATCTTGCTTCCACTTGGAGATCAAGACCTTCTTACTCATCATAGGGTGAATTCCTTGAACCAAGTGTCAGTTTGGAAGCTTCCTGGGCAGTTGACACCTTGCAGAATGACTGTGCCACTTGGCCAATCTCGCCCAGCGCAGGTAGCCTTCATTAGTTTTGACCTTCAGCGCAGGTACAAGGAGGAGTAGTTGACATTCAGCGCAGATGCTCAGTGGAGCAGCTGACATGATCCAGAAATAGCCTGTTTTTGAGTGTTTTTGGGTGGAGAACTGATTCTCAGTGCTGTGGTTTGCAGACCTTGTTCCTCTAAGGGTAAGAACAACATGTTTAGGGACTTTGGATCCCTTAGATTATTGACATTTCATGCTCCATGTTGTTAGGCACGAAAATGTCTATAACAGTTGCCCCCTAAAGTATGAGGTCGTTTATCGGGTGAAATGCTTTATTTGGAGGATCCGAAGTTCATTCAATCGCTGAGAGGTGCCCTACAATAAAATAGAATACAATACATTATTTTTCATTCTGCTTTCATGATCTAGCTGAGGCGGGCATTCCCATGCTTAGCTTTATAAATTCATTTTGGTACACATAACAGACGACCGTCTGATAATAGACTGATAATTCTCTGCTGAAATTATCATCCTTTGAGTAGGATGATCATCTGCTGCAATGATGTACATATCCAATGTCTTTATATTTCCTGAATATATATCGCAGCCCGGATGGATGAAACTAGATCCGGGGTCTTCAATCTCGTTCGATCTTCACTCTAAGTACAAGTCGATCCATGTGAGAATTGCGCTGAAGTCGAACATGGAAAGACATCGCTTGATTACCGGTCAATAATGTAAACCGTTAACAAGCGCGAGAGGAATCACCAATAATGACAATGACCCTCAAGGTACTACAGTACAATTCACGTGGTGTGAATAAAGGACTTGGCATCGAACACCACGCAAAATCTTCTGGTCGAAGGTCATTGATGTATACCTGTCGCCGGAAGTGAGAAACTTGCCATTGAGGCATGCAAGCTTCAAAGTACTGGGGGGGTGTTCCTATATCAACTTCTTGGATAATGAGCTGAAGTCGACAAGAAGCGATCCGTCAAAGGAGGGCCTTAATGAATCCCACATCAGTGACATGGAACGGAGCTAATGACTTTAGTGGAGGTGAAAACAATCTGTGAAATATGATTTAGGGTGGCGATCATGAGTGGATGAAGGATAATGTATGGCAGTGGATGGGACACGGTTGACTCTTTCTGAACACATCTCTTGAACATATAACGACACTAATGTGATGGATCAGTAGCATTACCCCAAATACAGATGGTTTGGCGAGGACCATGGTGATGAGACCGGTGAATGAAACAACCCAACCTGATGTGGTACGGAGGACAAAGTGTCATGTTCAAGAGCGACTTGCTACCATCAAAGCTTTGAGGTTCTCCCAATTTTTCCCCAGTCATTTCTGACCAGTACCTCTTTATTTTTGTCAAGCTTGAGGAGGATAACATATTCTTGTTCTATAACCTGCCCTTCGGGCAAGCCCATCGCTATGTTTTAACGAGCCTAGCGATAGGGAAACTCGTTCTCGTCTAAAGACAAGTTTGTCGCTATTTAATCATTTTAACGAGTCTAGCGACAAAGACAACTCGGTCCTTTTCATTTTTAGAGAGTTTGAAAAGGTACAGAAAGTTAACTCCACAATTCCGTTTTCGTCATCTAATCCCTTAAGTCTGAAAAAGTATAAAACAATATAGAAGGGATGAGTTTTCGATTACTTTAACGAGCCGAATAAAACAAGCGCTTGACCTTTTTGTGCAATAATCCCTCAAGTCCAAAAAGATTAAAATCTAGAGGAGGGATAGCTCTTCCGGTCCTTTTAACGAGCTGGAAGGCCAAAACTCGGCAAACTTTTCATATTTTACGAGTCAGATGAAAAGAGCTCAAAGAAGACTTGTCTTTTGAGGAACGAGTGATAAACAGGGATAGCAGTAGATTCCAGGTGCAGGTTGGAATTTTCCAATCACGGCAGTGTCACAAGGATGGCTAAGTGAAATCACTCTTCGCAGCTGTTCCTCAAAATGGGTAAACAATCATATGGAGGTGAACGATTGGCCAAATGAAATGGAGGTGGCGGGTGCAAACACGACCAAGGCTTTTATGGCTAATAAATTTACGATCACAATGGTTATTTACCGGAATAGGTTCATTTTTTAATGAGCTTGAACTCTGGAGGAAACTCTTGCTCAAAAGCTTATGTTTATTTTTTAACGAGCATGAACTATGACGCTAAAACTGCTCGGATCTTGCGTTTATTTTTTAACGAGCATGAACTTTATGCTAAAACTGCTCGATATACCAGTCATAGGATAAGAAATGTCTTCCTGCAAGATTCCAATTTTTATAGAGCTTGCACCTCACATAAGCTATGCTCTAAATTTGGCAATTTTTGACCTTTGCCCCCCATCCTTTCTTTATGTGAGTTAGGAAACGATCAATGACCGCTCTTTGCTTACACTCCAAAAGGTTTGCATGCCCCCAGGTATAAGGTAAAATTTCAAGGCTGCCCCTCCTCTCCTTCACCTTTGTTTTTCTTTGGGTGTTCACAGCTACTTGTCGTCTTGCTAGTCTAATGTTAACGATACTTGTCTTCTCGTTATTTTTTAACGGGTCTTACGCGGTACTTGTCTTCCCATCGGCCCAACTTTTAACAGATCTTTTGCAAGATCGCAAGAGAACAGCTACTTGCGACAAGAGAGCAGCTACTTGCGACAAGAGAAGAACACTACTCAAAGACAAAACATTAATGTTATTGAGGGAGGCTTGCCTCTTTCTGGTTACCCAAAGAATGGTTTTATTTGTTGCCGCAAATGAAACTCTTTCTTCGGCGATGTCTATCATTAGGTTACTCAAATATGGTTACTACTTGTTGCAGCAAAGGAATCCCTTTCTTTGGAGGCTGCCCCTACTTATCCTCTAAAACATTAGTTTTAATGGGTGAGGCTTGTCTTTTACCCAAAGATGGTTACCATTTGCTGCCGCAATAGAATCTCTTTCCTTGGTAGCCTACCTGTTTAGACAAAGTTGAATGACCTTTGTCAGACAAATAACCTTATCAAAAGAACCCTATTCTAGAACAACCCCTCTTCCATCCACGGACGGGGTACGGACTAGTCATATTCTTTCGCGGAAATTCTACTTTATACCCAAGGTTTCCTCTGCCCGAAGCAGACCAGGATGCATGCCCCCTGGGTTCCAGTTCTATCTTTCCGAATCACTCGCATTCATCGGGAAGGAGGACTAGGGGTGGAGACATTTCTTGGGTGAATAGACCATTGAGGATTGGTATTTGACTATTTGCGATGCGTGATCCCGGAAATGAAAGTTGGTCTACGAGCTTGACCACCTTTCCTTCGTGTGGAAAACACATTACTGTAAAGAGTGAGGAGACTATAGCTCCCATGCAATATATATAGTCACGTCGAAGGAGTAGGTTATAATCCAAGGGTCCTTGAACGACCATCACGTTCAAATTAACGGTCTTCTCTTTCAATGTAACAGGCACATTGGGGAGGATCCCTAATGGTCGACTGGTTCCTTTATCAAAGCCCGAGAGATTTCTTATCTCAGGCAAAAGCGCCGGGGAACCCAGTGCTTTCCAAGCAACAGAGGAAAGGATACTCACAGATGCCCATTCATCAATGATAGTTCCAGCCATCACCATTCTATAAATTTGGACTATAATTATGAATGGTATACTGGCTGGTAACTGGGGTCTGCCCAGTTGGTTCCAATCAAAGGACACAACCAGGTTGCTTGGTGGTGGGACCGAATACACGGTCGGATACGATCCTGACGATGTTCCTTCCTGCGATAAAGGAGTGGGCGCATTGCCCTGATGCTCATCAGAATCTGTGTTGATGAAAAGAATCTGGATGGTGTCATCCTTTTTCTCTTCAGTGAGGGTGTCACTTGAAGATGAATCTTCAGTGACGGTGTCATTTGAGGATGAAACCTCTGAAGGAAGAACTGGGTCAACTGCCGTATAGACCTTTAGACTTTCGTCTGGTCTGGATTCAGTAGGTTCATTTTCAATGACTGACGCTTCAGCTGACCACTTGAGCGGGCCAGCTGTATTTTCAACCAACGAAGGACTTGGCACGAGTTTTTTGTATCCAGGAGGAAGTACTACCGGAGAAACCGGATGATCTTCCAAAACTCTCTTCGCTTCGTCTAAGAAGGGACAATGGTGGATGGCGTGACCGCCTTCACACAGTCTGCAGGGGGATTTTGCTCCCCCTCTTTGTCTTGAACCTTCACTTTCGCTGGTTGACGGTAAACAATCAACATGGTTATCAGAGGTTGATGCTCCCGAATTGTGCAGACGAGGGGACCAGTCCCTTAGTATCCGGGGAATACAGGGACAATCTCTATGGAAGTGGTCTCCTCTACATATGACACATGGCGATTTAGGCCCGGTCTGTGCTATGTGTGGGTTTTTGTCAGATGTCTTTTGCTTGCCCCCAGTCGCCTTAGGCTCCTGCTTCTTCTTCTCTTTCTTCTTCTTTTCCTTCTTCTCCGTAGGAGCTTGGCTTTTGCCAGCTTTACCTTTTGAAGATGAAGGATTGGAGGAAGGGTTAGAGGAAGTAGAAGGCTGGTGGGAGGCTCTAGACTCATCTAACTGTTGACTCGACTGCTCAGGAACCATGGTGTTCTGAACTACACTAGTTGAGAATAGCCAAACAGGCAGGCCAATTGTCAGTCCTGGAAGCGACAATGTGGCCATGTGGGGCGCACCAACTTCTCCCCAAGAGGAGAAAGGACTAGGATTTCCATCATGTGGAGTTCCTTGGTTGGGGCGTTCCATGTTCTCAACTTAAGATCAACGCGGGAATAGGAGGTGATTATGTTCCGTTTAAAATAAATTTTATAACGACGCTTAGACACAACTTGCTTTTTCACTTTTTAAGAGTCGAGAAAAAGCTAAAGATGACTCTAGTCTCCTTCGATGTTTTAACGAGCCCAAAGTGACAAATGCTCGGATGGACTTTTTCAGTTATAGAGTTTGAAAAAGGCCAAAAGAAACTGCTCTGGAGTTCTAGGCAGAGGGTGTGCCAAACTTTTCACAAAACCACAGAATACGTTTTACGGTACGAGTGGTCGATCTTCGTGAATGCTGTGTTCACTGCATTGCGATCAGTAGGGCGGCCGACATAGTTTCCTATGGATAAAGGCTTTGATCCTATAGGGGTCTCCCAATATATACGCGACGGTACGTGGGAGCACAAGTCCGTATTGATACTTATCGCTTCACCGTGGAGGAATCACCCAACCACTCAACGCTAAGATATCACGTTTAACGACGCTGGAACACGTCTCTAGCTTAGACCTCTAGATGTTTGCGTTATGTTTCAATGCATTGTTATGTAAATTCAATTTATTTTAAGGTTGATCTTGTTTAGCAGTTTGCCTTTATGGATCACCACGAGATGTATAGAAACACTCCTGAATGCAATCTAAGATGATAAGCAAGCTTTTCAATCTTTCAACTTTGAAAACCTTAACTACTGAGGGAGAAGGAAGATAACACCTTTTCACACAGATCATAGAGCACACACTAATGCACTTTCCTAAATCAACATGCAAACTGTCATAATGCACATGCACAATGCAAGTATTTCTTTTCTCTTTCTTAATGTTGATGAAATGCAAAAAGAAAGTTGTTGTATAACTTTGAATTCAATTTCAAGCGAAAGCAAACAAGTTTGTCCAAAATCGAAAGACACCTTACGATTCACTTGTTTCGACACTTAGAAATATATAAATTCAAACCATATAACGAAAGCGACAAACTCAATCAGCTATGAATAGCAAATAAACTAACTCTTAAGATCAGAACAACACTTAATCACAGGTCTAGATCCAAGAGGTCAATGCAAGACTGGTTCACTTTCGTTATGGGAAACTGTAAATGACACAAGAAATAAAAAAGAACAAATACAGTTTCTTTATACAATTGAGGCGGAATAATGACAAAGGAAGATGGTTTCAGATAGGCCTACTGACTGGCAACAAACAACAAAAACAATAGTTAAAACAAGGCAAGACACAGCAGGAAACCTCAGTAACTCAAGCCAAGACTGGTCCAGCGCAGGTGTAACACTGCCTGTTTGACCTTCAGCGCAGGTAGCCCCTTCGGGAACTGCGCTGAAATGCAGATTGCCTTTGTACAGCCTGCAATGAAGAACGAGACTTTCATCCGTCTTGGTTTCCGGGTCACAGATTGCTCAAAAATTCACAGTTTTTGCTCAAATCAGAAGCTATCAGTCAAGGACACACTAAGGGATGTAAAGGAGGATGAAAAGCTATCACTAAGAGCTTATTAGAGTCCTTGTGGATCAGCTCTTCAAATCATAAACTTGCCCAGAAACTGAGCTAGAGTAGCTGCCCTCTACTTTGTGTTTGATGGACTCAAACACAGTTCGATTCGGTACTCCCTTTGTTTATGAAATGAATAGCAAGAAACACAACAAACCAACAAGATACGCTCCCCAGTGGAGTCACCAATTTGTTGGGGGGAAAAGTATCTAATGCAGAATGCCTCTATCCCACTCTGAAGGTGATAGTACTCCAGCAACAACTGAATGCAAAGCTATTCAAAGTTTCTTCTTTATGAGATGAGAGAGGGAAGAAAAGGATGATCTACTAACCGTTATCTTGCGCTAATAGTCGATCCAGTCTTCACTCCTTTCCGCTTGCTCCTAGCTCCTTGCCCTTTCACCGACCCAGCTACACACAGATCCTGTAAAAGCACAAGAAAAGGAAACTACAAGAAGCATACATCCATAATCGATTATAGGATTAGCATAAATCAAATATACAAGCATCCATTCATCATAAAGACACATGCATATAGAAGAACCTCAAATACTTTATTGATAATAGAAGTAAAGTTCTGAGAGAGTTACAACCACAATGGGCCCAATCCAGCAACACCTCCCAGCTGAAAGAAATCTCCTCTTCACCTGCGTCAAGAAAAACACCCAATAGCTCTATACACAAACCAACAACACTTCCTTACTTGCACAAAATTCCAGCCTCCCTAGACCTCATGAGAGAGCTCTATATATAGGAGATTTGGAGAAAGGATGAGTCATCTTGAGACTGGCCTGAAGCTGACTTGTGTCCTCTCCCACTTTAGTTAATCTTCAGTTCTTGAGTCCACTTGGAGAATCTTGCTTCCACTTGGAGATCAAGACCTTCTTACTCATCATAGGGCGAATTCCTTGAACCAAGTGTCAGTTTGGAAGCTTCCTGGGCCGTTGACACCTTGCAGAATGACTGTGCCACTTGGCCAATCTCGCCCAGCGCAGGTAGCCTTCATTAGTTTTGACCTTCAGCGCAGGTACAAGGAGGAGCAGTTGACATTCAGCGCAGATGCTCAGTGGAGCAGCTGACATGATCCAGAAATAGCCTGTTTTTGAGTGTTTTTGGGTGGAGAACTGATTCTCAGTGCTATGGTTTGCAGACCTTGTTCCTCTAAGGGTAAGAACAACATGTTTAGGGACTTTGGATCCCTCAGATTATTGACATTTCATGCTACATGCTGTTAGGCACAAAAATGTCTATAACAACGAGTATGAAAAATATGATGGTGGTGATGTCTTCTTCGAGGATGATCGGAAGGCTAGAATTGTTTGTCGCGGAAAAGTAACGTTGAAGTTGCAAGGTGGAAGGGTTAGAACACTTTCGACTGTTCTACATATTCCTGCATTGGCTAGAATTCTAATTTCTATAAGCAAGCTTGATGATGCAGGTGTAAAGATAGTGTTCGAGAAAGATACCTTCAAGATGGTTCGGGGAGCACTGGTATTGATGCGAGGAGTTTGGATTGGAACTCTGTACAAGCTGCAAGGTAGCACTGTTGTTGATGGGTGCAACAGTTCTGTGGTTCCTAAAAGTGGAGCTGAAAATCTATTGGTCCTTGGAGAGAAGACCATGCTGTGGCATCAAAGGCTTGGACATATTGGAGAGAAGGGCCTTAGAATACTTCATGGTAAAGGTATGGTAGAAGGTATGAGTAATAGCTCTCTGGATTTTGATTTCTGTGAAAATTGTGTATACGGGAAGCAGAATCGTGTGAGTTTCCCCTCTGGTAGTAAGAGGGTGAAACAAATATTAGAGCTTGTGCACAGTGATGTGTTTGGACTTGTGAAGGTTCCATCACTGGGTAAGTCTATGCACTATGTATCATTTATAGATGACATGTCAAGGAATACATGGATATATTTCCTTAAGAAGAAATCTGAAGTCTTTGACAAGTTTAAAGAATTTAAGGCTCTGGTGGAAAACCAGATAAAGAAGAAGATAAAGGTGCTAAGGACAGATAATCGTGGAGAGTTTTGCAACAAGGAATTTCAAGAATTTTGTAAGAAGTGTGGTATAGCATGGCAGAAGACTACTCCATATACACCTCAAAAAAATGGAGTTGAAGAAAGAATGAACAAGACATTGATGGAAGGGGCTAGAAACATGCTCAGTGGTGTCGGGTTAGGATAGCAATTCTGGGCAGAGGTGGTGGAGACAGCATGTTACCTAGTCAACAGATCACCTTCTTCAGAATTGGAGGATAAGACTCCATAAGAGGTATGGGATGGTAAGAAACTCTCTCTTTCACATCTGAGGGTATTTGGATGTGATGCACATGTACATGTTCCAAAGGAGAAAAGAACCAAGTTGGATAGTAAATCTGAAAATTGCATCTTTATTGGGTATAAGGATGGTTTAAAGGGTTATAAGCTTTGGAACCCAGTAACAAGGAAGGTTGTGTACAACCGAGATGTGGTGTTCAGAGAGGTAAAAGATGTTATTAAACATGAAGTCCAACCAAAGGAACCTGAGAAGATAGAGTTTGATCTAAAGGAGGAAGAATCAGACTCTACAGTAGAGGAGGAATCAGAAGATGAAGAGGCACAAACTCTGGGTGTGAGAAGATCAGTTCGAGAAAGAAGATAGCCAGAAAGGTATAGTCAATCTGCTTTTTGTTCAAATTTTATTTTATATATTACAGATGATGATCCCAAAACTGTGAAGGAAGCAGTAGATTTAGAGGATGGAATACTCTAGAAAGAGGCCATGGTTGATGAAATGGCATCTTTGCACAAAAATGAGGCTTCGGATCCGGTGGAGTTTCCAACTAGAAGGAAAACCATTGGTAGCAAATGGGTGTTCAAGAAGAAGACAAATGCAGAAGGAAAAGTGGAGAAATACAAAGCTCGGTTGGTAGCAAAAGGTTATTCCCAGGTGTCGGGAATTGATTTTGGTGATATTTTTTCTCCTGTTGGAAAGGTAACTTCTACTAGATTACTTTTATCTATTGTTGCTGCTTTTGATTATGAGGTAGAACAAATGGACGTGAAGACAACATTTCTTCACGAGGATCTAGAGGAGGAGATCTACATGAAGAAACCTGAAGGTTTTACGGTGAAGGGTAAGAAAGAACTGGTATGCAAGTTAAAGAAGTCTATGTATGGGTTAAAATAGTCACCAAGGATGTGGTATCAGTAATTTGATACATTTATATGGGGACTTGGCTTCACCAGAAGCAAAGCAGATCACTGTGCGTATTTTAAATTAATTGGTGACCGTGTTATTTATTTGGTCTTGTATGTGGATGATATGTTGCTGGTTGGAAATGACAAAGAAATTATCCAGGATTTGAAGTCCCAATTGTCCTCCAAATTCAACATGAAATATCTTAGTGCTGCAAACTATATTTTGGGCATGGAAATTAAAAGAGATAATACAAAGAGGAAGCTTTGGTTAAACCAGAGGAAGTATGTCGAGACAATACTGCAGAGGTTTAATATGCAGGATAATAAACCAGTGAAGGTTCCTATTCCTGTAGGTGTGAAGTTATCTGCTAAAAAGTGTCCCAAGGCACAAGAAGACGAAGAGGACATGTCCCATGTTCCATATGCAAGTGCAGTTGGTAGCGTGATGTATGCAATGGTCTATACTAGACCAGACATTGCACATGCACTGGGAGTATTGAGCAAGTTTATGTCAAAACTTGGAAAGGAGCACTGGACAACAGTGAAGTGGGTTTTCAGGTATTTACGTGGCACTAGTGATTATGGTTTGTGCTACCAAGGAAGACCAAGATTGAACAGAGTGCTGGATATTCATGGCTTTGTTGATGCAGAATGGGCTGGAGATTTGGATCAGAGAAGATCTACAAGTGGGTATGTGTTTAACCTATTTGGAGGTGCAGTCAGTTGGATGAGTAAGAAACAATCTGTAGTGGCACTATCAACTATAGAGGAAGAATACATGGAAACCACTCATGCAAGCAAGGAAGTGGTTTGGTTGCAGAGATTGTGTTCAAGTATGGGGTTAGTACAAGAAGCTATAAGGATAGACTGTGACAGCCAAAGTGCAATTTTCTTGGCAAAGAACCCTACATCCCATTCAAAGACAAAGCACATTGATGTTCAATATCACTTTGTGAGGGATATGATAGAAGAAAAAAAGGTGTTGCTGGTAAAGCTGGACACTTTGAAGAATACTGCAGATGCATTCACAAAATCTGTGAGCTCTGATACGTTCTCTTGGTGTAGAGAGACAATGGGCATCTCAGAGCTGGAAAACTGACTAAACTCTCTTGTGGCCCCCTATGGAAAGAAAAAAACAGGCGGGAGAATGTTGGGTTGTGTTATATTCTCTCCAAGACTAGCCCATGTAGTTAATCGGAGGGTTAGAGGGGGTCCAGTGCCCCCCTTCGTTGCACCGATTGTGTAGCAGGGAGGGGTCACAGGGTGTTTGAGGCGTACCCATAACCACACTTTATGGGGTCCGGGGCAGCGCCCCAAAAAATTTTGGTTTTGGACCCTATGTTAGGTTGGGCGAACCCACCTATGGTTTTGTGCATGATTTTCGCACATGTTTTTGGACGCGATGGTTTTCGGTCCATGGTATTGGACGCGATGGTTTTCAGTCAATGGTATTGGATGCTTCAGCATGTATATATATGTATTGTAACATTGAAAGGAATATAATGAAAAATCAAGCAGGTAGTCCTAGTTTTGGGATTCAGGGGAAAATCTCTGTGTATATGTGTTTTATGTGTTATGCTCTCTCATTGTTTATTTTATGTGTTTTAGAATTCGTATGCAGGTAATTTCTGTACGGTTTTAAAACCTACACATATTCCCTCTGTAGAATCATTTTATCGCACATACCTTCTGTTTTGCACATCCTTTACTTTACACACATCCTCAGATCCATACACTTGTTTTTGTACATAGCTAAATGTGTGAAATTTTAAAATGGAAATTAAAGTTTCTACTTAAAGTTAAATTAATTTCATATGTAGGGAAAAAAGTTTCATATGTGTAGATGATCCCCCCACGGTCCCCCGCGTCCCTAACTTATGTAAAGAACCTGGGTAGAGAACTAAATGCATTATGCTAACAACATCAGTGTCAATGCCATGCTAATAATTCTAGTGTCAGAGCAATCACTGACAGAATGACCATTTAGAATTTTGTTTTTCCATTTTAAAATTATATGTCAGGAACTCAGAAATACCAAAATTAAATCACGCTCTAGCAGGGGAATTATGTCACATCAAGGGTTGTTTATCCAATGGAGAATTAGAAATAAGATTTTAAAAGTTATTAAATTATTTTTTAATTAACAGGAAAATGCAAATATTCAACATTTTTTGAAAACTTTGGTTAAAGTGAAAAAATCTATTTGCAGTCAACGAACTATTGACAGTGAGGCGATTACTATAGTCCCTAGCAAAGGCAAGGACTAATAATGTGTTACAATATTCATTATAAAATAATGTAAGCAATGCTTACTATGATACTATAATGAATGAATTTAAATAAAACAATGAAGGTTTCTATTACTCATTAGTAGAATTAAAAGAAAAAATAATGAAAATAACAATTTTCTCATAAGGAAAATTGATGTGGTAAAAACATGGATAATAATAATAATAATAATAAACGAAAAAGAATAATGAAGAAAAATTATGAAATTTATGTGACCAAAATGTCTAGTTCTCATATGTAATCTCAAGTTATTTGCTACAATTGTAATAATTACTTTGAATATGAAATGTTATATTTATATTTCCTCTTTGATATTTCCATATTATCCTAAGCACACCAATTTCTTAGATCCATTAGTTAGATTCACAGTAAAAAAATTAAAATCAATGGGTCCTCTGGACCCATTAGTCTCTCTAGGGGCTCCACCTGAAGAAAACCTGGGCTATTTTACATTTTTGTAATATCCCATCAAAAGGTCTTACCTTCACCATATATATATATATATATATATATATATATATATATATATATATATATAGATAGATAGACACACACACACACACACACACACACACACACACACACGCACACACACACGCGCGCGACACACAAACATAAGCCATAATTAAAAGTAGTATGTATAATGCATATATTGCTAATTACAACTATTATAGTTGATGGCATACCAAAGGGTCACAAGGACCATGCAATCAAATAATCTATTTAGTAAACCAACATTTTACAAATTAAATACTTAAACACAAAAATACATGTAGCTTGTCACTTGCAAATGTCTAAGGCCAAGCTAGTTTTTCTCCAACTCCTAATAGGAATATCCAACAAGTTGCCACGAGCTAGTCTTCAATAATTAAGAGAGGAAATCACACCAATGGTCAATTTTCTACCCATTCAAAGAAGCCACCTTCACAAGTGTTTCCCTTCGAGCGTGTCTCAATATGGGTGATGATAGGAACCCTAAGTTGATTATGTTCTCAAGAATCTCAGCCAACTAATTAAGACTAAATTAACAAGATTTCAATCAATTCATCATAAGTGTGGTGGTAAGGATCCTATGCTTTAAACTCCTCCAAATACCATTGGATTATGATAAGTAGAGGCATTACTCTAGCCTTCATCTAGTGATCATAATCATAATATTAGTGGTGCCCCCTCATATAAAGACTTCACTACCACCTTTAACTCGTGATAATAGTCATGAAAATAGTGGAATTTTAGGAATTTGGGGGGAAATTAAAATAATGAGCTAATGGCATTGATATTTACCACCCCTTCAAGTTAAGAGAACACTCCCAACCTCTTAGTCAACAAAGACTAGGTGGGTGTATGTGTGTGTGTGTGCCAACATCATTAAAACATGACACACATGCATTTGGAGTACTATGTTTGTCAAAACTTGTTTCCCCATTAATTAAAAGATAAATAAAATTATGAAACTACTTCTTTTATAGCTCATCTTAGTGTAAAAACTTCCCAATATTTTCCTTTTCACTTCCCTTTATTCATGTAAGGATGAATTTGGGCTTGAGGGTGAATTTACAAGTGTCCAAAGAAAGGTGAAGGTGAAATGCAATAAGTTTCCTTCCTACTTATTTACCTAAATTAAATTTGAAGGTAATCCTAACATGTCTTTTCCCATTTCTGAAGTCTCCTAACTACTATAGTCATATACCCATCCTCATTGGGACAAGAGCCCTACCCTCAAGTGCATTCTCCCACCCACTAAGATTTTAATTTGTAGCAAGTTAGTCCGTCGAAGACACTAATGTATATATGCAACATCATTATTATAATCCATCACATGTGGTATCTTATTAACCAAGCATAAATAATAAATTTTATTGTCAATGACATTAAATGGAAATTTTACTTGATAAATGTTCACGTATGCTAAACCATATTGAGTAAAAGTATCAAATCATAGCAATAATCAAAAGAAAGTATCCAAAAATGGAATGATCCTTATAAGGTATCTAATTATATGTACCCATCATGAATCATAAGGTGAAACCACTCTATCCTAAGTTATCAACATCGTCAATAATAATACGAAATCACTATAATAATAGGCTATTTAATAAATGCACACTTCATGAAATGCCTTTCTAGTGGTATAACCACATAAGCCACGCATTACCAATGCATCTATATAATCACAATAGAATGCATTTCTAATGGGGCATATACATATGAAAGCATCATATTAAACTTAATCACATCATAATAAATTAGATCATATTAATATTTGTCAGGGGTTATCACAAATACCTTAACAACATCAAGAATAGATAATATCATCATTGATAGCCATAGAATTTAAACGTTAATAAGAATGTTAGAAACTAAGTATATATGTAATATTAACAATATAATTAATGACTAATCCTGCTAACCATCATCCAATAGCTACCAATGCTTCACATTCATTATTAATATTATTAATAATACTATTGAGAAATGCCAATATTCATCACAATATTACCAATTACATAGGTGTCTAGGTTCATCAAACTCAATCATTAGTGGAGGAAAGTATGAGACCATGATAAGTTAAGAACACCATCTCCTAATAGTCATACTAAACCATCAATATATAACCATATGACATCATATCAGTTAAGGATTACATCATCATTCATCAAGGATAGATATGCATTAATTAAGTCCTATATTTTCTTGTGTAAATTTTTATCATGGATTCCTATTGAAAGAGGAGTCCAATTAATAGTAATAACACTCAAATTATAGCTAGCATTTTGATCATAGTTATTGAAGGGTGTGACACCACCTATCACCAAGGTACAACTTATCAACAGATTAATCATTATCACTAAATTTATGTCAAGACCTATGAAAGAAGTATAATTTCTCAACAACTAACCATTAGGAAAATTCTGCCGAAAATCCCACATAACACCCCATACACACAATAGAATTCTACAAAAAATATCATAAATTAAATTATTTGTTATATTTTTCATACTAATAGGGTTGAAAATGAAAAACACTATTTTAAAATGTCCCACATACACACACTAAATAACAATTTAAAATTATTTGTTATAATACTAACTTTCATAACCTTTTAAAGATTTTTCAATACTCGAATAATATTTTGAAGTAAACTAAGTAATTCCTTACCTTCAGCACCATTATCATTATCATGAACAACAATATTTAAACATATAGTTTCCAATATAGACAAGAACATATGGATGAACATTTTATAAATCTAGTGAGAAATGTATGGAATGCTTAGTTTTTTGAATATATTTTTATGAGTATAAAAATATCACAAACCATGGAGCTTGATGAACCCACATTTAGCACTAAATTAATGATTATGTTACCACTAATACATCCAAAGCACTATGTTACAACTATAATGGCCAAAAATGTACTAAACAAAAGCTATCCCATTAGTAAATCATGGTCTATACTAGGTTATTAAGGATACTAGGATGTATAGGGACCTTAGCAATAATCCTAGGAAGATCTATATATTATCCTAATAGGATACATCCCTATATCCCTAACATATCTCTATATATACTAGTATATTATCTCAGGGATCTTATATCTATCATTTTACTAGGATACCTAGATTCTAAACAAACTCTTGTCTAGGCTACCTAGTAGCCTCATATTCATTGAAAATTTTAGTCATGACCCCATTATACTTATCATCATCACTTCGACATAAGTAATTAATTTTAAAACCATATTTTTGTGGGTCATGAAATACTTAAGATCCCTTTAGATCCTATACAACTAGAGCTCTGTATATCTCTAATATATGGGATCCCTAGGGCTATACCTTACAGGATACGAGGGGTTGTATAGGATCAGATACTTGTATCCCTATAGATCTTCATGGATCCTTGATCCCTAGGGATAGCTAGGATATATTTTACCTTTACGTAGCAGATTTATTTGTTATATGGTTTGTCTAAAGAGTTTCTATGCTACATTTAGGAAAGGAGTAAGTGTGAGTATATGAGTTAGATTGTGAGAAGGGTATTAATTGGAGTAGATAGTGATAGGATCATTAATTTGTGAGATATCTAGAGATGGAATAATTGCTTAGGGATAGGAATCCATTGCGAGTAAGTGAGTTTTAGTATTATTATGGTGATTAAATTTCCTATAGTCAATGGGATGTTTTTTCAATGGATTTGGGTTTGATTTACACCATTTCTATTTCATTTCTGATTTCATTTATTCATGGGAGGACATTTAACTAGGAATTTATGGATTGGTCTTTTCCATTGCTTGGTGGTAGTAGGAGATAATGATAGGGATAGAGTGAGTTTCTGTCAATGGGATATAATATTGTTCAATGTTTCAAGTCCTATTTATTAGAAGGATATAATTTATGTTTGAGAACGATAACTATCCATTAGAAGGATAGCTTAGGGTAATTCACTTATTTCTAGACCCACTTAACTTGGTTAGCATTCATTGTACCAAACACTAGTATTATATAATTCACAAACACAATGACTAAATTCTCATTGATTGGTTAGATACTCTTCGTATTTGTTTACTAGGATCGTAATTCTCAAAGGTACTATAATCCTTAGGACTACTGGGGGGGAGTGACATGACCCTTATTATTACATCACCTATTTTGTGACTTCCTAGAGAGGAGATGAATATATTAGTGATGCAATGAGAAATAGTTATGGTGTAAATAACTTCTTATCTAATTGTTTCTTCTAAGTAAGCTTGAAATGTCCCCAACCTTCGTGAATTTTCTATAGTTGTTATAAATTACTCCATCACCTATCAAATTCAAATTCCAATCAAGGAATTATATTTATTATGAGTTACTAAATAGAATTATGATAGACCTATATGTTGTTTTTGTAGAATTCTATTTCATTTTACTTCGACATATGTGTGTGTTTTTATGCCTTAAGTTTAAGTTCCACACCTAGGTATTCATCCTACCTCTCAGGGTCCTCTGTGCAATTTTAAATGCCAATCTCAATGTACATCTTGTTTAAGGCTACCTTGGTGTTATTCTATCACATATTATGTTCACTATCAAATTGTAGCCCGAATAATCAACCGAGAGCTACCTAAATATCACACACGGCCTAGGATTATTCTCTATGAACTCTATGAATATTTTTCTAAGACTTGTAACCGCTTATTAGATCATCCCATGCTCAATCTTCCTAATTTATCAACCATATAAATATGATCTCTTCGTAAATCCAGATAGATGCATCAATCATGTGTCTTGGATTGTAATACCTTAATGTCCCTGGTAATGGTCCTTAATTTATATCAACCCACATTAACAACACCCATCTCACTAAGTGATACTCCTAAATATATGCACCTATCATACACTATATTTGTACTATGTTCATATCCATATATATCTAGATGATATAAATATGCTCAGTAGTATCTATAGGGGTATCGCAAGATCCCATATAATGTATATGGATATATTATAAAAGATATAATAGGGCCCTAGGGATGTGAGTATATAAAAAAGGATTTACTAAATCTATAGGGATATATGCTAGGGTGCCTATAGGATCCTCGTATCTAGGGATCTATGATAGCTACTATTAAGAGTGTATTCACATGAGCAGCCATATTGAGTGATTTCAGGAGGCTATTGGATGAGAACTACTTTAATTTCTTAGTTAGTATGTGGTTTAGATATTCTATCAACTAATTTTTAGTGTTCTAATATAGTGTGTAAATATTTAGGAAACACATCACTTATTTTTCCACGTAAAATTAAATTATTCAGTAGAATAATCGATCACAATTTGTTGAGTCAATTATCTAGTTTTAATTTTTTCATATGGTATTGAAGCTAGTCTATGTCTAGGTGTGACTCCCTCATGGGGGTGCCCACAAATATTATAGATTCCATGTATTACTTATCCTTATAGTGGCATATGATAGAGTAAAAGAGAGTATAAGTTATTTTCATAGTTTCATGTAGTCATGCAAGCGATGTGTTTTTTTTATGGGCCAAAAAAGTTATTGTAGTTACATAAAGTAAAATAGGAGTAGGCCAAATAATAAATATTTCATAATGTGAGAGTGATGAGTATATGCATAGGGAACAAATAACCTGATGGAATTTTCGTATGATATATTTTCATTCATGCCCAGGCACACCTTGCCTAAGAATACTGCCAATACCTAACTTGTAACCTTGTAGTATATATCTAGGATATCCTTTTGATTTTTTACCTCCCTTAAGGATACTTGTCCAAAAATCATGATATCATAAAGAAGAAGAAGATTGGAAAGAATTGCAGAGTCATAATTATGTCTTCCTTTTACCATCTCTCTTCTCCTAGCATCCTTCAACAACATACTTAAGTGTTCAACCAAAAAGAAATATATAAAGGGTGATAAATAACACACTTAATGAAGACCTCTAGATGCATTAAAGAAACTGGAGGAGATCCATTAACTACAACTGTAAAAGAAACTAATGATAGGAATCCCATTATCCATTCTATAATCTCTTGATTTCTACTTGAATGGAGCAATAGTTGTCTAAGGTAAAGACAATTTACTTTGTCATATTCTTTTACAAGATCCAACTTCATAACGAATGCAACAAGCTTTTGGTTTTTCATTTCTTACATACCTTCCTAAGTTGATCAAACAACATCATTAATTTTCCTATTGACATAGGAACCAACTACTTTCCTTTAGTAATAGATATCGTATCCAATAAAGAGGCTCCCTTTGTAGGATCTATATATAGTATCCTATATAAACCATTTCTATATCCTACCATATCAAATAGGAATAGGATCCTGTATATACTATAATATACTCTAGTATAATATCCATGTATCCTAGTATCTATATCCCTATGGTAGAGGATAGATATCCTACACGAATCCCTATAGTACCATGTCATCTCTAGCATAGATATATTATCCATAGGGATCTCCATATAGCATATAGGATATACTATAGGTAATATCCTTATAGGATATTCCTAGGATCCTAGAGTATCCCTATAAGATATATACAAATCCCATAGTAAAGTATCCAATTATGGACCTTAGAAGATATTAGGGTCCCTATAAGAACCCCTAGTAAATTCTGGGTTAGAATATAATGCTTTATTAAGGGATAATCTTATTTAAGAATGTTAGTATCTTAATTATAAAGGAGTTTTTAATGTTACGACATAAGATATTAGGTATACTTTAGAGAGTAATAGGTTATTTATGAGCTTCTTAGGATCTATAAAGTATCTTTAGGATCTAAAAAATTGTCATAATGAGTAAATTTCCTTTATATTAATTAGAATATATAAGGTCTCTTGATATTAAGTTTCTTTATGTTGGGAGATAGAAACTGATCAACTTCACGAAAGACAAATCCACTGTAATTTCTTGCCATGGTATAATTTTTTTCTAACATGGGAAAAGATTCTCTTCCATTAGATCAATCACCACTTCTCTTACGTACCCTTTCTCTTACATACGGCTTAACCACACCACATGAGGAAGGGATAACACTTAATAGTATATATTTTTTTGTTGATGGTTTGACCCACGGGAGATTTAAACTTTGAATCTCATAGTTCTACATAATACTTCATAACAGTACAATTCCCAATTGAGTTACCCCTATAAGCTAAGGCTTAATCCTTTATCTTATTCCACTTATATATATATGATTAATAAAGTCTTTAGAAATTACTAAATATTTCAAAATCAATATATTAGGAAAGATAGTGGGACCAACCCAAGAAAAAGGTTCTCTTATTCTTAAGATCATATATAAAAGAATTAATATATATTTAATTTGAAATATATCATTTCTCCTCACCATAAGAACAAGGAAGATCTACTTTTCCTAATAAGAAATCAACTATATATCTTATTCTTCATAGCTCTTTGAATCTCTCAATAACTCATCTTATTATTAGTCCACTCCCATAACTCTACAACTATTTGAAGAAATATAACTATGATAACAAAGAATAGTAAGTATATAAATAATCTCTCACCGTAGAAAAATATATTAGTAACTATATAAGTAATCTCTAACCGTGGAAAAATATAACTGCTCCTTCGCCTACTCAACTCAACGGCAAACTATAGGGATCCTATGATACTCTAAGGATCCAATAATTAACTTAATCACTCTAACTCAGCCCAAAAAATATAACGAAACCTAACTTATCCATATGAAGGAACAAGAGCTACTACAACATGTTCTTCCCCCTAGTAAATCATCACTTAGTAGTTTTTCGATATTGTTACCCAAATGTAAGTAGATGGATCTTTGCCTCTCTAACTTTCAAGTATGCTTCGGATAGCTTCTAGATCACCAAGATAAGAAAATAGAAGAGATGTTGAACTAGGGTTTGAAAGCATGAAGCCTACTTTGACCAACGAAACATGTTTATACCTTTTGAACTCATACCGGCAGGGTTTAACGTCACGGCCTAAACAACGTTCCTACTCTGGAATTCTCAAGGTGCATCATAGAATATTACCTCTTGGGTTATAAGATGAAACAGTATGCACCATTTTAAATAGTGTCCAATATAGATAAAGAACATACAGATGAACATTTTATATAGTGAGAAATTGAATGTGATGTTTAGTGTGTTGAATATACTTTTACGAGTATAAAAATCTTAAAATTATATAAAATTATACAAGCATTTTAGTTTAATGATTAGAGTTTTCAAAATGAAAGTTAGCTCGAAAGGTAAGGCCCAATTATGTTTTTAATCAATGAATTTTATGAGATGGATCCACTGAAATGTCAGGGTGTTGACGTTGAGGGCATAACATCATTGTGAACATATTGTTATTAAGGGTTATTTAAAGAGAAGTTTACTGAAAGTTATAAAATTATTAGATTATACATAAGAATTTAGCTTACGAGTAATTGTATAAACTTGTCACAATTGTAAAAGAAAATTTAAATGATGAGTTTGATATTTTAATATTGATGAGAGAATCAATATTAAAATTAATATTATGGAAGCACTAAGGCTAAATAAAACTAAGTGTGATTTATGTTATGTGTTAGTGTTTTAGGGCAACCAATGTATATGGAGCTCTTCATTCATTAATACGTTTAACAAGTATATTCCACCAATTAAATTTAACGAAATACACTACATTATCTAACTAATGGCATATACTGCCTCATCCATTAATAGACTAATAACTCTATATATATTATTGGCCTATACACCAAATACAAACACTAGAGTTAACTAAAACTAAATTCACACTACATAAAAACACTAAATCTAACTAAAATTAAATACAACACACAAACTAAAATTAAATACAAAACACAAACCCTAATTAATGTAAACACATACCAGCACTAAAGCTAACTAATGTTAAATACAACACACAAACCCTAATTAATGTCAACACCCGACAAAAGTAATCAAAATCATTATCACTTGTCATTCGAGGCGTCATTGTTTCTAGTATCACGGCTACACGACTCCTACGAATTGACTTTCTCGTCATATGAAACACGTGAACGCAACCTGTAAATATCTTCGGCGGCGCCGCCCGGAGGCTGTATCAGCTTGTCTAGATAAATTCACACATTTCTCAGTACTGAGAAAGATAGCAAACTTATAATGATACTGTATCAGCTTGTCTAGATAAATTCACACATTTCTCAGTACTGAGAAAGATAGCAAACTTATAATGATACTTATGGTTCGCTGCGCGGATCACAGAAGGAAGAGGATAAGACCCCGGACGGCCTAAGAGGACCAGAAGCTCTATACTCAACAGAATGCCGCTTCCGGATAGCATACCCTTCCCAAACTTGCAGGTCTCATTTTTTCTCTGTTGTTATTCAACCTTTTTTAATTAGCAATTTCTCGAGCGCTACCAACGACCTGATAAGACATGTTTTGTGTGTAGGGGCACTGCATGATTATTTAAATGTCGACAAAGCTGCGGGCTGAGATGGACCGACTACTTGTGGCCTGACATCAAGCGTGGAAGCTTCACCGTTCACGAGGATCTCACTGTGATTCATCTACATGCGATCTCCGGAAACAAGTAATATCTTAATCTTCTATGCCTGCTTTCGCATTAGATCCTTTTCATAGTACTATTTTAGGCAGTGAATGGTTTATTAAGGGTAACAGTTTAAACACGCTGCAAAATGATAATGGATGTTCAATCAAATCAGAGAGATAAGATAAATAGTTAATAAAATGATAAATTTATAAGATATGTTTAATTTATTTATAAAAAACGTATGTTTAAAGACTTATTATAATGTCAAATTGGCATTGGAGAGAGTTATGTTTAGATGCTATCATGTTGGACCATTACTGTTATTCAAGGAAAACAACACCTACTAATTTAGGTTTTGACTCTTGTTATATCTAACCTGTAAAATGAGCTCATATATATATATATATATATATATATATATATATATATATATATATATATATATATATATATATATATATATATATATATATATATATATATATATATATATATATATATATATATATATATACTAAAGAATTATTTAAACTCGAGTAATTTAACAAAGTTAACTTTAACAATTAAGGTTTTTCTAAAGTTTTTCAGATAATATTAATTAAAAATTGTTGGACTATGCCCATATTAACATTAACAATTTTCTTTACATTTTACAATGTCTTTATGAGCATACAATATTCTTAATATGATTGTGTGCTATTGTAGTATTGCTAAAAACAATTTAGATCAATTCAAGAAACTTATTTTGCATGCTAACTTAACTCCTCAACTCCATGCTCTACAAGTTTATTCTTCCTTTTGCTTCACACTTGTATTATGCATACATTTTTTTTCTTCAACTTTAGGATTACTCTAGTGTTCTTCTTCAATATTTTCTCATCTTCTTTATTTTCTTCATCTGGTTCTTCTTCCACATCTTCTTGTACTTGAACAATTTCATTCCAAATATTTTTGTTTACCTTTGTAACAAGATTTTCATTTTCTTCCATCTTCTTTTCCATTATTGCAATAGCTACAACAGTTGTTTTGTTCCTTCTTCTATTCCATCCTTTCCATGTCCACTTTGATCTTCATCAAACTACGGATTTGCAAGCCATTTCACAAGAAATGCTAATTTTGTCTCATAATCACACTTAAAATTCATTGCAACTAGTTAATGGATCATTGCCTCCCACCATTTTCCCCTAGAGAGGCATTAGGCAAGGGTATCCTCTTTGTCCCTCATGGTGGAATGACTAGGTGGATCTATCAGACAAAAAACAAATCAAGAAGGAAAGCTTAAAGGAACTCCTTTAGGAGTATTTCACTCTCTCTCAACCCATTTGCAATTTTTAGATGACACTCCCAAGGCTGCTTGCGATATTTTCGAAAGCTCTAGGGTAGGGAGGGTTGAATTTCCAGTGTTATATGCTTAGCACAATTACTTACAACAATTATTCTTCAATTAGAAACCACTTTATTCAATAATTTATTCTTTTGATCATAGTAAGCAATTATTGATAGAGAAATACTTCAAATGCAATAACAGACAACTAATAGAATGAAACAAGATACACAAGGATTTAGTCAAAGACTAGGGAAAAACTCCACAAGGGGGAAAACCAGTTCCAAATTCTTCTTCTATTGGATTTTCATCAAATGTTCAAGAGAGAGATACAATATTACAATCAATCAATGAGTCAAATGAAAACACATTTGACCAACCAATTAACCAACCAATATCAAATGAAAGTTGAGCCCAAAAGTCAAATTTCATCCAAAGTAAAAGTCTCCATTTTTTGGTCAAAGTCAACAATAGTCAAATATGCCCTAAATAATCAACGTTCAGCTGCCAAATTGTCTTCAAAATAGCCAGGTCAAAAATCAAGGAACTCAACCTCCTTTTTTGGTCAAAGTCAAGTCAAAATAGTCCCAAAAAAACTTATTTAAAGGAGAGAGAATCTCTATGGCCAACTTCAGATTTCCGTGGTAAAATTTAACTGTTAGCAGTAGTCAAATTAGCCTAGAAATGTTCACTCTCTTTTTCAAACAACTTGGCCTTCCAAAACTAAGAAATTCGAAAGTTAAACAAGCTCCAAAATCAAGATTTCAATGTTGGTCAATGTCCCAAACCAGAAGAAAGTTTCGGTCAAGAGAAAAATCCTTTCCCTTCTTTTTATGTGTGAATATAGACCTACTATTTCACACTTGTATGATCCAAATAGATTAATTGAATATGTGTTGATCTGATGCTCCAAAGTGATGTGGCAAATGATTTATTTATATTCTTCTTAGGTGGTCGAATTAGCTTGCGTGGGCTGACTTGTACTTTTGTGTACTTGTGGGTTTCACTTCAAAAATCAAAATTTTCCATGACCAAATTAAATTCTTCCAAGGGCTAGGAGGGGTCTTTCTTTATGAGGAAGGTTGTCCAATGTAGGGAATTCATCCTTGAGTTTCCAAATTAACACTCCCTCTTAGTTAGGGAGAATTTTTTTACTACATCATGAACCTCATCTCGTCATCATCATCACTTAATCAAGCCATGTCTCATCTCTACTCATATATGCTCATCTACTAAAAACTCTTGAATATAAATAATAATAATCATCACAGGGGAGCTCAAGCTACCACACTATATCCAAGGACAATAGGTAGGATACTACTTACCATGATGTAAGGATCACAACTATTTGATTTCCCATTGATCTTCCCACCCTGACTCGAGGGTCAAGTGGTAGAACACCTACATCCACTACCTTGGGGGAGATACACACTTACTATGTGAGGTAAGGATCAGAAACACCTAAGGAATTGGGGGAGAAACACACCTACCATGGGAGTTAAGGATCAAACACACCCCACTCTCCTCATCCATTGGTGAGATGGGTGGCAATCCCGAAAAACCCAATTTGTGGGTAGCATGCATACTCAGGTATACTTGGCAGGGGGAGATACACCCTTACCATGAGGTTAGGATCGAACACAACCTGACAATGATAATAGAGGAGATACACACTTACCATAAGGTAAGGATTAGACAAACCATACAAATACAACAATGGAGATACACACTTACCATAATGTAAGGATTAGGTGCACCTATTGTCCACGAGTTCCATCAACCTCAAGAGCTCTTCAGATCAATTTCTCTCCTTGGGAGCTCAGACATGGGGGGAAGATCATAGCTCAATGTCCTTGATTAGTAGGGACCCTTACCCGAGAGGGTCACATCAATTAGTCTAAGCTACTCTCTGAAGACCAAAAACTTCCCTTACAGCAAAGCCTTGGTGAGCATGTTTTCTATCTTCTCTTTAGTCAAAATATGATGGAGTCTGACAACTCTTCTCTCTAGCATGTATCGAATATAGTGATACATGATCTCAATATTATTAGATTGGTCATGAAACATGAGATTCTCTGCCAATTGGATCCCACTCTTGTTGTCGGAGTATATCACCATCATATCGAGTGCTTGCTCAAATAGCTCTCCAAAGAGATTCCTCCACCATACTTCCTCACAACTAGCCAAACTAAAAGCAATATAATCTGCCTTCTTCATACTCAGAGCTACAGACTTGTGATTCCTGCTCATTCAATAGGTCATGGTAGAACCTACACTAAAGTAGCACCTGACATGTTTTTCATGTTGATAATGTTTCCAACCCAGACAACATCATTTTACCAATGAATCCTAACATCTACGACAATATATCTCAGACCAAGATTAACCATGCCATGAATATATCTCAGCACATGTTTGAAAGAAACCCAGTGTGCATGAAGAGGCTCAACTATGAATTGAATCAAGAATTTAACAGCAAAACATATGTTCAAAAGGTTGTTCACAATGAACATCAATGCTCCAATCAACTGAAAATTCTCTGAGGGATTCACCAAGTCAAGTCCTAGAACATATCCACATAACTTCTTGAAGTTCATATCCATTAGTGTGTCCATATAACTTCATTCTATCATTCCAAATATTTCCAGTAGTTTCACAACATATTTTCCTTGAGAAAGGAAAATCTCGCCAAGCCTTTCCCACACCTGAATTAAGCCCAGGAAGTAGTGCATCAATCCAAGGTCCTTTGTCTGAAATTCAAAATCCATCTCCCTCTTGCACTAGAGAATCATAGGCTTGCTACTTGTTAGGAATATATTATCAACATATAAAACCAAAATCAAATACATACCTTGGACCACTTTTAAGTAGAGGTTCGGTTTGACATTACTTCTTGTGAACCCAAGCTTCACCAAGCAAGTATAAATATGGGCATACCAGACTCTAAGGGCTTGCTTCAAGCCATATGATGCCTTCTTTAGCCTACAAACTTGAGTCTTCCTGTCATGTAATTGAAAGAGCAGTGGTCGCTCAATGAATAATTCTTCTTGTAGTATGTCATGAAGAAACACAACCTTCACATCCATCTGGTGAAGATTCCATCCCTAACTAGAAGCAAGGGAAAAATAGATCTAATAGTGGTATAACAGGAAACAGGTGCAAATATATCGCCACAATATTCTCCTTCTTTCTTGTAGAAACCTCGAATCATGAACATCGCCTTATATTTTTCAATACTACCATAAGCTCCATGATTGATCTCATACAACCACTTAGAAGTCACAACAGAATTCCCTTTGGGTCTCAGAAGAACTTCCCATGCATCATTCTTCATAATAGACTCATATTCTTCGGCCATATAATTTTTTAGAAAACTCTCTTTCATTGCTTCTTCAAAGGTGTGTGGTTCAGCTTGGATGATAGAGATCATAGCCACAACATATCCCTAGCATCAACATGGCTTCTTACTTCCCCTGAAGGTTCCTCTAGAAACAGTATGTCTATTAGCATCCTATATTGTATCATGAAGCCATAATGGTCCCTTGCTAGTAGGACGATCACTTGGAGGTGGATCCAGGGGTTCCCTGGGCTCCATAGGGTCATTATCAACATGAGACTCGGGTACAAGCACTAAAGGACCTTCATGTGAGTCCATATCATCATCCTTCTTTTCAAAAGGAGGAGGCAAAGGAATATCCCTAGTTTTTCCAAGGGCAACATCTTCATCAAAGGTCACATCCCTACTAAACTCAATAGTCTTCTTCCCAAAAATATATATCCTATAATGATTAGAATTGTCACAATATTGAACAAACACTCCTTTCTTTCTAGTGGCTTCCAGCTTGTTAGTCTTGTCCTTCGACACATGAAGATACATGGCGAAGCTAAATATCTCTAGATGTCCAGCATCAGGCTTCACACCAGTGAACAATTATTCAAGAGTTTTGTCACCCAGGGATTGATGAGGAGTCCTATTTGGAACATATAATGTTGTATTAGTGGCTTCTCCCTAAAGGAACTTCGACAACTTTTGATCATGCAACATGGCTTAGGAAACTGCAATGCTAGTCTGATTCTTCCTTTCAACCATGAAATTCTTCTCAAGATTATAAGGTATGATGGTCTCCTTCTTAAATTGATCCTTCTTGCAAAATTCAATAAACTCATTAGAAGTTTATACTCCACCATTGTCAGACCTCAAGACCTACATCATTCTCCCTATTTGATTCTCTATCAAAGCCTTAAATTCCTAGAACATCTCAAAAGCTTTGTCCTTATGCTTCAAGTAGAATATCCATGTCTTCTGGGAGGAGTCATCCACAAAGATTATATAGTATAGATAACCACCTAGAGATATTACCGACATGGGACTACATAACTCATAATGAATGAGTTGAAGAATATCATTGGTCTTTCTTTTTCTGGAGGGGAATGGTCCTCTTGGCTTCTTTCCACTCGCACATCCAAAGCTTACTCCATCATGATTAGATTTCACTTCATGCATTTCGAGAACCATCTTTCTCAATTTAGATAGGCCTTCATAATGTATATGTCCAAACCTATGGTGTCATAACTCACATGGATGATTGCCATTATGTACCAATGCTCACAATGGTCTTCCATTGACTCTATAGAGTCCTTCGATTCTATATCCCATGGTGAATTCATCCTTCATGCGATATTCCATAGGGAAAATGAGGACCTTTCCCCTTATGAAGGAATTTCTCATCCCTTTGTCTCCCAAAGTAGATATAGATTCTAGGTTCTTATTTAATCCCAGTACATAGATAACATCATGAAGAACAACGGTTTCTCCATAATCCAAATGAAATTTGACAAAACCAAAACCCCTCATAGGATAAGTAGATTTGTCCCCAAGAATGATATTTATATTAGTTTCGCTCTCAACTAGATTTGAGAGGACTTCCTGATACCTTGAGAAATGTATAGAATCCCCACAATCTACCATCCAACTATCACACAAATTTGGAGGAGAGGAACTTAAAAAAGAAAAAATAAGAATATATTCATATTAAGTAGTAGTTGCATTATTTCCATACCTGGAGTTACTTGGCATATTTTTAGCATGATGGCCTTCTTCTCGATCATTAGGAGAATTTCTTATTCTATCATATACTCTTCTTATATAATTAATCCTATTGTTCCTAAAACCATGATTTTTTTCGTAGAGAGATCTTGGAGCATCTCACTTTTCTCGAAAATCTTGGGCATAGTGTCCATGCTTGTGGAAATTGAAGCATTCAACTTGAGGAACATCATTTCTATAACTCTTCTTGGATTCATTGGATTTGGGATAATAATTTCTAGTATTATATGGTCTGCCTCTTCCTTTCTTTTTCTTGTCTTGAGAAGCAAAATTAAAGGGAACTCTTCTTCATGCTTTTGAATACTCCCTCTAGATAACATCCTGGTTTCTTCTTGAGTGTGGTTACCAAAAAGCTCATCAAAGGTTGAGAACTTGTAATTTTTTCTTATAGTAGTAATTAAGGTTTCCCAAATATGAGGAAGAGCTTGAAGAGTGACAAGCACCAACTCTCTATTAGATATATGTTCTCCTACAATTTGTAATAGATCCCTTAGTTAGGATATCTTCATCACATATTATTGCAAAATTTCCCCATTATTCATCTTAATATCCTTGAGTTGATTCTTTAAGGAGAGAGTATGATTCAAATTAATGACCTCATACACCCCAACCAACTTGTCACAGATATCCTTGGACTTCTTCAATTATGCAATATAAGTAAGCAAATAATCTTCCATGGAATCAATAAGATTTTTCTTGACTTTGAGCTCAGCCTTCTTATACTTTCCCTTCACATCATCAAAATCATTCTCTTGAGGCTCAAGTAGCTTTCCTGCCACATATTCCAAAACATGATTTTCGTCCAAGGTTACTTCCAACCTGATTTTCCAAGAAACAAAATATGATGAGTCACCTAGCTTCTCTATATCCTTGAAGTATGAGGTAGACATCTTGATCAACAAAACTAGGATCCTTAAACTTCTTCCAAGGATGATTTCTCCAAAAATGATTTCTTTAGTCTCTTGTCTCCTTAGGCTTGTATTCACCTCAACTTCGGTACCATGTTAAATTTCCAATGTTCTATGCTTACCACAATTACTTACAAAAATTCTTCTTCAATTAGTAATCACTTTATTCAATAATTTATTCTTCTAATGATATTAAGAAATTGTAGATAAAAAAATATTTCAAATGCAATAGAAGACGACCAAGAGCATGAAACAAGAGACACAAGGATTTGGTCAAAGACCAAGGAAAAACCCCACAATGGGGAAAACCATTTCCAAAATCTTCTTCTATTAAATTGTCATCAAATGTTTAGAAGAGAGATACAATACTCTAATCAATCAATGAGTTAAATAAAAAAAAATTGACCAACCAATTCAACTAACCAATATCTAATGAAAGATGATCCCAAAAGTTAAATATGATCCAAAGTCAAAATATGCAATTTTTGGTCAAAGTTAACAATAGTCAAAGATGACCTAACCAGTCAAAGTGTCTTAAAAAAGCTTGTTCAACAGTCAAGAAACTTAGCCTCCTTTTTTAATCAAATTCATGTCAAAACAATCCAAAAATAGCTGGGTCAAAGGAGAGAGAATCCGTGTGGTCAACTTCAAATTTACGTGGTCAAAGTCAATAGTTCGTAGTATTCCAATTAGCACAAAAAAATCTGCTCTCATCTTCAAACCACTCAGCCATCCAAAATAGATAAATTCCCAAGTCAATCAAAGTCAAACAAGCTCCAAGATCAAGAAGTCAATGCTCGTCAACATCCCAAAATAGAAGGAAAATTTGGTCAACAAAAAAACCCATTCTCTGCTTCACTCTAGGCCTGCAATTTCAGACTTGTATGAACCAAATACATGGATAAAATATGTGTTTATTTGATGCTCCAAAGTGATGTGACAAACAATGTATTTATACGCTTCTTAGGTGGTTGAATTACCTTGCCCAGACCGACTTGTACCTTTGTGTACTTGCGAGTTTCACTTCAAAAACTAAATTTTTCCTTGACCAAACTAAATTCTTCCGAGGGCTAGGAGGGATATTTATTAGTGAGGAAGGTTTTCCAATGGAGGGAAATTATCCCTAAGCTTCTAAATTAATGGAAAGAAATTTTCGAAGCGAATTTTATATAATAAATATTTTTATATATTTCGATGCATATTTGTCGACAAAAGCATGCAAAATGATGAATTAGTGACAAAATACATTAAAAAAAATAGATTAAACCATGACATCATTCATTTAGTAGTTATAATCTTCATCAACCATAGGTCCTCAAATTACCATTTCTCATTTATATAGCATGTAAGGGTGCACATAACCAAAATAAGATCATGTACAATCCATCTTTGAACTAAAAATATATCAACAAATAGGTTCTAGATGGCCTCTAGTATCCAAGAAAATCACGCCACAACAAATTATACCTACATATAATCAAAATCATTTCTTGTCTTTGTAAATTTTTCATTGATGTTATATGGAAAAGTCACTTCTATGGACAAAAATGAATTCCCTAGATCTAGTGGTCCAATCTAGAACAACAGAGGGAAAAATGATTTTTGTTCTCCTTAGAGAGATTAGAATACGGAAAAAAAGACCTTCCCAGAATATGTAGTAAGTCATATTCTTCTCTTCACTTGTAAGCTCCAACTCTAGCTCCACACACTATAAATGGTACTTGCAAAAATGACTAAAACAAGTAAAGGAACTACAAGAAGGAAAATTTTAGGGGCTAATAGTCGTAGGTGGGCTGATTTTCCAGGATTTTTCCAACAACAAAGATTCTCCAATTGATCTAGATTGGATCATTATATTTGTTTTTGTCCATATCAATGTATTTGGAGTGGGAAAAGTGGAGGAATCATCTCATAGGATCGTTTTTACCAGTGGGACACAATTTCGCAAAACTGGGCCTAAAACCTTTCAAGAGCATTTTGAGGCATCAAACAATGTTTTTTGTGGAAAAATACTTACCACTTTAGTGTCACCCCATTTCATGTTATTCTACACACACAAATATTTTCAATGACTAGAGAAGTGCATCAATCTGGGCTTGTATGCAAAAGTTATGCCACTCATAAGTTGACCTTTTTATTTTCACACCTATAGTTTGGGAGGATGCCGCATAAGGCCCTATTATTCATAATAGAGAGGATATCCACATGCTTATGATGTAAAAGACTCTAGAAGAGTATATATTGTAACTCTAGTTAAGATTTGATGTAGTCAAAATTAACCATTAGTAGGCTATCACGTTGTGTTATAATCGGGCCACTAGGAGGAAGATGCATTCCATTCTTTTGAGAGCATTTTGTTCCATAGATGAGAAAGATAGCTAACATAGATAGGAGGTGGAGCACACAGAGAGGATTTGTGCACTGTAGTAGCCCAAGGGCCACAAGCATTATTTCTTTATACCTATAACCATATTTCCATAGAGAGAAAGAGAGCAAAGCAGCCTCACCTTCCAACACGGTTTTCTCCCAAAAGTGTTTCCCAAAAAGAACATATTATGTCTTATGTGTGTGTGTGAGCTTATTTTATCGTTCTCTATTTTTATGAATAATTTCCATTTGCATGCATGCACTAATTATAGTTAAATATGCAGATATTAAAGTTTAATAAGAGTGTAATAATGTATAATATCAAATTTTTAATATAATATTATCAGATCTATTGTGGCAAACTCCCTAGTGGAATATCCGTGGAAGTTTACAGATCATTTGGTACCAAAGGAATTTTCTTTGGGTATTGTGTGGATATTTTGGGGATCTAGATCAGCAGGGCTGAAAATAGTAAAAACCCTAATCATGGTCGATGAATCTTAAACAATTCTTGTGATCCTGCAGAGGTGAGATTTACGAAGTTGGAACAACACGTCACAGATATCAACCACAATGTAAAACAATGTAAACTTTGAAACAGGAACTATAAACTCAAAACAAGAACTCTGGCCAAAAAACCCCGTAAAAACATAAAAAACAGTGAACGAAAAGTGTTGATGTTTGAATAACAACTTTTTTTTCAAGGGTAAATTTTGAACATGTGTTAGAAATGGCGGTGAAAACCAAGTTTTTGTGCAAAACTTGTCCAAAAAATACCGTCAAAACGAAAAGTGTTGATGTTCGAATAACAATTTTTTTTTCCAATGGTAAATTTTCTGCAAAAAACACCCTCAAAACGAAAAGTGTTGACGCTGGAATAACACTTTTCTTTCAAGGTTAAAATTTCAACATTTCGAAATAATGGCATAAAATATTTTATCGTGACCTCAAAAAACATTAAAATTTCAAAAAAATAATGAAAACATAAAATAAAATAAAAAATTAAAACAGTGAAAAAACACAAAAAAAAAAAAAAAAAAAAAAAAAAAAAAAACAAAAACTTAAAAAAATAACAAAACATAAATTAAAGTATATACTTAAAAAAAATAAAAAATCAACTATATAAAAAAAGACAAGAATAAAAAAAAAAATCAATCATAAAAATGTAAAAAAATAAAATAAATTAACCTATAAAATATAAGAATTAAAAAACTAAAAAAAAAACTTAAAAATTATAAACAAATAAATAGTAAAAAGAACATATTTTAAAAAAAAATGGAAAAAAAAAAAAATCTTGTAAAGCATAAAAAAAATGGGCAAAAGAAAAGGAAAAAAAAAAAAATATGGAAAAGAAAAAAATAAAATACAATAAACTATAAAATAAGTAGGTAAAAATAGAAAAATTTTAAAAACATTAACAAAACCTAAAAAACAAAAATAGAAAATTAACAAAAAAATTAAAAACTACTAAAATTAAGATTAAAATGTTGATTACTTAGAAAAACAAATATATATATATATAGTATGTTAAAAGAAAATTATCTCATAAACCATAAAAGAATTTGGAAAAAAACACAAAACTAATATATATATATATATATATATATATATATATATATATATATATATATATATATATATATATATATATATATATATATATATATATATATATATATATATAAAATTAAGTAAGTAAAAATAGAAAAATGAAAAAAACATTAACAAAAACTAGAAAAACATAAATAAATAAATACTAGATTAAAAAAAAGAAAATTAACCCAAAAAACTAGTAAAATTAATATTAAAAACATTAAAAAAAACAACTAAAAAACAAAAATAAACTCAAATTAAAAAAAAAAATCAAAATAAATATATATATATATATATATATGAAAATTTTAAAAATATATATGTCTTTTCAAATTACAGAAAAAAAAAAAAAAAAAAAAAAAAAAAACCCATTTAAAATGTATAAAGGAATATGTATTTTTGTATTTTTGACTTAAAAAAAAACAAATATTTTTTATTAAACTTACATTTTTATTTAAAAACAAAAAAATTAATAATTAAAACATTTAAACTTTTTTTAAACAAATTTTATATTATTTAAAAAAAATTATTACAAAATTTTAAAAAAAAATTAAACAAGTGTTTTTTTAATTAAAAAATTATTATTAAAAAATAAAAAAAAAATTAAACATTTTTATTTTTTATTTAAAAAATAGAAAATTATTAAAAATTAAAAAAATATATATATATATTAGAAGAAAAAATTCCTCCAGCCGCCACACCACGATTGGTCGAGAGGGCAAAGGGGCAATTCTAGGAATTGCCCCTCCGCCCGCCCACCAGCCCGTGGTGGAGTGGCCCTGCGCGGAGGGCCTTCTGCATCCAGGTCCTCCGCCCAGGGCCGCGCCACCATGCGCGGCTGGGCGGGTGGAGGGCTGCGCCACCATGACCTCGCCACCACGAGCGACCAAAGGAATTTTTTTTTTTAATATTTTTTTATATAATTAAAAGAAAAAAGTTGTTTAAAAAACAAGTTAAAATTTTTTAATAATATTTTTTTTCTTTTTAAATAAAAAAAATTAATAATTTGTTTTTAAATAAAAAATTTAAGTTTAATAATATATATATATATATAAAATCAAAAATACATATTTATTTATAAACCTTAAATGTTTTTTTTTTTTCTTTTTTTCTTTTTTTTAATTTGAAAAGACATATATTTTTAAAAATTTTATATTTTTTGTGTTTTTTATTTTAAGTTTGAATTTATTTTTGTTTTTTTAGATGTTTTAAATATTAATTTTACTAGTTTTTTATTTTGTTTTTTTTTTTTTAACTTTTAATTTTTTAAATATTTTTTTCTTGTTTTTGTTAATGGTTTTCTAAATTTTTCTATTTTTACTCACTTCATTTTATATATTTTTTTTAATTTTGTTTTTTTTTCCAAATTCTTTTATGGTTTATGAGATAATTTTTTTTGAACATTTTTAATTTTATTTTTTGTCTTTTTTTTTTATATTTGTTTTTTTAAGTAATCAACATTTAAAAAAAGAAAAATAAAACAACTTGAAAATTCATTAAGTAATCATAATTTAAAAAAAAATGGACATAATAAATTTTAAAGTGTAAAAAATAAGTCCTCTAAAAAAAAGGTACGCTGCATCAATATGTTGTATCAACACGTTTCAAAATCAGCATGAAAATCACTAACATTTAAAAACAAATATTTATGTTTGATACAGACGAAAATTTAAATTATAAAAAATGTGCTCCCAAAAAATGAATTGTATTCTGCATCACCACTTTTCAAAATCGGTTCATGTTTTTACTACCCCTACAAAACGGGTAATTGTATCAATTATTTAAAGTGCCAAAAACTATGTTCTAAAAAAAATATGTGTGTTCTGCATCACCCCTTTTCAAAATCCAGTGAATTTTTTGCTATCTCTATGAAACGGGTAACAATATCGGTTCTTGTTTCAAAGTTTATGTTGTTGTAAGCCTTCTCATGGATGCCTTGATTAGGAAGCTAGGGTTATTTGGGTAATATGGGGGTTTGAATGCAAAGGAAAAATTAGACCGAGGATCAGAAGATTTTGGAAAAACAGAGAACCAATCGAAAAAAGGACCAAAAGGAGATCAACCCAATTCATGTGTCATGAACCAATCACATTCCCTGTTTAAAATGGAATAAAAAGTCAATAGAAAGTTGTAACAGGTGAGATCGACACTCTGAAGCTAAACCACTGGTTGCAGCAACTAGAAGTTTATTTCATTGCCCATTAGATCGAGGAAGGGAAAATGATCTCATTCACGTGGCTAAAATTAGAGGACCATGCACTGACTTTGTGGGAGAGCCACACAAAAATCCTAAGGTTAGAGGGAGAAACTCCAATGAATAAGTGGGAGGATTTCAAAACCCTCATTAAGTCACAATTTTATCCCATTGGGTACGTCGAGGACTAGTGGATCTAGTGGGATTACTTCAGGAAAAAGTTGGGCCAAAGTGCGTAGGATTACACCAAGGAATTTGGGAAGATGGATATAATGTTAGGTATCTATCCAATGAACATAGGTGTAATCCTCAAGTATTTGGGGGTTCTGCATAACCATCTGTGTGAGCAATTGATGTTGTTCAAGCCCAAATTGTTGGACGAGGCTTTAGTACAAGCCCAACACCTGGGGAATATAGGCCTGAAGAGAGTGTAATCAAGTGGATCAAAGCAGAAGGAGCAACAAGAATATTCTATGGTGGGGAAAAAGGGAAAAAGGGGGACATATAAAAAGATGAAAACCACATCACACCAATGTAAAGAACTTGCCAACCACTACAACATTAATGTCTATACAGAGGAGAAATGTTGGAATTTGCATCTAGAGCTAAACTCGAATTACAAAGAAAAAGATAACAAGAAGAAGAATATCATGGCCACTGATTCGAGAAACAAAGTTGAAATAATCTTGGATGTGGATGAGAAGATCATTTGTACATTAGTACAAAAGGAGGTGAATCAAATTAGCCTTCAGCAACAAGAAGAGAAGAATTGACGAAAATCTTCTATATAAAGATATAGGTCAAGAAGACAAATATTGATCCTTTATTTGACTCAGGATCGCAGGTCAATCTCATTGAAGAAGAGTTGGTCACAAAGATGGGGCTGCAATCTTGTGATCATCCAAACCCATATCACATAGGATGGGTAAATAAGGATGTAGATTTGAAGGTAGCAAAACAATGTAAAATTAGATTTTCTACCAGTGCTGATTTTATTGATGAAGTATACCTAGATGAGGTTCCCCTTCATGTATGTGGATTCGTGTTTGGGAGTCCATACATTTACATGCATGATGCAATATTTGTGAGGAGAGACAACCATTATCGACTCGTTAAGGATGGAAAGTATTTCATTATCAATGCGTACAAAGGTGAGTCGAAAATCTCACTAGTAAGTCCCAACAAAGTCAATAAATTTATTAGTTCCACCAAGAAGTATGGTTTATTGTTTTTAAGAGAAATTCATTCTGAGGAAGATTCAATAAGAGGCAAGGCATCAGTGGAGGAGTGTACTAAAAAAAAAAAACAATTGGAGAAGTTGTTACAATCATACAAGGATGTCTTTCAAGAGCCTAAAGGGCTACCACCTAAGAGAGAAGTGGAATGTAACAACCCTAGTGAAAATTCCATGTAATAAAAGTTAAAAACAATAACCAAAGATGAATGGGACACTTATTCCAAGTGGAATGTTGGGCAAGACATCCTATGGGGTATTCATTTGGTTGTTTATGGCTAAGGAAATTGGCAAAGGCAATGCATAAGGCTTTGGAAACACAAAATGGCATTTTTGGAACAATTATTTATGAAAATAACGGAAATTAGGAGAAAAGGGAGGTGAAAGGTCACAGGTTGCATGTGAGGAGGAAAATGAAGGAAAATAAAGGGAAATTAAGAAAATAAAGGCATCGTTCATAAAAAGGATTTTGAGGATCGGTTGGTAACCTTTTGTCAGTTTAGTTTTGGAGCACTCTCAATATTCTCTGTCTCTCATACTCTTTGATACTTAGATTTTTCTTGGACCAATTTGGCATTGGAGAAAGAAAGCCAAATAAGGTAGGGGGATGCAAAGATCAAGTGGCGAAAGGCAGGATCAAGCAGCTACAACATGCTTCATTGTAGGTATCAACTCGCATGTGTATTTTCCTTGCTAGATTTGGCTTTCCTGGCATTGCATGTGGTTCTTTTCTATCATGGCATGGATTTTTCTAGGTTTAACCTTATTTTTCAGCCCAACCTTACCATTTCCAGATAGCCATGGTGTAACGGGTTTCTCATGTTTGGTTGAGTTGTATTACCGAATGGATTTTAAGTTGAGTGAGGTGGATCTCCAAAATGATAGAACACATGGCCTAGAAACCCCTAAACTGGACTGTGGGTTGTGGTAAAACTGGATTTTGTTTTTCCTTGGATGGACTAGGAATCCTTTCCAGTGAATGGCAGAATATACGATAAATCCTAGAGGTGGTTTTCTCTTTGTTGGGCCTAGTAATCCCAAGTTTAGGATATGTGGTAAAACCTGGAGAGTGGGTCTGGATTTAGGGCCTAGTGATCCGAGTTTAGATTGTGGTAAAAACTAAGAGACTAGGAGAGAGGAAAAATCCTCATGGTGTAGGTGGAGAAATATAGTGGCATCGATGCTTGTTTGGCCTAATGGTCAGGTGGAGATCATGGTAAAGTTGGTTATGATGTGTTCATTGTCTTGGCCTAGTGATCTGGGAGGGATTACGTAAATTCTGGTTTCTATTGATGAGGGTGAGGTGTTTTATCCTCGGTATGCCCTCGTTGAGTTCTTTTGGTTTGAGTCTCACATTCATACTTGGAATATGGCACGGGGGTGAATGGTTGAAGAGATATTTGACTCATCCATTCTATGGTTGGGTGGAACATGGTAGTGCCATCCTTGGTTGGTTCATTGCATTGATTAATGAGAAATTCATTCACTTGATTTCTATGTGCAAATGTACTGATGTATATATGGATTTTGATGGTTGATATGTTTACGGTATTTATGTTCCTATTATGTTGGTTACATGTACATTTTGTGACGGCATCTATGTATGGATCTTAGCCTATTTTTACTTGTATTTGAATGGATAGGGTATGTATGACCTAATAAGTGATAAGGCAGAAAATGGCATGAGGGAACAGTGGTTCGTAGCGATTCTCAGATAAGTATGAGATCCCTACACTTAATTCTGTTGTTTACACATGTAGGCTACATGTTGATAATATGTTTGATTAAATGTCTGTCATGGCTAGTAGGGGTTGGGTTAAGATCTTGATAAACTTATTTCTTTTGCATCATTGTTTCCCTGTGCCTTACTTGACTTTGATCTTTCATTCCATTTTGCGTAGTGGCATGGGCTTCGGGCTTGAAAATGTGGCTTAAATCCCAAGGTCAATGGCACAAAAATGGCAACTTTAGTCAATAGTTGTTGGTAGGAATGCCTAAGAGAGTGAATTCAGGTCTATGGCCACTCCCTCTCCCATAGAATGAGAGCGACTATGGCCTTAGAGGTCCAGAACAATAGTAGGGCCCAGGGACAGGCTGTCTGAGTTGTTATAGACATTTTTGTGCCTTACAGCTTTAAGCATGAAATGTCCATAATCCAAGGGATCCAAAGTCCCTAAAAGTGTTGTTCCTGCCCCTAAAGGAACAAGGTCAACCAATGACAGCTTCTCCCAGAAGTTCTCCACCAAAAACCACTCAGAATCAGTCAATTCAGGATCAATTCAGATGCTCTACTAGCTGCCTGCGTTGCAATGCACCCCAGTACACTAGCTAGGTGCGTTGCAACGCACCTAAGTGCACTACCAGGGTGTGCTGGGCGAGAAATGCCAAATGGCAATGTCATTACGCGAGGTGTACAGACACTGGAAGCTTCCAGAATCTTCTCCAATGACACTTGCCTCAATGAATTCGACCAGTGATGAGTAAGAGGCTCTCAGCCTCCAAGTGGAAGCAAGAACTGACAGAGAGAAGCCACAAGTCAAAACATAAGCTGACTCATCCTCTCTGCTTACATCTATATATGGATCCCTCATCCCAGAGATCCAGAGGCTGGAATTTTGTACTTTGCAGAGAATTGCTGTTGGTTTGAGATTGAGATTAGTACATTGGGTGATTTATGCTTTGTTGGAGGAGAGGAAGGGATTCCTTTGCTGGGAGGTAGATGCTGGATCAGGACTCACTTGGTTGTATCTCCTCTTGGACTTTCTTATTCTATCATTAAACTATTTGAGTTTCTCCTACATGTTGTGTATCAATGATCTTTTGTTATATTTTCATGTTTAGCTTAATCTGATCCTGAGCTTTTTATGAATGTATATCTATATCTTCGTGTAGTTTCTCTCTCTTGTGATCTTGCAGGAATTCGGTGAAGCTGGGCCGGTAAGGGAGCAGGGAGCTGGGAGCCATTGAAGAGAGGAATGATTGGATCAACAAACTAGCGAAAGACACAGGTTAGTTACATCCTTTCTCCTCATTTACATTTCATAAAGAAGAATATTCAAGTAGTTTTCCTTGTTTGTTGCTAAGGCACTATCACACCTTAGAGTGGGATAGGGGCATTCTGAATGGATACTTTTCCCAACAACAAATTGGCGACTCCACTGGGGATCGTATCTAGTTAGTTTATTTGTGTTTCTATTGTTGTTCATCTCATAAACTCAGGAGTGCCGAATCGAACTGCATTTGCCATTTACAAATGCAAAGTAGAGATCTGCCACTCTAGTCCACTCACTGGGCCTGTTTATGATCTGAACAAGCTGATCCACGAATGCTCTAACTGCCCTTTGTGATAGCTCTTAGTCCTCCTTTAAATCATCCTCCTAATTGTACCTTATTGATAGCTTTTATCCGGCCAAAAACTGTAGATTAAACTGCAAACCGTGACCCAAAACCCAGAGACAATTCTCGTTTCTGCTTCAGGGCAGGCTCTGTGAAGAGGTTCTGCATTTCAAAGCAGGTCCCGAGAGGGCTACCTGCACTGCAATTTAGTTTCTCTGTGCAAGGGGTGCGCTGACAGCCTTTGCCTTGTGCAGCCGTGGTTCTCTGCTTCTTTTTGTTCAGTTTTATCTCTGTTTTTTGCAGCCTGTTATCAGTGTGTGTACCTATCTGAAAAACCCTTTTCTCTGCCTTAATTCCGCCTCAGTTGTATAAAAGAAACTGTATTTGTTTTTGTGTATTTGTTACATCATTTGCAGTTTCCCATTACAAAAGTAAACTAGTCATACTGTCACCCTTAGATCTAGACCTGTCGTAAGTGTCGTTTTGATCTTAGGTGTGAGTTTGTTTGCTGTTCCCAGTTGATTACGCTTTTACTTTTGTCTTTTGGTTTGAATTTGTGAATTTCTAGTGTCGAAACAAGTGTTTACTTCAAAATCATAAAGTGTCGTAATCGTCTTTTTGATTTCAAAAAGAAGCTTGTTTGTGTTTTTCACTTGAAATCGAATTCAAATTTGTACAACAGCTTTCTTTTAAGGCATCAATATTAAGAAAGTGAAAACAAATACATGCATTTGTGCATTTGCATATTGATAGTTTGTATGTTGATTTAGGAAAAGTGCATTTACAGTGTGCTCTATGCTCTTTGAGAAAATATTGTGTCTTTCTTTTCCCCTTGTAGCTAGGATTTTCATTGTTGAAAAGAGATAAAAGCTTGCTTATCATCTTTAGACTGCATTTAGGAATTGTATCTACATCTCGTGGTGATCCAAAAGGGCAAACTTCTAAGAAATATCAACCTAAAATAAATTGAATGAACTTAACAACGCTTTGTAACTTAACGCACAACATGGAGGTCTAGGCTAGAGACGTGTTCCGGCGTCGTAAAACCTGGTAACTGTTGCCTCACTGATGGTTGGGTGATTCCTCCTGAGAGACAACAAGTGCCAGTACGGATTGTGCTCCCACGTACCGTCGAGTATATATTGGGAGACCGCTATAGGCATAAAACCTTTATCCATAGGAGGCCGTGTCGGCCACCCTACTGATCGCAATGCACTGAACACAGCATTCGGGAAGATTGACCGCCCGTACCTTAAAAAGTATTCTGCGGTTTTGCGAAATGTTTGGCACACCCTCTACCTAGAACTCCAGAGCAGTCCCTTTTGTTCCCTTTCAAACTCCTTAACGGAAAAGGTCCATCTGAGCACTTGTCACTTCAGGCTCATTAAAAATTGAAGGAGACTAGAGTCATCTTTTTATTTTTCTCGACTCTTTAAAATTGAAAAAACAAGTTGTGTCTAAAGCGTCTAAAATTCATTTAATTCGGAAACATATTTCCCCTTTTGTATTTTAGTTGATCGAGTAATCCGCAATCGTGGAAGAAAGTCAATTGAAACCCCGTCGTTTGTAGAGGCTTACGAGTCAACCGTCTTTGTCTCCAGAATCGAAAACAGTACGGACAAAGCGAACTCGTTTAACCGGTTCGAAATCTCCTATTAAAGTTAGAACAAGTGTTCCAACAACATCCGAGATTTTGGTTACTCCAAACATTTCTCGAAACCCTGCCTCTACAGAAGAAGTTCAACAGCCACAGAGGGACAGTGATACTGATCCTAGTCTGAGAGCAAACACTTGTGTTACTGAACCAGTTCCATCTGCAACTGGTTCGGAGAGTCTTGCTCCTCAAACGTCTGTCGCTGTCGATTCAACCCCTTCTTCGGCACCAGAAATATTTTACGAACTTGACAGTCTTCCCCTTCCACCTGGTTTGATTGCGATAGAGGAAATTGTAGAAGATCCGCAAGCAAGTACTCCAACACATTTTGGAGTCGAGGTCACTCTATTTCCTTCGACATCAGAAGTTAGTCTACCACCAGTGGAAGTTCCTGTAGAATCGCTAGGTAATCTTTTGGATAGACTCAAAATGTTTGAACAACCTTCAACATCTAGGACTGTGTCGACTGACACAGTGACAACGGAACTCCCTGCCGTCACTCCGACAATGTTTGCCGGCGTACCATCTGTCCCGACTAGCTCACAACCGCTAGAAGGAGTCCATCCAGGGGCTATTTCGACAGTATGGTCCGTTCCTGTTTGTTCCTCTGGAATAATATCCGGCAACTCTTATGTTGAAACTCACCAAATTGATCCATTTGGAGGTTAATTTGGGCAATCCAGTCCCCAAGGGCAGACAATCCCCTTGAGTTCCGGATTGCCACCGTATGGGGGGCAGTATGCCCTTTCATTACCCCCTCCGGGAGGATATCCATACGGGAGTTCACAACAATATTCAGGTTATACTGGAATTACATCAAGTGGTTGCGTACCTATACTACCCCAACAACCAAGAGTTGTGTATTCTATGCAACAATGTGTACCTATGTCGAACATCCCGACTACACCAGCTATTGTGACAGTGTCACAAGTTCAAACGCTACCTGTTGTATGTCAACCTCAGATTTCTCAGGTTGTAATGCAACAGCCCTTTGACCTTGTGACTCAACCACAATCGCCGACTGGTGGGGTGACACAGGTCCAAACGGGTACAATTACCCCACACCTTGGTCCAACAGTTAGTATAGCGCAACAGAACATGGCTTCACAACCGTGGCTGGTGCAATACCAACAACCACAATTCCAACAAGTATACCAAGGTTCTGAGCAGCAGATCTTTGCGAACAGTGGACAGCCGTACATTCAAAACGGTCAAAATCAACCACTTTACAATGGTCATGTCCACCAACCGTATCAGTCGTACCAGCATCAACTACATTATGCTGGTATGCAAAGGCCAACTGCTCAGGCAATTCCATCATATCCTGGGTATGCTTCACCTAACCTGAATCAACAGTTACCATTTGTCGCAACTTTAGAGTTACCTGATTTACACCGGTTAACAAACGATCCAATTGCTTACGCCCCTTGGTGGCCAGCGATCCCTCATAAACTTCCATCAGATATTCCTAAATTTAATGGAAATCCAGGTGAAGATCCATCGAATCACGTGATGACTTTTCATCTATGGTGTTCATCAAACACCCTAAACGATGATTCGATAAGGCTTCACCTTTTTCAGAGGACGTTAACGGGTCCAACGGCAAAATGGTATATTGAATTGCCTAGAGCTTCGTTCGACAACTTCAGTACCTTAGCCACAACCTTTCTAACCCATTTTCAATTACCGATAAGGTATGAAACAGGAACAGAACTCCTTACCAACTTCAAACAGACAACGACCACTCACATATCTGATCATATACATGAGTGGCGACGTCGTCGCAGGATGGTAAAAACGTACGTTCCCGATCAGCTATTAGCTGAATGGTTTATCAAGTCTTTACTTCCTACCATCACGGAAGATGTGGCAAAGGGGGGATTCGTAACGGAAGAGCAAGTTATCGCTCGTGCGCAATATCTGGACTTGGTCTATACTTAGTCTGGCACGCTCTATGACAAAATACCTGACACCCCTAGACCGGAATTCTCAATTCCTCCTCCTCCTAAATCAAACAATGACTCTCACCCCGGCGATGGCATGATTGGCACGACAAACGCGAAATCGACAAAGGCTACGTCCAAGAAGGCCCGTAAGATTTCCAGTCAAAATGCGAATGAGGAACTTCTTGCCTCGGAAGTAAATGCCATGTCGACCGACAAGGGCAAAAAACTGAAGCAACCAGGGGGCAAGAAGAAAAAGAAAGGGAGAAAAAAGAAGCAGGATGAGTCATCTCCTGAAAAAGCTTCTGCAAACCCTTCTGGGCAAAGGAAACCCCCTACGGGGTGTCATATATGCGATGAGGATCATCAGACGAGAGATTGTCCACATAAAGCTGAAGTTAAGAAACTCTTTAAGAGTTCAAAACCCTCAGCAGTATTGACTGATCCGTTTCCAAACCCGGGAACCAAACTGGTTGCTAATCAAAATACTTCCCGATCCCAAGTGCTTATGTTGTCTGTCTCAAAGCAACAAAATGATGCTTTGACAAGGAATAAAGATTACGGGAATCCACAGCTGTCGAATAACAAGGCTAATGAACAACCTAGTAGTTCGACGACAACTTTGACCGAAGTTGTGCCACCCATCATTCCTGAACAAATGATAAAGTCGCCAAAGGGAATAGTACACAAATCGACATTTAATCCTCGTGCAAAAATAGCACAGAATTATAATATAATAGAGGACCTGGCCCAATCGTCGTCCGCTATGTCGACACTTGAGGTACCGCAAAATTGCCCCTCCCAAGAGCAAGCTTTATTATCAGCAATAGGTGGGATTGGCCCAATGGATTCCAATCTTGTGGCCTTTGATCATCAAGGATATGACCCTTAGTTACCAGCTCAACTAGCTTTCCTTATTCAAGTGAAAGCCCTCAACAAAACTGTTCATCGAACAATTATTGATGAGGGGGCATCTACGTGTATTATGTCGATGAGTTGCTGGAAAAATTTAGGCTCACCACCCTTGTCGAGATCGTCAACGACGTTAAAAGCATTTGATGGACGATCATACACTCCATACGGGATTTTAAGTAACTTGCAAGTTGAACTAGGGGGCAAAACAGTAGGAATTGATGTTGAAGTAATTGATGGAAACCTCGATTACAACATCCTACTGGAAAGGCCCTGGATATACGCCATGGCCGTAGTTGTGTCGACCTACTTCAGGAAGATTGCATTTCCCTTTCAAGGAGGAATTACAGTCGTCGACCAACAAACTTTCCTCCCCGACAGCTCACAAGTTATGGGAAGCATTCCAATGATCCATGGAAGCAATCATTTGCTTCAAAATATTGGAGTAGGTCTCTTAAAAGACCCTGCCTTAATAGGTACTTTTGCCCTACCGCCTGCGAGTAATCTGGCGGAAGTGGCCACAGTGGAAACCTACAATATGAAATCTTCTATATCTAATGGATTCCAAAGATTCCTGAACATTTTGTCAGCATGGATCATCGCCATTTTAGAAATATTGTAGCAATTAATTTTCTTGGCCTGGGGGGAAACCCCAAATCAACGCTCATCAAGCGTTTGGATAGATAGATCTAAAGAATATGGTACCCCTTCAGATCCTTGGTCGCAAGTGCATGTCAGCGACGAAGGAATTGTCCAATCAAAGGTAATTGACGGGGCACCATGGAATGATTCCCACCATCGTTCCCTTCTCTCGGATTGTGGAGAAGATAATCAAGATGACCTTTATCATCCTTCAGTTTTCGATTTTCTATCAAATACTGTAAATACAGTGGGCTCCGAGGATGGTTCTTATCTCATGTCAACCTCGTTAAAAAATTAAACAAGGAGTCATGAGGATAGTTCTTTTACTGTGTCAACCTCATTAAAAAATGAAACAAATCCCCTTTTCAAATCTCAAAGGTGAACCTTCATTCCAACCATCGAGTTGAATGCAATGAAGCTTGGGGGTCATGCACCTCGATTTGTGTTATTATGCTGGGGGCATGCAAACTTATCATCGAGAAGTTTTAGCGCATAGTTCATGCTCGTTAAAAAATAAACATAAGACCGAGCAAGTGTTTCAACTCGCGTTTAAGCTCGTTAAAAAATGGACTATCCTCCGGTAAATAACCACCGTGAATGTAACATTATCAGCCATTAAAGCCTTGGTCGTGTTTGCACCGTCACATCCACCTTTCCATTGGCCGATCATTCACCTCCATATGATTGTTTACCCATTTTGAGGAACAGCTGCGAAGAGTGATTTCACTAGCCATCCTTGTGACACTGTCGTGCTTGGAAAATTCCAACCCTTACCTGGAATCAGCTGGTACCCATTTTATCACTCGTTCCTCAAAAGACGAGTCTTCTTTAAGCTCTTTTCATTTGACTCGTAAAATATGAAAAGATTGCCAAGTTTCGGCCTTCCAGCTCGTAAAAGTGACCATAAGTGCTATCCCTCCTCTAGATTTTAATCTTTTTGGACCTGAGGGATTATTGCACAAAAATATCGAGCGCTTGCTTTGTTCGGCTCGTTAAAACTATCGAAAATTCATCCCTTGTGTATTGTTTTATACTTTTTCGGACCTAAGGGATTAGATGACGAAAAAGGAATTTTGGAGTTAACTTTACATACCTTTTCAGACTCTCTAAAAATGAAAAGGACCGAGTTATCTTTGACGTTAGACTCGTTAAAAACATTAATAGCGACAAACTTGTCTTTAGACGAGAACGAGTTTCACTATCGCTAGGCTCGTTAAAACATAGCGATGGGTTTGCCCGAAGGGCAAATTATAGAACAAGCATATGTTATCCTCCTCAAGCTTGACAAAAATAAAGAGGTACTGGTCAGCAATGACTGGGGAAAAATTGGGAAGAAACTCAAAGAACTTTTATTGGTAGCAAGTCGCTCTTGAGCATGACACTTCCGCTCCGTGCCTGAGTCGAGTTGGGTTGTTTCATTCACAGGTGACATCACCATGGTCTCACCATACCATCCATCTTCGGGGTAAATGCTACCAATCCATCATATAAGTGTTGCTGATATGTTCAAGAGAAGTCATCCAGAGAAGTCAACCGTGTCCCATCCACTACCATACATTATACTTCATTCTTTCATGACTGCCACCCTGAACCATATATCATCAGATCGTTTTCACCTCCATCAACATCATTTGCTCCGTTCCATGTCACTGATGTGGGATACATTAAGGCCCTCCTTTGACGGATCGCTTCTTGTCGACATCAGCTCATTATCCAAGAAGTTGATCTAAGAACACCCCTTCAGTACTTTGAAGCTTCCATACCTCAATGGCAAGTTTCTCACTTCCGGCGATAGGTATACATCAATGACCTTCGACCGAAAGATTTTGCGTGGTGTTCGACACCAAGTCCTTTATTCACACCACGTGAATTGTACTGCAGTACCTTGAGGGTCATTATCATTATCGGTGATTCCTCTCGCGCTTGTTAACAGTTTACATCATTGACTGGTAATCAAGCGATGTCTTTCCATGTTCGACTTCAAAACATTTCTCACATGGATCGACTTGTACTTAGAGTGAAGATCAGACGAGATTGAAGACCCCGGATCTAGTTTCATCCATCCGAGTTGCGATATATATTCAAGAAAAATAAAGACATTGACATGTATAGCATTGCAGCACAGACAATCATCCTACCAAAGGGATGATGATTTCAGCAGGATCATCAGTCTACCATCAGACGATTGTCTGTCCTATGTACATAAAAATTAATTTATAAAGGTGAGCATGGGAATGCCCGCCTTAGCTAGATCATGAAAATAGTATGAAAAATAATGTATTGTATTGTATCTTATTACAGGTCTCCTCCCAGCATTGAATGAACTTCGGATCCTCCTAATAAAGCATTTCACCCGATAAACGGCCTCATACTTTAGGGGGCAATTGTTATAGACATTTTTGTGCCTTACAGCTTTAAGCATGAAATGTCCATAATCCAAGGGATCCAAAGTCCCTAAAGGTGTTGTTCCTGCCCCTAAAGGAACAAGGTCAACCAATGACAACTTCTTCCAGAAGTTCTCCACCAAAAACCACTCAGAATCAGTCAATTCAGGATCAATTCAGATGCTCTACTAGCTGCCTGCGTTGCAATGCACCCCAGTACACTAGCTAGGTGCATTGCAACGCACCTAAATGCACTACCATGGTGCACTGAGCGAGAAATTCCAAATGGCAGTGTCATTCCGCGAGGTGTACAGACACTGGAAGCTTCCAGAATCTTCTCCAATGACACTTGCCTCAATGATTTCGACCAGTGATGAGTAAGAGGCTCTCAGCCTCCAAGTGGAAGCAAGAACTGACAGAGAGAAGCCACAAGTCAAAACATAAGCTGACTCATCCTCTCTGCTTACATCTATATATGGATCCCTCGTCCCAGAGATCGAGAGGTTGGAATTTTGTACTTTGCAGAGATTTACTGTTGGTTTGAGATTGAGATTAGTACATTGGGTGATTTATGCTTTGTTGGAGGAGAGGAAGGGATTCCTTTGCTGGGAGGTAGATGCTGGATCGGGACTCACTTGGTTGTATCTCTTCTTGGACTTTCTTATTCTATCAATAAACTATTTGAGTTTCTCGTACATGCTGTGTATCAATGATCTTTTGTAATATTTGCATGTTTAGCATAATCTGATCCTGAGCCTTTTATGAATGTATATCTATATCTTCGTGTAGTTTCTCTCTCTTGTGATCTTGCAGGAATTCGGTGAAGCTGGGCCGGTAAGGGAGCAGGGAGCTGGGAGCCATTGAAGAGAGGAATGATTGGATCAACAAACTAGTGAAAGACACAGGTTAGTTACAGCCTTTCTCCTCATTTACATTTCATAAAGAAGAATATTCAAGTAGTTTTCCTTGTTTGTTGCTAAGGCACTATCACACCTTAGAGTGGGATAGGGGCATTCTGAATTGATACTTTTCCCAACAACATGAGTGGCTTATGAGGGTTTTGTTGATGATGTTGGATGACTGTGTGGGATTTTCTATTGTTTCCACTTCCTTAATGTCACCTAGGAGGTCGAATATGATCATAGTAGCCTCTCGTCTCATGTTTACCTTGGTTGGCATGGTTACTTCGGTGGATGTGGGAGGAGGGTGTTACAAACTGGTATTAGAGCATGGTTGCGCTCTCTTTGGGTCATATCTGACACCACATAGTGGTATCAAATCATGGTTACACTCTCCTTGTGTCATATATGATACCACATAGTGGTATCAGAGCGTGGTTGCACTCTCTTTAGGTCATATCTAATACCACAAAGGGGTATCAGAGGATGGTTCAACTCTTGGACTGGATGGGTTGAATATGTTAGTCATGCATGCATGTTAGGTGCATGTGTGTCTCATACACTTATATACTTGCATTTCGTTGATGTTGGATTAGGGTTGTAATATGGTTATCATGGAGAATTTGATGTTGAATTCATGAAGATTATTTGACATGAGTATGTGACTAGATGTATATGGTTATTTGTCGCTTACATGTTGATTTTATGTCACCTACTTACATCCTTGTATGTTAGGTTGATTATGTGTACTAGTCGTATAGGTTGATTGCAGGAACTGATCGATTATGTTTGAGTAAATGTGTTTATGCGTCTTTGTAGTTGGCTATGCATTGCTTATGAATATTTTTGGTTGCATGTAGCAATGTGTATAGTGGAGTAATGGTTGTTGTCATGCATGAGGTCATAGCATGCATTGTTGATATGGCCTTGCATTGATGACTGGATCCTAGTTAGAATTATGGTTATCTGTTGATACATTTACTTGCGAGTGTCGATATGTTGTTATGATTAAGTTATACATGTATCACGTTGATTTTTTGATCTTGCAGATAAGGTATCCTCCCCGAGCTATACTAAGGTATGTTGGTTTATTGTGATTTGTTTTATCTAACGTATCATCCATTGCAAGAAGATAAAGATCAAATGGATAGCAAGATGGTTGACTACAAGGACTCTCCCTATGAATCTGAAGAACAATATGTTGTTGGGAACTCTTCAAATTTGGTAGTTACATTGAGAAGTTTGAAGGAAGAGATAATGATTTGTAAGGCATATAATGACCAGATCATACAAGCACATGAGAAGCATACAAAGGTAAATGTTATACTTCCTCAAATTTTGTCAAACTTGTAGTGACAAGGGTCGCTTCGGATCAGCCATGGACATGAGGATAAAGCTAATGGAGTATATGGCAGTAGATCTCTTGGTAGGCATAAGTTGGATAGATCTGATACAATGAGTGATGGTAGGTTGTTGGACACTTCGGATAGGAGGGGTGGTGAATGTAGGTGTTATTGTAATTCTGGATTTGATAGACATCATGATCATTGTCGCTATCATCCTTACTGGAGGAATGATAGAGGATACTTTCCCAATGAGTTTATGAAAGCAAAGCCACCAACTTTTGATGGATATCTAAAGAAGCCAGAAGATGAAGGGGTTGGATACTTGGAATGAACGAATTATTTGAGTTGCATGAGTACACTGATAACATGAAGGCTAGAATAGCTATATTCAACTTGAATGGTAGAGCATACATTTGGTGGGAAGATGTTAAGCGAGTTAGAGACATCATGAAAGATGACTTGAGCTGGCGAGAGATCAAGAGACATTTTAGGAAGAAGTACTTGTCATAAACGCACTATGACAATAATGCAAAACAATTCTATGAGCTAAAGATGGCATCAATCGTAGATGAAGAGTACATGACTAAGAGTCTGGAGCTATTGAGGTATGTAACATATCTTACTCATGAGAAGGCTAAATTTAAGATATTTGTTAGTGGTTTTCCATTAGAATTTAGAGATTGGATTGAGTATGATGAGCCTTGGTCACTTGAGGAAGTTATTGGGAAATTGCAGCATTGCTATGAATAATCAAAGTGTAAGAATGAGTCCTGACATGGATGGAAAGGAAGAGGCAAAAGTAAAGGTAAATGGAAGCCTAAGAGGACAAGGCCTCAACAAAATAAATTGTGGCACCGTAAAAGATATTTAATGAAGCTAGACAGGGACATGAGTCATAGCAGTAGCATAAAGGTGTTGGTTCTGGTCAGTTGGAATTTTGGACATGTGGCAAGGAATAGCTTAAGAGAGATTGTCCATAAAACTAGGGTGGTATGCCTTAGATATACAATGCACAGGAGGTGTTTATTGTTGGGGACGTTGGTCAGAGTATTCCACGCATCTATGCAGCAGTGGACAATAGGAAGGTAGAACAGCATGCATCTATCATTGAGATGGACGGTAAGCTTTGTGATCAAGTTATTTCTATTTTGAGTGACCTAGATATAATTATAGCTATGTTAGTTCTGACTTGGTTGATAAGTGTGGTTTGAATAAGGAATTTCATATAGAGCCTTGGTTAGCTTATTTGGCTACAGGTACAAAGAAGTGATTTCATCATTGGATAAGAGATTGCGCATTTGATTTAAATGGTATGTTGACAACAACACGTTTGAATGTGTTACCGTTGGGATCATACGGTATTTTGTTTGGAATTGATTGTTTGTATCTAAATAGAACCATGGTTGACTGCTATGACAAAGTTATTGAGTATGTTGATGGAAATTTAGAACCAAGAGTCTTGCAAGGTAAGAGGAAAGCCACATCAATTAGGATGGTGACAACTATTCAAGCAAAGTGTATCCACAGAAAAGGGTGCAATCTATTTGCAGTGCACATTTCTAGTGATAAGGGTAAGGAGGTTGAGGATGCAGATGTGTTGAGTAGATAACCAGTGTTGTAGTAGTTTTAGGATGTATTCCCTGAGGACATTACAAAGTTTCCACTCACAGGTAGGAAGAATTTTCTATTGAGTTATTTATGGGGGTAGTTCCAACATCTAAAGCATCTTACAGGATGAGCACACCTGAGTTGGTTGAGTTGAAAGTGCAGCTAAAGGAAATGTTGCACAAGGGATACATTAGGCCAAGTGTATCACCTTGGGCTGCACCGGTCTTGTTTCTGAGGAAGACAGGTGATACCCTCAGATTATGCATTAATTATAGGTAGTTGAATAAAGTGACTATCAAGAACAAATATCATTTTTCAAGGATTAATGACTTATTCAATTAGATGAGGGGAGAAGCAGTGTTTGCAAAGATTGACTTGAGATCCAGATACCATGAGTTATGCATCAAAGATGTTAGAAAATTATATATTACATAGGAATGAAACACATAAAATATTGTGTAAACACAAACACAGAAAATGCATTAAGCAAGAGAGACATAGATATACGTAATTCACCCAATTTGGTACGTCTATAGAAAAACAACCAATCCTTCCTTTTATATTATCCAGAAAAATGAAGGAGATACAACTTACAATAGATCGGCTGTAATTTCCTCTTTGGTCTCACACAATCTCCTCTCCCCTTCTTGCTCATAATACACATATATTCATCTGCCATACAATTCCCTCATATATAGCTATGGGTTGCCTTCTAGGGAAAAAACCCTAAATTAAACATAACTTCTACCATCAGATCATCCACCTAATGGACAACCTGGATTGACAATGAGATTACAATATTTTACAAGGCAATTTTACATATATTTTTAGATTTGGGGGTGTTTCCCCTAAAACCCCGCCAGGGTGGTCTCATAAAAATCAATGTCACCCACTTTAGACCCCCCTGGTGGCGAAAAAATAGGTGGCATTTTTGCCCCATTGTGAACTGGGGTCCAATGCAGTGATACCTATGAATAAATAATATAATTGCACTCCACACCCAACAATCTCCCACTTGGAGACTAATTATAGAAACTCCGTTGCTGCTTCTTTCATTGGACATTTCCTCCACTTTGGACCTAGCTATTTCTCATCTTCATCGTCATACTTGAAGACCAATTGAAACCGAGAAAAATCTCAATTTCTCCTTCATTACAACTTTTTTTAACATATCTGAAGGATTCTGACTAGTGTGTATCTTTTCCAACTTCAATTGTCCATCTTTTAACACCAGGGAAAATTTTAGGGGCTAATATTCGCAAATGGGTTAATTTTCCATGTTTTTTCCAAAAAAAATATTCGCCAATTTCCATTTTTCCTAAAAATGATTCACCCATATTTTATATAATAAAATTATTTTACCTTAAAAATGGCCAAAAATTTTATATAGACTGTTATAAAATCATTAGAAATATAAATATTTTAACAAAAATACTTCCAAACATTTTGCAATTTTCATATTAGGGACTAGTAAGATTTGCCAAGCTTTCTAAACTTTAAGATAAACTTCCTTAAATTTTTCCTTGTTTAACACTGATGGTATGAAATGGTACTTGAGTTGTATATCTTTAGTATTGGAATGAAATTTTGAGTTCTTTGCAAAATGAATGGAACTCTATTTATCACTATATAACCTGCCCAACCCTTTCTTCTTACTGAATTCATCTGGAAACCTTTGTAACCAAATAATTTCTTTACTAGCCTGTTTAGTAGCAACATACTCTACTTCCGTCATTGAGAGTGCAACAACACTCTACAATTTTGAAACCCAACTGACCATTTTTCTACCTATAGTAAACAAATACCCTATGGTGATCCTCCTGTTATCTCTATCACTTGCCATATCTGCATCAACATATCCCTATAGAGAAATGTTTGAAGCACCAAAGCATAATTCTTAATATGTCATACCTTTCAAATACCTAAGAATCCACTTCAATGCCATCCAATGTCCTTTTCTTTGATTGTTCATGCACCTTCTTACAACTCCCACTGCATGTGCAATATCAATCTTTGTGCAGACCATTCCATACATTAAGCTTCCAACTACTAATGCATATGGAACTTTAGACATATCATCCATCTCTTCCTGAGTCTTGGGATGCATCTCCTTACTTAATTTCAAATGGATAGCCAAAGGTGTAGTAACTGGTTTTGCGTTCTACATATTAATATTTTCAACACCTTTTGTATGTACTCACTCTGAGATCATGTTAAATTGCAATTTTTCTTGTCTCTAGTTATTCTCATACGAAGGATTTGCTTTGCAGCACCTAAATCCTTCATTGCGAATGAATTTTCCAATTTTCCTTTGAGCACATTTATTTCGTGCATGTTATACCCTGCAACAAACATGTCATCTACATACAATAATGATATAATATAACTTCCATCATTTTTCCTTTTGAGATAAACACAATGATCATAGTGACATCTAGTATAACCTTGTTCAGACATAAACAAATTAAATTTTAAATACCACTACCTTGGAGCCTATTTTAAGCCATACAAGCTCTTCTTCAACCTAGACACTAGTTTCTCCTTCCGTTTGACCTCATATCCTTATGGCTGCTGCATATATATCTCTTCCTCCAAATCCCCATGGAGAAAGGTTGTCTTTACATCGAACTACTCAACATGCAAATATTTTGCTGCTACTAGACTTAAAATAGTTCTGATTGAAGTCATTTTAACTACAGAAGAAAATATCTCATCAAATTCTATACCTTTTTTCTGTGCAAACACCTTCACCACAAGTCTGCTTTTATACCTTTTTATACCTCCATCTTCTTCCTTCAACTTGCAAACCCATTTATTCTGCAATGTTGTTTTACCTACGCATAGCCTGACTAAGTCCCAAGTCTGGTTATGTACCAAGGAGTCCATCTCTTCTTTGATGGCTAGCTCCCAATTCTTCCTAGTTTCTACCTGCACTGCTTCTTCATGACATTTTGGTTCCCCAGAATCGGTCAACAATACATAATATAGTGAAGGAGAGTATCATTCAAGGGGTCTACTTATCCTGGTAGATCTTCTAACACCACTTTTAGGTGTTTTAGGTGCATGTTGCTATTGTGGTTGTTGTTGTTGTTCTGTCTGTTGATCATTATGATTTTTAGGCACCTTTACTTTTTCTGTGATATCATCAAGCACTGTGTATTCTCTGTTTTGTTTTTCTTCTTTCTTATTCCGCCTTTGATCCTTATACAAAACCTTTTCATTGAATATGACATCTCTGCTCCTAGTGATTTTGTGATTTTCATAATAATATAAGAAATAACCAAAATCATTAACACCATATCTAATAAAGGTACATTTCTTTGATTTTGCGTTAAGATTTGTTCTATTTTCTTTATTAATGTAGACGAAGGATTCACAACCAAAAGTCTTTAAAAATGAGTAGCTTACCTTTTTAGTTTTCCATACCTCCTTTGGAATACCTTCGTCCAAGGAACTCGAAGGCCTTCTATTTATTAGATAAACAACACTATCTAGAGAATCTTCCCAAAATTGTGAAGGAAATTTTGCATGCTATCTCATGCACCTTGCATGCTCCATGATTGTCCTTTTCATCCTTTCTGACACATGATTTTCTTGTTGTGTTCCAGGAATTGTCTTCTTTCTATGAATTCCATGCTTTCAACAGTACCTATCAAAATATTTGCTGCAATATTCACCTCCATTGTCTGATTTAAGACACTTCAACCTTTTTCCTATCTCATTTTCAACCAAAGATGTCCACTTCTTGAAAGTATCAAATACATCAGATTTATTTTGAATACAATAAATCTAGGTTTTTTTGCTTGCATCATCAATAAAAGTAACATAATAGCAAGATCCATCAAAATATGATACCTGAGCCGATCCCCAAACATCTGTATTCACAAGCTCTAATTTTTTGCTCTTCTTTTCTTTCCCAACTCTAAGGAATTTGACTCTCTTTTGTTTTCCATAAGGACAATTCTCACAAAATTCCAAATCAACATGTTTCAAACCTGGCAACAAATTTCTTTAGTGAAGAATCTTCATCCCCTTCACACTCATGTTCTTAATTCTATGATGCCATAATGATTTATCTTCTCCAGTAGAGGTTAAAGAATTAATAGAATTAGAAATTCCACTGCATAAATACAATATACCAACCTTTTCTCCTTTTTCTATTACCGGGGCTCCTTTAGTGACCTTCTAGGTTTTATTTGTAAAAGTCATTACACAACCTTCACCTCCTAACTTCCCTGTTGAAATTAGATTTTTATTTAGATCTAGAACATGCCTTACCTCCTTCAACAGCCATTGGTTTCCATTATGCTATTTTACGAAAACTTTACCCATTCCAATGATTTTACAGGGTTTATCATCACCCAAATGAACCTGTCCAAAATATCCTCAAACATAATCATGAAAATGTTTCCTATCAGGTGTGGCATGGAATGAGGCCCCTTAATCTACCACCCTGGCATCAATAATATTTTCTAATGAAAGAATCAAAGCATCTTGCAACACATCACATGTCACATTCGCTTCATGGTTGTTTTGTTGTTGCGCATCTCCTTTTTTTCCCTTCCAAGACTTATAGTCTTTCTTCAGGTGTCCTTCTTCTCGCATTTCCAGCACACTATCCCCAATATGGACTTAGATCTACCTTTACTTGACTTACTATGATATCCTAGGCTTTTTCCTCTTTCCATTTTTCTTCCCCTAATCTCTACAATCAAAGCATTACCTGATGTCTTACCTGAGCTTTTTCATCACATTTCCTCACTAAGGATTGCACCGAAAACATCATCAAACTTTAAAGTACTATATCTAGATATAGAGTTACTAATGGCCATAACTAAACCATTCCAACTTTCTGGAAATGAGCACAGAAATAACAGATCCCTAACTTGATCATCAAAAGTTACCCCTACAGAACTTAACTGACTTCTAACTTTATTAAATTCATTTAAATGATCAGCAATAGATCCACCTTTTGACATCTTCATATTAAATAAACGCTTGATAAGAAATACCTTATTTGAGGTTGAGGGTTTTTCATACCATTTGGCCAATGCCAACATTAACCCTTTGTCATTGTTTCCTTTGAAATAATAAAGGCTACCGACCCTACTAGGCATAGTCGTATTGCTGCAAGTGCCTTTTTGTCGAGAATATACCATTTTGTGGTTATCATACTCGTCAGTTTCTTTATATTTTCACTCAATGGTAGGTACAGATATTTCTAATATAGATAATCCTCCATTTGTATCTTCCACAGCTAGTATTTTTGTCCATTAAATTTTTCGACCCTAAACCTACCATCTTTCGCCATTGCTCCCACTCGAACTAGGAACCCTTCTCTGCTGGGAGTTTATCAGCCAAATTGACCTTCGGCTTTGATACGAGTTGTTAGAAAATTATATATTATAGAGCAATGGAACACATAAAATATTACAGAAACATAAACACAGAAAATGCATTAAACAAGAGAGACACAGAGATACGTGGTTCACCAAATTTACGCTATGTCCATGAAGAAACATCTAGTCCTTCCTTTTATATTTTCCAACAAAATGAAGATATACAACCTACAACAGATCTGTTGTAAATTCATCTTCTCTCTCACACAATCTCCTCTCTCCTTCTCACTTAGAATACACATATATTCAACTGCAATACAATTCCCTCGTATATAGTGAGGGGTTCCCTTCTAGGGAGAAAAACACTAAATTAAACATAACTTCTATCATCAAATCATCCACCTAATGAACTACCTAGATTAACTATGAAATTATAATATTTTACAAGGCCCCTCCCTGGACCCCCCTGCCAACAAACAAATAGGTGGCATTGCCAGCCCATTACGAACTAGGGTCCAACGCGGCGATACCTCTGAATAAAGAAGATAATTAGGCTCCACACCCAACAAAAGAGGAGGACATTTAGAAGACCACGTTCAGGACTAGGTACGGGCATTATGAGTTTGTTATTGTTCCATTTGGCTTAACTAATGCTCTAGCTACATTCATGTGTTTGATGAATAGTGTGTTTCATACATATTTGGATAAGTTGGTTATTGTGTTCATTGATGATATACCAGTATATTCTAAAAATGAGGAAGGCATGCCGATAATTTAGCAGCGATATTGAGATTGTTGAGGGAGGATCAATTGTATGTTAAGCTCAGCAAGTGTAGTTTCTTTCAAACTAAGGTACATTAATTGGGGCACATGGTCTCTAAGGAGGGAATTATAGTAGATCCTAAGAAGATAACGGCCATCATGCAGTGGGTACCTCCTAAGAATGTGGATGGGGTGAAATTTTTCATTGGTCTAGTAGCCTATTATAGGAGGTTCATCAAGAACTTCTCATAGATTTCTTATCCCATTACATCATTGCAAAGTAAAGGTAAGAAGTTTGAATCAATTGAGGAGTGTGCGGCTAGCTTTGAGAATATTAATAATTTGTTGCACATGTATGAGTGATATAGATTGCAAATTCAGACAAAGTGTTTGTGGTATGCACATATGCTTGAAGAGAGGGTTTGGTGGAGTCCTTATGCGGGATGGATAGGTGGTATGTTATGAGTCCTGGAAACCAAACAAGCTCGAGAAAAACTACCCAAAAATGATCTTTAGTTAGCAACAATTATACATGCACTGAAGATATGGAGGCACTATCTTCTTGGAAGGTGGTTTTTGCTTATGAGTGATCACATTGGGTTGAGGTATTTGTTTGACCAACCGAATCTGAATCTCAGGCAGGCTAGATGGTTGGCTGTGACTAGAAAGTTTTACTTTGAGATCAAGTACATCAAAGGTAAAGAGAACAGGGTGGCAGATGCTCTCAGTAGACAGATATAGGTACATCACTTGGTAGTTATGAGCTCTTATGATATGGACTTATAGGATAGGATCTTGCAGGTAGGATAGCAGGATTTCAGGTATATGGAGATTCTGCACAGGTTGCAGTAGGGTGATGGTATAGGTACAAATACAAGTGCATGCATAGGTACATGTAGTGGTAGAAGTAAAGGTATAGGTATAGGTACAGTTGCAGGTGCAGAGGGCATGGATTATTGTCTTACGACAGATGGATTGGTTAGGTTACTAGACATGATATATGTACCAGATAGAAATGAACTCAAGAAGGTGATCTTGTGTACAGGTTGCGGTAGGGTGATGGTATATGTACAAGTATAGGTGCAGGTATAGGTACATGTAGTGGTACAGGTAAAGGTATAGGTATAGGTACAGGTGCAGGTGCACATGGCATGGACTATTGTCTTATGATAGATGGATTGGTTAGGTTCCAAGAAATGATATATTGATCTAGGTGGATGTTGGTGGCCACCCACCTATCCCATTTGGACCCCCACAATTTTCTCCTTCAGCTTTTCAATTTCCTTAATTGTAGCACAATTTAATATTTTTAGCAGTTTTTCGGGTCCTGAACTTCCGGAGCCATTGTGAGGCCCTAAACGACGTTTTTTGGGAAATCTGGGAGCAATATGGGTCCATGGACTGACGTTGCTCCTCCCAAAGTTGTAGTGCTCAAATAGATCTTTCTAACGAGCTATTGTACGTGTCAAACGAAGATTGGCTGCCAAAGATATGACCCCGAGAAGTTGATGTACCAACTTACCCAAAACGGGGCCCACAATTTGGTGTTTCATCTTAGGGTTAGGTTTTGGGATGTTAAGGGTTTTCCATTGTTTCTCAACAATAAATAGGCTTTCGAGCCTCATTGTAACATAGTTCAGAGGCATGTAGCTGCCACATCTCTTCTCATAGATAAGCTACCATCGCCCTAGCCGGTTTATTTCCATTTCTGTTTGTAAGCATATGTCAGTATTTTAGATTAATGTAATGAAGTATTATTTCCGCTACATCTTTGTGTTTATGGTTATCTCTGTAATTTGTTGCATTCCTATTTAAATCTGGATCGGTGGTATCAGAGCGGTATGCTTTTTATCTGTTTTTCTTTACATGTCCCCAACGAGGTCGGGATATAAGGAGTTAGGGCTTGAACTGGTCGAACCTTTGCAAGACCAGCCCCGCAAATCCTGACGACCTCCCATGGTGGATGAAAAGAAAGACAAGGGGATAGGAGATCCTATCAAAATCTTGCTTGAAGAAGCCCTCGAGCGACAAAGGAATGCGATGATGGATAGCTTTGCCCAGATCCTTCAGCAACTACCTAGAGGCGACGCAACGGCTTCCAATAGCTACTCTGGAAATGCCACACCATTTAAGGTAAAATTTAATTTTGAAATCTCCATCTTCGAGGGTCAAATAGACGCAGATGCTATAGATAAATAGTTAAATTTGCTAGATGGGTATTTTTCTGTTCATGAATTTTCGAGTCAGGAAAATATTTTTTTCACTCTTCTCAAAGCAGCCCCCCACATCAAGCACTGGTGGGAAACCTACTGCAAGTAGAAGAATGAAAGTACGGGCTCACTATTTTCAGTTGCACCCACTTGGGATTCATTCCAGGATGCCATCAAGGAGAAATACTACCCTGTCAAAAGCTATGAGGAAAAATACATCAAATGGACCACACTGTGGTAGGGAAGGGACCAACATGTGCCAGAGTTAACAAACTTTTTTCATACCCTTCGCACATAGTTGGGTATGAAAGACTCTGAGCTGCATTTGATACTCAATTACCGCAGCTGCCTACATAGATACATCAAGGAAGAGATCAAGTTCCTAAACATCTCCTCGCTAGGCACGGCATACCGATACGCTGTCAAAATTGAGAAAAAGTTCAAATCGAAGAAGCGAGACTTTGGATCTGCAAATCTGAAGACCAAAGGACAAAGCCAAGGCAGGGTAACCCAAGACAACCCGTCGAAGCCGCAAGAATAGAAAAACACCATGAAGTCGAAGAAGGACACATGAAAGTGGTGTGAGTTCCACAAGAGTCCCACTCATAACACAAGTGACTGTCGGACCAAGCAGTCACTAGTGGCTGAGTTGAAGGCTTTAGAATCAGATGCATGTTCTGACCCTGAGTCAGAACCTGACTAGGGGAATGGAAAAGTGAAGCAGATCATTAATGCAAAGCCCAGTGTCACTGTTTCCATCGCCGATATCCATAAGAATGAGTCTGAAGATCTAGAGGAGGGGGAATGTATTTTCCACTCATAGGTGTGGGTGAAGGGTTCACCACTGCAATTCATTATCGACAGTGGCAGCCAAAAGAACCTCATTTTAGCAAAGGTCATGAAGCGATTGGGCCTATCGACTACACCACACCCGCATCCGTACAATATCAGGTGGCTTCGTGAAGGACGAGATCTCAAAGTTCGCCAGCAATGCCACCTTCCCTATAGCATCAAGCCCTTCACAGACGACGTATTGTGTGATGTTACACCTCTAGATGTTTGTGATGTATTATTAGGCCAGCCATACTTGTGGAGGCGACACGCTGTGTATGAGTCAAGGCCTTGCACTATCATTATTTCTTTGAATAATTCACTATACAAGATACCATAGGTAGCCCCACCTACCACCACTTCTTTGATCGTTGCTAATAAAGGTAGCAAGCTCATCTCACAGACTAGGAAATTTATTTTCTGTCTAGTTCACTCCCAAAGTAAGGGGAAGGTCATTGCCACATCCATGACCCCTGCAAAGGGTTCTTCCACGTAGCAACAACAACAGAGGGATACAATCATGACAGAACACATGAACAACTTCTCCTCACCCACAGGGGTACCACACAAGTTTCAGGTGGGCAACAAAGTCTGGTTGCATCTGCAAAAAGAATGCCTTACAACATCCCATCAGAAGCTCTTACCACTCCGACATGGTGCTTACAGCATTACCAAGGCTATGGGAAACAATGCTTTGGAGCACAACATTCCCCCGTTCCTTCACTTGCACTGAGCGTTCAATGTGAACCGTCATCGACCATGCTTCCCACCATTACTGGACTCATCATAGATTGCAGAACAGCTCACTCGGGAACAAGTTCAGCAGATGGAGGAACTCAATGTAATGAGGACCATTGCTTCCTAAGGGGGGAGGAATGATCTAGGTGGCTGTTGGTGGCCACCCACCTATCCCATTTGGACCCCCACAACTGTCTCTTTCAGTTTTTTACTTTCCTTAATTGTAGCACAATTTACTATTTTTAGCAGTTTTTCAGGTCCTAAACTTCTGGAGCTGTTTTGAGGCCCTAAACGACGCTTTTTGGGAAATTTGGGAGCAACATGGGTCCACGAATTGATGTTGCTCTTCCCAAAGTTGTAGTTCTCCGATAGATCTTTCTAATGAGCTATTGTATGTGCGAAATGAAGATCGGGTGCCAATGCTACAACCCCATGAAGTTGATGTAACAACTTACCCAAAACAGGGCCCACAATTTGGCGTTTCATCTTCTAGGGTTAGGTTTTGGAATGTTAAGGGTTTTACATTGTTTCTCAACAATAAATAGGCCTTCGAGCCTCATTGTAACACAGTTCAGAGGCATGTAGCCACCACATCTCTTCTCAGAGATAAGCTACCATCGCTCTAGCTGGTTTATTTCCATTTCTGTTTGTAAGCATATTTCAGTGTTTTACATTAATGAAATGAAGTATTATTTCCACAAAACTTTGTGTTTTTGGTTATCTCTATAATTTATTGCATTCTTGTTTAAATCCAAATCATATATGTATCAGATAGAAAGAAACTAAAGAAGGTGATCTTGATGGAGTTTCATGCAAAACCATATTCAAGTCACCTAGGTTATTAGAAGACATTAACAACAGTGAAGAGATATTATTGTTGGTCGAACTTGAAGAGGGATGTAGTAGATTTTGTGGCTAGATGTTTCGAATCTCAGTGAGTGAAAGAAAAGTATAAACCTCCAAGTGGACTACTATAGCTGATTGCGATTCTAGAATGGAAATGGGAGGTTATTACCATGAACTTGATCACATGGTTGCCAAAGACAGTGAAGGAACATGATTCCATCATGGTCATTGTAGAAAGGTTAACAAAGTTTGCACACTTCATTCCAGTGAATTCTACGTTCTCAGCTAGTGATGTGGTAACAGTGTTCTTCAGAGATAGTTAGACTACATGGTGTTCCGAAGAATATTGTGTCAGATAGGGATGCGAAAATTCACTTCTAATTTTTTGATGGATGGAAAAATAGAGATGGTCAACAGGGTATTTGAGGATATGTTGAGGATGTATGTGATGCATCAGCAGAGGAAGTGGGAAGAGTATCTCCCTTTTGTAGAGTTAGCATAGAATATCGGTTATCAAGAGTCACTAAGGATGAGTCCTTTTGAGGCATTGTATGGGTGGAGTTATAAGACTCCCATTAGTTGGAGTGATCCAGTTAGCAGAGTACTGATTGGACCAGATATGTTGGCATACATGGAACAGGAGATGCAGCTGATGAAGAAGAATCTCAAGGAAACATAGGATTGGTAGAAGATTTATGTAGACAAGAACAAATTATTCAAGGAGTTACAGGTTGGGGAACATGTGTACTTGCGCATCAAATCGAAGAAGAGCTCCTTGCGGATTGGCTCATGTGCCAAGATGGAACCACAAATTTTTGGACCCTTCAGTGTCACTGAGAGGATTGGTCTAGTAGCCTGTCGACTTGCACTACCTCCGACAGCAAAATTCCACGATGTGCTCCATGTATCTTTGCTTAAAAATTATGTTAAGGACGTTGATCATTTGATTGACTGGTCTATATTGCAAGTAGAACCAGATGGAGAATTACAACTGGAGCCTCAGTGTATATTGTCGAAAAATGTGCTCATGCTCTGGAACTGATCAATTGAGCAAGCTAAAGTGTTATAGAAGCACTTTGGGCCCACTGAAGCTACATGGGAGATGGCAGATCAGATGCGGGCCATGTATCCTTCCTTATTTTCTGATTGAGGCAAAGAAGCTTGACATGGTGGTTTGGTATTTTCTTATGGTGGTTTGGTATATGCTTTGTGGTGGTTTATATATGCTTTATGATGGTTCGATTTATGTTATATGATGTTTTGATATATGCTTAGACATTGCGTTTAATATATGTTTTGATATATGTTTTGGTATATGATTTGGCATATGTTTTGGCATATGTTTCGGTATCTATATTTTGATGATGTTGCTATATGCACACCGATGTATGGATGTAAATATCATAACGAACTATGTTATAATGCTCCCCTATGCGGTATGGGTGTCATGTTATTATGCTATCATGTGGTTATGTTATCATGATGTTATGATGTTATATGAGTTTCCACTCAGCAGGATCATCATTGTAAATATCGTAATGAGCTGTTTTATAAAGATCCATGAGAAGTATTTCTCCTTTCAGCAGGCTGCTGAGGTATATGTATGATTCAACACCAAGGACAGTGTCCCCCAAGGGGGAGGGTTCCGTAACAACCATGGGGAAAATTACATGTAATAAAAGTTAAAAACAATAACCACAGATAAATGAGACACTTATTCCAAGCTCAATTTTGGGTAGGAATTCCTAGGCGGGTGTTCATTTAGTTTTTTATGGCTAAGGAAATTGGCAAAGGAAATGGCTAAGGCTTTGGAAAGGAAAAATGGCAATTTTTGCACAATTATTTATGAAAATAATAGAAATTAGGACAAAAGGGAGGTGAAAGGTCAGAGGTTGCATGTGAGGAGGAAAATGAAGGAAAATAAAGGAAAGTTAATAAAATAGAGGCCTCATTCATCAAAAGGCTTCTGAGGATCAGTTCATAAAATTTTGTCAGTTCAATTTTGGACCACATTCACTATTCTCTCTCTCTCATACTCTTGGATACTTAGAGTTTTATTGGAGCACTTTGGAATTGGAGTAACAAAGGAAAATAAGGAAAGAGGAAGCAAAGATCTAGCAGGGAGGGATCAGATCAAGCAACTGCAATAAACTTCAGTGTAGGTATCAACTTGCATGTGTATTTTCATTCCTAGATTTGGCATGCATGGCATCACATGTGGTGCTTTTCTATCATGGCAGGGGTTATTCTAGGTGTAACAATTTTTTTATCCTAGCCTTTCCATTTCCAAATAGCCATGGTGTGATGGGGTTCTCATGTTTGGTTGAGCTAGATTGTCAGATGGATTCAAAGTTGAGTTAGGTGGATCTATGAAATGATAGAAGACATAGCCTAGTAACCCCTGAACCAAACTATAGGTTGCGGTAAAGATGGATTTTGTGTTTCCTCATATGGATTAGGAGTCCTTGTCGATAAATAGTGGGATATATGGCAAACCCTAGAGGTTCTTTTCTCTTTGTTTGACCTAGTAATCCTGGGTTTGGTATATGCAGTAAAGCCTAGAGATTGGGTCTTGGTTTAGGGCCCAGTGATCCGGGTCTAGATTGTGGTAAATCCTGAGAGACTAGGAGATAGAAAAATTCCTCATGGTGTAGGTGGAGAAATCTGATGGCATCCATGCTTGTTTGGCCTAGTGATTGGGTGGAGATCATGATAAAGTCAGTTATGATGTGTACATTATGTTGCCTTAGTGATCTAGGATAGATTACGGTAAAGCATGGTTTCTATTGATGAGGGTGAGGAGTTATTTTGGTTTGAGTCCCACATTCATGCTTGGAATATGGCATGAGGGTGAATGACAAAAGAGAGATTTGGCTCAGCCATTTTATGGTTGGGTGGAGCATGGTAGTCCCATCTACAGTTGGTTCATTGCATTGATTAATGAGAAATCCATTCCCTTGATTTCTATGTGAAAAATGTATTTATGTATATATGGAATTTGATGATGATATGTTTATGGCATTTATGTTCATATTATGTAAGTTATATGTACATTTTGTGACAACAATTATGTATGGCTCTCAGCATATTTTTACTTTTATTTGAATCGATATGGTATATATGACCTAATAAGTGATAAGGCAGCAAATGGGATAAGGGAAAAATGGTTCATAGTGATTCTCATATAAGTATGAGATCCCTACACTTAATTTTGTTGTTTACACCTATAGGCTACATGTTGACAATATGTTTGATAAAATGCCTATCATGGCTAGTAGGGTTGTGATTAAGGTCTTGATCAACTTATTTCTTTTGCATCATTTCCTCCCTGTACTTTACTTGATTTTTAGCTTTCATTCCATTCTGCGTAGTGGCCTGGGTTCTCGGCATGAAAAAGTGGCTTAAATCTTGGGGTCATTGGCACAGAACGGGCAACATTATTCCATAATTGCTGGCAGGAACGCCTATGAGAGTGACTTTAGGTCTCTGGACACTCCCTTGCCCATATAATGAGAGTGACTATGGCCTCAATGGTCTAACAAAATAGTAGGACCCATGGACAATTTGTCTAAGTGGTTGACTTGTCTCTTGAGGGTTTTGTTGATGATGTTGGATGACTGTGTGGGATGTTCCATCGATTCCACTTCCTTAAGGTCACCTAGGAGGTCAAATCTGATCATAGTAGCCTCTCATATAATGTTTACCCTAGTTGGTATGGTTACTTGCATGGATGTGGGAGGAGGGTGTTACATGGAACATGAGATCGAGTTATTGTCAGAGTCCCCATTGCTGAATATTGGGTTGCACATGAAGTCTATTATAGAAGTAAGTGAGGTGAAGAAATATTTGTATAATTTGTTGGAATAAGGTGTCATTCGACTGAGTACATCAGTATGTGGGTCACTCATCATCATTGTGCCAAACAAGGATGGGACTTGGCAGATGTGTATGGATTATAGGTTGTTGAAGAAAATCACTCAAGAATAGATACACCTTTCCTTGGATAGATGAGATGTTAGATCAGTTGCAACAATAAAAGTACTTAAATAAGTTAGACTTGAAGTCTAGAAATAACTAGGTTCGAGTCAAAGAAGAATATTCACTGAAGGCTACTTTCAAAACCAAGCAAGGTTTATATGAATGGTTAGTCATGCCATTTGGCCTATGTAATGCACCAACTTCATTTATGAGAATAATGAATGATGTAATGTGCCCTTTATTAGATTCATTTTTTATTGTATATTTGGATGATATATTGGTATATAGTTCTACCTGGGAGCAGCATATGTCACATTTGATCCAAGTGTTGGAAACATTGAAGAAGCACCAGCTGCTAGATAATCTCATGAAGTATGAGTTTGCACAATAGTCTTTGGTGTATATGGGGTATGTGATTGGTGGAGAAGAGTTAAAGATAGATCCTGCCAAGATGAAGGCCATCATGAAATGGCCAGTTCCTACTAATGTTTTTGAGGTTAACATTTTCAATGGGGCAACACAATACCTGAGGAAATTCATAGCCTTGTTTTCAGTGATAGAAACATTTCTCCATGCCATAATAGCAAGTGGCAAAAGTTTCCAGTGGGTAAGAGGTTAGAAAAGGGATTTTGAAGAGCTAAATAACAAGATCACTCAACAACCAGTTCTAGAATTACCAAACTTGAAGTGGCCCTTTGAAGTGGAGAGGAATGCGAGTGGGTATGCTATGGGAGTTGTCTTAATGTAGGGAGGAAGGAATGTATCCTACCATTCTAAAGTATTTAATGGGGTAGTTCTTAACTACCCTACCTACGACAAGGAGGTCTATGCCATGGTGCAAGCTGTGAATAAGTGGAAGCACTATATGATGGGAAAGGAGACACTAATCCACATAGATCACCAACCATTACAGTGCTTGCAAGCCTAAAGTAAGCTACAACAGACCAAGAATTACAAGTGGATGGGGTTTTTAAAACAGTTTCATTTAGTGATCAAGTATAAGAAGGGAAGCACAAATAAGTTGGATGACATGATTTCAAGGCCACCCTTATCAAAGATTATAGTGTTGGGGACTCTTATGACCATGGATAAATTCACCCATGATGCATACAGAGAGGCATATTCCGAGGATGAGGACTTCAAGGAGATGTATCAGTAGTTGTAAAGTCATATTCATGTACACAAAGGAGACAACACCATTGACCTCTAGGATGGGTTACTCTATAGGTTGAATAAGATGTGTGTTCCTAAAGGTGAGAGTTTTTGGTTGATTAGAGAGGCTCACACCTCAAAGGTTACAGGGCACTTTGGTGTAGGGAAGACTATGGCTAACTTACATAGGTATGTGTATTCGCCCAAGATGCAAGCGAAGGTAGCTAGGTTCATAAGAGGATGCATGCTTTTTTGTACCAACAAGCCTAGTAATAGGAAATAGGGTCGATATCATCCCTTACCTATACCTACTCATCCTTGGGAAAGAATTTCCATGGGCTTTGTGGGAGGTTTACTGATAACTAGGAAGCGACATGACTACCTGTTCGTGGTAGTTGACAATGTCAGTAAGATGTGGGTTTTGATGCCCTGTAAAAATACAATTGGCGAGCAAGAAGAAACAAACTTATTCTTTGGTGAGGTCTGGATTCACTTTGGGATACCCAGCAGCATCATTTCAGATAGGGATACAAGATTTCTGAGTTCATTGTGGACTACATTGTTGGATAACATGGACACAAAGTTGAAGAGATCTGCAACATTCAATCTAGAGATAGATGGGTAGACAAAAGTGGTCAACAAGACTTTGGTGTGGCTTCTAGGGAGATACAACCAGAAGCATCCAAATACCTGGGATGAAAATATGATATATATACAACATTCTTATAATAAAGCAGTGCACACTTCTACAGGAAAGTCCACATTTAAGACTTATTTTGGATATTTTACACCTTCACCTTTGGATATTGCATATGGGTAATAAGGAGGATTAAGGCAAGACATTACATGAGATGCTTTGAGGGATGAAAAATTTATAGATAAAATTAGGAAGATCCATTTACACGTACAAGAAACACTACAAAAAACATATTAGAAGTATAAGGCTAGGAATGATCATCATAGATCAAAGAAATAATTCAAGGTGGGAGATAGAGTATGGATATAATTGAACAAGGAGATGCTACAGGGGACTGGTAAGAAAATCAAGCCTCTGAGGTGTGGTCGCTTTGAGAAAATGGAAAAGGTGAGTGATAATTCCTACTGAATTAGTTTACCACCATATATTCACATTTACTCAGTTAATAATGTAGAGAATTTGAATATCTATGAGCCTTCGATGCTAGATCAGAAAGAGGAACAGGTCCTACATCTTGTGGAGGATTTGGCACTAGATGCTCAAGAAGACTTGATAACATATAATTTAACAGAAGAGGTCCAGAGCTACAACACATGTGAAACATGACCTTTGGCAGATTGGATTGAAGGGATAACTTCTAGGCAAAGCTAAATGGTACACCAAAGAGAAGGTGGAGGGAAAATATTCCTCACCTCATTCAGTGAAATATTTTCGGAACCAAAATCCTTCCAAAATGGGGAGATGTGATTTGGATTGTATCATTATATTATTTTTCACCCATATCAATGCATTTGGAGTGGTAAAAGTGGAGGAATCATCTCATGGGACCATTCCTACTGACGGGACTCAATTTGGGAAAACACGATCTGAACCTTTCGGAAGAATTTTGAGGCATCAAATGATGCTTTTTTGGGGTAGAACTTTGCCACTTTGGCATCTCACCATTTCATGTTATTCTACGCACAAATAGATTTCCAACAACACAAGAAGTGCTTCAATTGAAGTATATATGAAAAACTTATGCCACTCGGAAGTTTACCTTCTTGTTTTCACACCTATAGTTCGGGAGGATGCCACATCAGCCGCCATTATTCATGGAAAAGGGGCTAACAACATGTTTATGATGTAAAAGAATCTAGAAGAAACTATATTATAACCCTAGTTAAGAGTTGATGTAATCAAAATTAACCACTAGTAGGCTATCAAACTGTGTTATAACCAAGCCAATATGGGGAAGAGGCATTCCATTCTTTCGAGCGCATTTTGTTCCATAGATAAGAAAATATAGCTAGGAGAGATAGGAGGTAGAGAACAAAAATAGTATTTGTGCACTATAGCATCGCACAGGCCACAAGAATTACTTATTTTTACCTACAACCATACTTTGGGACAAAGAAAGAGAGCGAAGAAACCTCAACTTCTACTTGGGTTTCCTCCTAAAAGGGTTTCCTAGAGAGAATATATTATGTCTTGTGTGTGTGAGAGAGCTTCTTTTATCATTCTCTAATTTTTTACAAAATTTTCTTTCGGATGCATGCATTAATTATAGTAAAATATATAATTCTTAAAGTTTAATAAAACTGTAACAATGTAGAATATCATATTTTAAATATAATATTATCAAATTTGTTGTGACAAATTGTCCAGTAGAATATCCACAACAGTTTGCGAATCACCAATTTCCTTCCTTTTTCTAAAATGATTCACCCAAATTTTATAGTACACCATTATTTTACCTTAAAAGCGACAAAAATATTACATCAACTAATATAAAATCATTGGAAATCTAAATATTTCTATAAAAATATCACCAACAAAAATTACAATTTGCATATTAGGGACTAGTAAGATTCACCAAGGTTTCTAAACTTTAAGATAAAATTCCATCCTTAAAATTTTCCATGAACTGCAATATCTACATAACATAATCTAATATATTTAATCAATGAGTCAACATGGCATTTAAATCCATAAGCATCAACATGACACAAGTATAGGAAAACATAGTTCTTTTTGTATTAATGAATGTTACAACCATATATAGAAGTTTCTTTTATAGATGTCTCCCTTATTATCTTGTCCTTCCTTTCCACAAAGAAAACCCTCATACTCAAACCTAATAAAAATAGATGATGATTCCTTAAGCTCAAAGAAGCAACATGAGGGCACTAGAAATTCTCCGAAAGCCAACCAAGACTCTATGGGAGGCAATAACTTTATACGGTGAAAGTTGTAGTTTAGGATTTACCAATCTAGGCTTGAGATCCACATATGAGAGAGGATAAGATTTAAGGATAATAGATAAGATTGCTATATTAGGATTAGATAGGAATTCAAGGTATATATCCATGGTAAATGGTTAAAACCACCTTAAAGGCTTATGGAAGCAGAAGATTCGAAAATATTTTTTAATTTTCCCAAAATTCTAGAATCAGCGCACCTACTGAGTAGAGAAACTTGTTTTGATTAGCGCAGATGCTCATTTATGCAACTTGCAACCATTGTAGGTGGATAGGCATGTAGGGTGTACTAGGGCTAGAGACATGGTTTGTGAGCTAATAGACCTGAAAAATCAAACCTTTTGGAGAGATGATGCTTAGGGATTTTCAAAGATATTATGACAAAGTATTCAAGGATGTTGATTAATCTAGTTTTTATGCCTATTGAACATATGTGACAAAATGTTTTCTAACATATTTCTCCTTAAAGTATAAAGTCAAAATTAATGGTTGAGGACTAAATTTCTTTACCTTGTGACAAGTCTAGATCAAGAACAAATTGGGTTGAGATCATCATTTGTTACAATACATATTATCATTATGATATCATTGTTGAGGGAGGCATAAGCATGCTCAACATATAATCCATTATACATGTACAATGATCAAGAAGTCTCGTCCAATGATGATAGAGTGTCGACCCATGCTTGGATGACTGTCTAATGATGATAGCCATCATACTTTGTATGAATCCTAAAATTGCAGCCCAGATGGATGGAACTAGATCTAAGGTCTTGTACCTCGTCACTCGATAATACGAGTCTAATGAGGCAAATAAATGAGTTGAAGTCGAACACGGTAGACACCATATGATTATCCACCAACGATGTAAGCCATTAACATATGCAAGAGAAACCACTGATATTGATAATGGCTATCAAGGTACTATAGTACAATCTATGTGGTGTGAATGAATGAGCTAATGTGGGACATTACACAGAATATTTTGGTCAAAGGACAATGATGAATACATGTTGTTGAGAGTGAGGAACCTTTCCATTGAGGTATGGAAGCTACAAGGTACCGAAGGGGGTTTCTGAGTCAGTTTTCTAGATAATGAACTGATGTCGATAGGAAGTGACCTGTCGCAGGAGGCCCTTAATGTATCCCCCATCAAAAACATGAAACGAGTATCAAGATTTGAGACAAAATGATACTGATGTAGAGATGGTTCAAGAAAAACAGACATTAATGAAGGATTAATAGTATTGTAGAAGATGGAAACTAAAGGAATTCACTTGAACATATTGGCGACACTCTATGGAGTTTCCATCATTGACCCAAAACAGATTATGAAGGATTTTGATATGGTGTGATTAACCAAAGAGGAAAGCATATTTCCCAACCCAACAGTCACAGAGATGAAGTGGAAGAGTGTCATGTTCAAGAGAGAATCCTTGCCATTAACAGGTTCATTACTTTGTTTTCCCAATTTCCCCAACCATTTATGCTCAGTACTTCTTTATTTTTGGCAAGGTTGAGGACGATTAGATATGCTTGATCTAGAAGTTAACCCTTCGGATGAATCCTTTTGAGTATTTCTAATGAAATATGAGGAGTTGTTTAATCTCATCATGTTCAATGAGTCCAAAATTTTTTGATGATTTTATGAGTCCGGTGAAGGTGTAACTTGACTCCTTTTTCATGTTGAGAGAGTTTGAAAAAGAGGCGAAAAAGAAAAATCCAAAGGTTCCTTTTCATAATCTTAGCCTCTTAAGTCCGAAAAAGAAGGAAACAATACTCAGGAGAACCTTGTAGTCACATTCAACTAAAGTATTCCTATTTCATAAATAGTCTTTCCGAGTTTGTAAAAGGTTTAAATTTGTACTTGGTAGACGTATTTTCATTTATTTTAATAAGTTTGAAAAGACAAATGCTCGACAATATTTTCATGTTTAGGGAGTCTAAAAGGAATTGAAAGAGGACTCTAGGGGGATCCTTTTGTAAGTTTAGAGAGCCCAAAAAAGTGATAAAATTATTCTCTTTAATCAAAATGACCTGTATTGAACTTAAAATCCACATAAGATACTTCAATTAGATTTTAACCCGCTCAGAACATCACAAAAAGATTAAAAAATATATGATATATGGTAAAATTAGGTAAAAATACTAAATTTATAATAAAATAATAATGAAATAGATCATAAATAGGAAAAAAACAAAAAATACCATTTTCATTTTAACCCTTGTGAGTGAGCTCTGAGTTATTTTTACCCTCAAATATCAATAGGTGATTACAACCAATCTGGTGGATGGTTTTGAGTGTCCTCAGTTCCAGGTAAGACACTTGTCCTTTCTCTCCTTTTTCATGGTTTCCATTTTTCATTTCATGAAAATTTTGGATATTTCTCAGCATTTTAGGGTCTAATTGTTCTCCCTAGGCCCATTGCACCCTATCTGTATCGAAAGGTGCACTGGGTCTCCCTGATTTACACTAGGAAGAGTGACTTAACGCAACTATTGAGAAGGTAGAATCCACTGAAGTGCTTTGTCTACTTAAAGGTTGGTGAGATGGGCATAGTTGAAGAAAAATATAAATGTTTTTATCTAACTTTCTCTCAAATATTCAGCACAAGATTCATTCGAAGTTTTTTTCTTGTGATTTTGCATACATCCACTGGAACAAAAATGGTTCTAAGTTGGAGAGAAAGAGAACATGAGTCCCAATATTTGGATGTTTCCAATGACAAAACAACAATAGAAGCCTTAAGGAATTGTGGACTCAATTTTTTCTAGCTTCCAGGCATGAGAGCTCACCTTGAGTTACTGGAATATCTGGTGAGGGGATGGTATATTCAAGGAAAATGCTTCGGGATTAGAGCACGTACTCTTAGGATAGAGGTAGAGGGCATCTATTTTCTAACAGGCTTGTCTAGGATGAAAAATGGGTGGTAAAACCATCAACAATTAAATAACTACTCATTGTAGACCCCATTCTAAACCAACAAATGATGGGAAGACAGAGAATAAGGATGTGATCCAACTTCCTCTTAGGATGATCATTTTCACCATTTCTCAATTGGAGGGAAATGTTGCTTTTCATTTGGATACCATGTCCCAAATGAAATATGTATTGGAAGGCATAGAACCCACTATATTTAAATAGAGTGAGTAGGTGTTGGAAAATATGAAAGAATAGCTCAATAGGGAAAAGGATGGGTGACTGATGAAATTTTGATGTGGCTTCATTCTAATATCATTTTCTCTCAAGAACATACCATTACTTCCACCTTAGCGCATTCAACTTGAGCTTCCAGGACCTAGAGTTCCACATATGAGGAAATGCGTAGATTTCATGTCTCATCATGTGGTTGTGCCTTCAATGAGTTTCGATGATCAAGGAATATTCATAAGCTAAAGTCATTTTCTGAGGAGACCCAAAGCCCGTTCTACTTGAAGGAGAGAAATGGGGTGATATAGGTAAAACAATGTCATTTTTTTTATTTTTTTTTATTTTTTGGATTTTTCAATATTTTTTTATTTTCTTAATGTATCAAAGATAACTATTAATTTCACATGAACATATTGGATAAGTATGACTAGTAGGCTCTTCATATCTTCAATGACGAGGAGTGACACAACTTGCACTAGTAGGGGTTTCATTTGTTGCAAGGGAAGAGGAGGAGATGTAGGATCTCATAATAGTCGAGAATGTTGTCGAATTTGAGTGGCATGTCGAAGGTTTGACCCATAGTGTGATAGAGACCAGGTTCAATGAGATCCCCATGTGCTTACAGTGATACACTATTTATATAGCAGAGTACAACAATTAGTTGTTGTGAAAGGTTTCCCGTGCAATTATTTTTTATCGCGATTATCATCGGGACTAGTCTACTAGGAAGCCTTAGATCCATATTTCGTTTGCATGTCTTTTTATAGTATAGTTTGTGTGGCCATATGTGTCTCAAACATAATTTTTGTGAAACCAAACTCTATATATACATTTATTTATCGATGCTTCTTATTTTCTCTATTTCGTTTTTAGTGCATGAGGTTGATTGAAATTTTTACATGTGTTGTAAATGTCTATCTAAAGAATAATTGGTTAATGCATCATTTAATGTGTTTAAACTTATAAGAAAATGTTGATATTGAATGTAATCAAAATGTCATTCTAGAAGGCGAATCAGATGTAATACTATGAGTTGTTAATCAATTCTAAGCATCAAATGGTGAATGCCACGTGAAATTGATTCAGAAAATAATTTGATCACTACGCTATACTCAATGATGTTATTGCTTGAGTGACCAATACAAATCCCTTTTAGTCTCACTAACTTACCATTTGGAGAATAAATAGCCCACGTTATGGAGGAAAGGTTCTGATTACTATGGCTATCTCCATCAGCATAACCAACATATGACTGAACGAACTTCAATATCTGCAAAATCAAATGTAATCCAAGATTAATATAGATACTAGGAAACTTCAAAAAAACATATTGAAAACACAATAACATGCCTATACAAAATGTACACACTAACTATGTAAAGGTAATCTATGCATATTATTTTTTAAGGTACAATCCATTTATGGGTTGTGCCAAATGGATTCGATCAAAATTAATGAGCCCATAATCCCCTTTTGCAAGTACATGTTTGACTATATACAAGGCTAACCACATCGGCTCGAGATTCCCAACCCCTAACTTATTGGCATCCTGATCATACAAAAGGACTAGGTCATCTTCTAAGAAGTCATGAGATTTAACATTCTTCTCATATTGCGCTTGGATTCATTTCTTGTGGGCCTCATTGGCTATTGTGGCATCGTGTTGGGCTTCATCTAAGCATGCTAGATGAAAAAAATTCTCTTCTTCTACAGAAGTTGCGGGGAGAAGCTCGATGACAAGTTTCAAAGATGGACTCTCATATTCAATAGGAAGGAGTGCTTCTAGAACATACATCAATTGAAGAAGTGTGAATCCAGTTGCAGTCTGAACAAATTTTTGGTACACCCACAAAGTTGCAAAAAGGAAGAGGTGCCAATTTGTTTTATGAATCGCTATCATGTGTTGTAGAATTATTTTCAAAACTTTGTTAATATATTCTACTTTACCATTACCCTTTGGGTAATAGGGAGTCTATCTATCATGTTAAAGGCCGAATGTGGCAATATGCTGAAACATCATGTGATTCTGAAAATGTTTCCCTATTCTTTGTAATAATAGCTTGCATCACACCAAATGTTGTAATGACATGATTAAAAATAAATAATGTACTAATTTCACCAGTGTTGTTGTATGTAGGCATCACTTTAGTCCATTTGGTAAAATAATCTACAGCCACAATGATGTAGCCATGTCCCTTGACTCAATGAGATTTACATGTCATGAAGTCAATGCCCCATTTTGCAAAGGGTCTAATAGCGATAATATGAAGTAGAGGAGAAGGTGGAGAATGGGATTTACGATCATAGATCTGGTAAGTGTGACACTTTTGGAGTGCAATGATGTAATCTAAAAACATGGTTGGCCAAAAGTAACCGACTCAAAATATTCTTGGCTGTGGCATAGCTAGACATATGGATGCCACGTGCTCTAGCATGTCATTATTTCAAAGCTTTCTGAGCCTCGTCTTGAGTGAGGCACTGTCTAAAGATCGTATCAACACCACAGAGATAAAGTGTGTCACCAATTATGATATATTTTCGAGCCTAGTATCGAATATGTCGTTGATCAGAGAGAGAGCTATTAGGATGGAAATTTTGGGTATAGAGATAGATGATAATATCTCCATACAAGGATCATATTAATCAATTAGAAACAAAGACACATCAAGAATATAATAATCATATTTTGACTCAGTTTAGGATGAGGGGAGGTCACATATCAGTTTAGCGAACACTAAGGAATTCTTAGATTTGGATCTGATAATTTCCAATTGAAACTCCTAGAAAATAAAAATCCATTTAGAGTAATCCCCCCATCAATTCTCATGATAGAATGTATGTGATCGGGTTGTAATCATAAACTACCATAGTCTTCTAAAGCATAATGTAGTGGAAAAACCTTTCGACAACTTGGACAATTTCCAAAGCTAAATTTTCCATGTGAGTATATTTTATTTCAGTGTCATTCAAATTTCGACTCAAATAATATATTGGTTGTTCTTCCCCTAGGTCATCTTCTTGGACCAATACCATAGCAATGTTAGTAACAACCACAATGAATTACAAGAAATAATCATGTTGATAATCAAGGGGATAAAACAACGATGTTCAAACCGAAACATATTTGAAAGCATTGAAAGCCTTTTGAGTGGTATCATCCAAATGGAAGGGAACCCCTTTCTTTAATAAGAGAGTAAATCCTTTCATCAGTTCTACATAGTTGAGGACAAATCTCCATAGAAATTTAGTCTTCCCTTGGAGGCATTGTAGGTGAACAAATGGGGAAAGTGCAGGCAAATTGAGGATTGCCTATACTTTGAGTGGATTGATATGGATTCCTTACTTCGAGACAACAAAGCTGTTGGGAAAAATACTGAGAGGGGGGTTGAATCAGTATTTTAAAATCTCACAATAATAATTTCCTTTTCTGATATATATATGCGACTTTACTGAACCCAACTCGCATATGTACACGACTATTGTAAAAGAAGCTAGTGTATGTTTAGTAAACTTGTAAAACAACTAATTCTCTTTTTGTTAAACTTAAACTAGAATTCAAGAGATTTATCAAGAATTTTATAAGCAGTAAGAAGGTGTAGTAATAACAGAATAAAGTATCACACATAAGAAACACACATGAACACCGGGATTTAAGGTGGAAACCTAATGTGGGATAAAACCACCTTTTGGTGTCATCTCTAACTTCTTTTTAATATAAATAAAATTATTTTTAAAATATTGTGTTGGTGAAAAATCATACCACTACATAGGCTCCCACTTGCAGAAGGCTACAACCTTCACTCATTCTCCAGCTCCTTCTTCAAGGGGGGTCCAACCCCCTGACACTTGTACTAGCATAAACTTATATGAATATGTGGGAACCAACCTGCCGAAGGCTACAACATTCAATTGTTCTACAAATGCTACTGGAAGGGGGCTGCAACCCCATAATCTAATTTACTAGCTACCATTGGAAGGAAGCTCCAACTCCCTCAAATCTAGGGACCATGTTTCATAAATTTTCATACTTGATCCACCTGCTAGAAGACATCATAACATGTATACCACGTTTCATCAAATTTTTAGATTGGACCCACTACCAACACTTAAGCACAATATGAATAATCAAATTGTAACTCATCATTGTAACACAATCATCACACTCTGACACAACTGAATCAACCAATCACTGAAACCCAATCAACTAAATCATAATCAAAACTCAACCAATCAACTGGAACAGTTACATCACTGTAACCAGAATGTCAAACATCATATTGCACATCAAACAAACCATATTCTCTTACTTCAAATCCTAATCAACCATCTATCAAAATGTATACTCTACTTTGCTTAAGGCAACCCGCATGTATATGCTCTTTTCTATAGAGAAACCTCTGTAGAGATCTCAATTTACTAAAAACTTGTAATTACGAATCAGACATAGAGTTGACCAGATTTATTCTGGGATATTCTGTCATCTTACAAAACCCTCATATAGTTAGCAACATCAATGATCTTTTCAACCAATCAACATGTAACCAAATTGAGCTTCATCATTCAATCAATTCTACTTCATACATTATCATTCAACCCAGATCAACACGAGGACATCATTGAAAGACATCAGAGATACAACAAAACTGATCAGGTTGATTAGTCATTTATGAACAGAAACATTTCCTTTATATACATTAATTTTAATAAATGAACCCACAGGTATACATGACTTCATCGAGACCAACCTACATATAGAACTGCAAATTTTGACCTAAAATTGTGCAGCTCTTTAGAACTTCAGAAAAACCCAGATCATAATATTCAGAGATAAAAACATGCATCAATACTTAGATTTAGTCAATCCATGAGAATATCATACAATGGAAATTCATTTCATGTCTCATGATCCTGATCCATCATTGTATTCATCGATGCATAATTATTTCATATCTATGTGTCAATTGTGGCCCTTACAATGCAAATATACTTCAGATTGAAGTATTCATCAAGAAAACCTTTCACATGCACACTTAGCACTTTGATCTTCACCTCCTTATAGTTAGAGCCTTAGCCAATACCATGGGTCAAAGCTGCACTTGTGGCAATGGTAATCTTGGATGGGATCAAGTAATCATTGTCATGCTCATTACTATGGGACAATACCATCGTAAAGACCCCTGGTATTTAGAACACCATGGTGCATAAATTTTACGCGACTTTTCTTCACCAAACCTGTGTGTATACACGACTTGGCCTTGATGAACTAGCATACATATCTTCAAATATTCACCTGCGAATTTTCTTGTTTGTACCTGCATGTATACATGACTTGGCCTTAATGAACTCGCAAATAGATGTTAAAATAATCAGCTTTATCAAAACTTCTGATTCTGATTTGTAAACTTTGTCCCACCATTTTGTTATTATGTTCCATCACTCTATCACCTCTGAGCTGACTTGTGGATTCATCTAGTTACCATATACTTGCTCTGTTATAGGTGAGTTTCCATCAGGGACAACATATGCATCATAATGCCAACATTCTCCCCCTTTGGACTTGATGGCAACCATGTTGGTGTTGATCACCTCAACCTGTTGAAACCTGTTAGATACCTCAAATAACCATTATTCAAAAATCAATATACTCTCCCCCTTTTACATGAAGGGAAAGGGCGGACCAAATCTCCCCCTTTGGATCTAATTTGCACTATACTGTCCATGCTCCCCTTGAGCACATGTTGAATCTTCAGAAATATTTTCAAATGGAGAAAATGACTCTATAAATCAACTGATAATGACCTTCCTATCACCAAGGAATCATACCTACATCAATTAACCAACCAAGTGAGGATACATATTTGACTCAACCACCCAACCAACTGGGATTACATTTTGACATGACCTCAAAAGTCCATACATGATTGAATATGGAAATTATTACATCATAGGTCTTTATATGACCTTTATATCAAATGATATACATGCCATTTATAACAATGAACAAAGACCTAAACAAGACCACGATAGCTATCAACAACTATCATACATCATATATGATCTGCACCATAAGCATTTGTCAGCAGCATCAAGAACAACAACATGTATATGTCCATCATCAATTTGCAAGATAAGGCAATGTAGCTTTAATATCATCAACCTTTGACTAAGTATATCGCATACATATTTTCGTATATGTTTGCTATCAAATCATCCTCTTGACCTTATCAAGGTCAACTTGCTCTTTTTCCTTAGTAGAGAAAGCCTTAATCTATGTTCATAAAAAACATAGCCTTCCATGAATCAACTAAGAATATGCCATATCTCCAAACTGTAATGCCTATATATTCACAAAACCATTCATATCATATCATGTGCATGTGAAATCAACATAGTAATCATCCATGACCACAACATCATCATCAAATCATCATAGCAAGAACTTCATGTTCTTTCCACAAAAAACCTCAATATATCGACCATGTATCATCACTAGGGAGTTTTCTAACATCCCACATCTAATAAGTATCAACCATGATAATCAACAAATGTAAGAACCAAACCTATCATCATAAAGTAATATAGGAAGAAGTATTCATCATTCCTTATCATCATCATTATGTGACTAAGGAAGCCATGTCTCCAAATAGCCATGTCTTCAAAAACCTACAATAACACCATTCTCTTGGCCAATTTTCTTCATACAAGAATATATTTATACCAACATCGTTTACCAATATGAAACTTAAGTAATCATCCATGTGACCCTTATCTATAATGTATCCATCATCGACATAGAAATATGTATCTATCTTCTCATCAATGAGAAAATCAAACCATGAGCTCACAATCATTTGTCAAACTTTCTTCATACCATCAAAAGCAACAATATTCAAACAATATACCATGTGAGAGCCAAGAACTATAGGAATCCTCATCCATAACTCCACCATATGAAATTTATGTATATTTGAAGGCATGATGACAACATCATAAACGTAAGGAGTGACACTAACCATTATCAAATAATGAAGTTGTGTACTCAAGCTTTGTTTTTACCCTTAAACTTATGAAGATCACGATGTAAGAAACATAACATATATACTATATGTGTGATCAAAAGAATCATCCATAAATCTGATCAGTAACATCAAAACAACTATGTGGCTCAAACAATATATAAGTATCATCGTGATTTCATCATACGCAAACAATGACTACAGCATATCATGATGCATCATTTAAACACTTCGACAACATAAGAATCATCGCCATTGATAAGCATCATTTCATACCAAGGACTTATAAAGCAAACATAATGCCAATAATGCATTATTATAAGCATAGAAAGTGATCCCCTAAACCGCTGCCAACTGTCCATTATCGGATCTGATAATTTCATATAGCAGTAAGAATCATCAAGGCATTATCATCAATCAGTTATACATCAAGTCTTCAATAACGTATGAGTGCCAAAATCACTTCTAAATAGCATCAACAAATTGTAATCATCAACCATCAAAACAGAAAAGACAATTGATAATTGACTGAACCATATCAAACCCTTTTTATGAGTTTGTCCCATTGTTCCTTCATCAAACCAAAGTATATGCAATTATACAGTTTAGAACTTGCGTATACACGCGACTTGTCTTCATAAGGTTTGCGTAGAGAGAGTTAAATGATGAAATTTCACACTTTTAGCTCCCCCTAAGTCTGTTCTGACTATACCATGATGGTTCTCTGTGAGAGACTCCATTTTACTCTTATCTCCAATCATGTGATGAGAACATCCACTACCTATGTACCATTCATCTTCGTCTTCGAATGAGCAGAGAGCAAGACCACATGTTATATGTTCTTCCTTTTCTTGCTTATTGGTGGATCCATATTTTTTAGATTTTCTGATATCAATGTTCTTATCTGGTTGCTTACCATATTGTCTACAGTGATCCATGGACTTGTTCCTACATTCTTTTGCTACATGCCCAAACTTGTTACAAGAATAACATCACATCTATTTCATATTCCTTCTATTGCAATCAATGTCTTTGTGACCAAACATATTGCACGAAAAAAATTATCCCTTAAAGTACCTAGATGCTGATGATCTTTCTATGAGATGGTTATTAGCTTGGAACATTATACTTTTGCAACTAGCTACAACATGTCCAAAATTATGACATATATAACATTCAACATTATTGATCATAGGAAAAAATCGATTAACACTTCGACAGTTAGGAGTAAATGATTTCCTTTGAAGATTTTATTTCCTTGGTTGTTGATGGGGTTTACTTCTTATCTCCTTGTTGAGAATTTCAGATTTTGCATCAGAATTCGTTGCCTCGGCTTGTGAGTTAGACTCACCTTTGACAGTTTCGTGAAAACCAAAACTAGATTTGATGGTAGGATACCTTTGAAAACTAAGAATATTATCCAAAATCTTAATACTATCTTGAAATTGCAAATCTTTATCCTCTTCTTCTAATTTACATTTTAGGATATTTACCTCAATCTGATATTGCTTTTCCTTTTCTAGATACAACTTTTTCATGATTTCTTCAACCTTTCTTCCTTGCTCCACTTGTTGTTTTAATTTGAGAATCTTGTCTTCTTGTTCTTCAAATGCTTGAAGTAGTTCTTCATTCTACTTATAAGATTTTTTAAGATCTTCTTTCAAAGAGACGACCATAGCTTCAATACCTTTATAATAATTGACTCTTTCTTTAAGTTCCTTGGTTGTTGTATCATTTTCATTCACTTGATTTCTTAATGATGTTACCTCATCCCGAGGCCTTTGAAATTGATCCTAATTTTCCTTGTATTTCTTCCTTATTTTGTTTCCTTCCTCCAACTAAGTTTTTAACCTCGTAACATCTTCTTTGTAGGTAAATTCCCTTTTATCAAATAGATCTTCTTGATCTCTAATTTTATCTATCATCCTTTTAACTTCTACTTCTATGGTCATTATATTTCTTTCAATTTTACCCATAAAGTAAATTCAGTTGTTTCATTGTCATATTCATTATATTCAACATTTCATGAACAGGGAGAGGTATCACTAGAGGATCAAAAATCAGTACCTAATAATTGTTTTTCTTGATAATCTTTATTTTGAGGTGATTCTGAATCTGAATATTTTCTTCCATCTAATAGCCAATCCTCTCTATATTTGTCACTATCTCTTTGAGATGTCTTCTTCTTTTGAGGTGCTTTCTTCTTTTTCTTCTTTCCCGTTGTCTTGACAGATCTCCTTCAAGCAGCCAATATTCTGCCAAATGACCTACTTTGATTCCAATTGTTGGGAAAAATACTTAGAGGGGGGGTGAATATGTATTTTAAAAACTCACAATAATAATTTTCTTTTCTGAAATATATACATGACTTTATTGAATCCAATTCACATATGCACACGATTGTTGTAAAAGAAACTAGTGTATGCTTAGTAAACTTGTAAAACAATTAATTCTTTATATGTTAAACTTAAACCAGAATGTAGGAGATTTATTAGGAATTGATAAGCAGTAAGTAGGTGCAGTAAGAACAGAATAAAGTATCACACATAAGCAACACACATGAACACCAATATTTAAGGTGGAAACCCAATTTGGGAGAAAACCACCCACTGTTGTCATCTCTGACTTATTTTTAATATAAAGAAAAATATGTTTACAATGTTGTACTAGTGCAGACTCATACTAGTACACAGGTACCCATCTACAGAGGGCTACAACCTTTGATCGTTATCCATCTCCTACTGGAATGAAACTCCAACCCCTTGGCTCTTATACTGGCATAAAACTGTACCAGTATGCAGGCACGAACCTACAGAAAGCTACAATTTTCACACATTCTCCAGATGCTACTACAAGGGAGCACTAACCCCCTGATATCATTCACCAACTACCACTGGAAGGAAGCTCCAACTCCCTCAACTTTGGGGACCACATTTCATAAATTTTCATACTGGATCCACCTGCTACAACACATCATAGCTTGTAGGCCACGCTTCATCAAATTTTCAGACTGGACCCACTACCAACACTTAAGATCAATATCAATAATCAAAATGTAACTCATCATTGTAACAAAATCATCAATCTCTGAGACTACTGGATCAACCAATCTTTGAAACCTAATCAACTGAAACTTAATCAAAACTAAACAAATCAACTAGAACAATCAGATCACTATAACTAGAATATCAAACATAATACTACACATCACATAAACCATATTCTGTTACTGTAAATCCTGCTAAACCATCTGTCAAAATGTATACGCTACGTTTCTTAAGGCAACCCACATGTATACATGCTTTTCTATAGAGAAACCTGCGAACTAATCTCAATATACTAAAATATTGCAATTTTGAATTAGGCATAGAGGATACCAAAGTTATTCTGGGATATTCTATTAGCTTACAGAACCCTCATATAGTTAGCAACATTAATAATATTTTCAATCAATTAACATGTAACCAAATTCAGCTTCATACTTCTATTAGTTCTACTTCAGACATTATCACTCAACCCAGATCAACATGAGGACATCATTGACAGATAGCAGAGATACTGCAATAATGATCAAGTTGATCAGTCATTTATAGATAGAAACCCTTCCTTTATATACACAAATTTGAAGAAAAGAACCCACGTGTATACGCGACTTCACTTAGACCAACCTGTGTATAGATCTGTAAATTTTGAACTAAAATGGTGTGGCCCTTCAGAACTTCAGAAAGGCCCAAATCATAATATTTAGAGAGAAAAACATGCGTCAATACTTAGATCTATTCAATCCATGAGTAGATCATACAATGGAAATTCATTTTAGGTCTCATGATCCTGATCTATCATTGTATTCATCAGTGAATAATTATTCCAGATCTATGTGTCAGCTATGGCTCTTACAGTTAAAATATACTTTAGATTGAAGTATTCATAAAAAACAAAATTCGCATGCACACTTAGCACTTTAATATTCACCTCCTTATATAGTTAGAACCTTAGCCAATACCATGGGTCAAAACAATAGTAGTGCTAGTCGTAATGTTGGATTGGATCAAGTAACCATTGTCGTGCTCATTACTATAGGCCAATACCATGGTAAAAAACCCTAGTGTTTAGAATACCATGGTGTAGAAACTGTATGAAAATTTTCTTCACCAAACATGTGTGTATACGTGGATTAGACTTGAAGAACTTGTGTATATATATTCAAATATTCACCCGCAACTTTGCTTCTTTGTACCTGTGTATATACGCAACTTGGCCTTGACGAACCCATGTATAGATCCTCAAATATTAACCTTTATCAAACTTTGGAACCTTTTTCCCATCATTCTATTATTTTGTTCCATTAGGCTAATAGCTTTGAACTGACATGTGGATTCATCTAGCTACCATATAGTTGTTTTGTTACAAGTGAGTTGCCATCAAGGACAACACATGCATCATAATGCCAACAATCTCCCCCTTTGGACATGATGGAAACCATGTTGGTTTTGATCACATCAACCGTTAGAAACCTATTAGATACATCAAATAACCATTACTCAAACACCAAGATACTCTCCCCCTTTGGCATCAATGGAAAAGCATGGACCAACACTCCCCCTTTGGATCTGATTTGCAGTATATTGTCCATGCTCCACCTAATCACATGCAAAATCTTCAGAAAGATTTTCAAATGAAGAACATGAATCTATAACTCAACAGAGAACAATCTTCCTATCACGAAGGACTCATACTTACATCAATCATGCAACCAAGTGGGGATACATATTTAACTCAACCACCCAACCAAGTGAGATTACATTTTGACATGACCTCAAAAGTCCATACATGAATGAATATGACAATTATTACATCATAGGTATTTATATTACCTTTACATAAAATGATATACATGAAATTTATAACAGATAACAAATACCTAAACAATACCATGATAGTTATCAGCAACTATCATACACCATATATGATATGCATCATAAGCATATGTCAGCAACATCAAGAATAATAACCTGTATATGTCCATCATCAATTCACAAGATAAGACAATGTAGCTTTAATATCATAAACATGTGACTAAGTATGCCACATATATATTTTCATACATATCTGCTATCAGCTCATCCTCTTGACCTTATCAAGATCAAATTGCTCTTTTTCCTTAGTATAAAAATCCTTAATCTATCTTCATAAAAAACATAGCCTTTCATGATTCAACTAAAGATATGTGATATCTCCAAGCACTAATGCCTATATCTTCACAAAAACATTCATATCATATCATATACACATGAAACAACCATAGTCATCATCCATGACCACAACATCATCATCAAATCATTGTAGCAAGAACTCCATGTTCTTTCCACAAAAATCCTCAATATATCAACCATGTATCATCACTAGGGAGTTTTCTAACATCCCACATATGATAAGCATCAACCATGAAAATCAACATATGTGAGAACCAATTCTATCATCATAAAGTAAGATAAGAATAAGTATTCATCATTCCTTATCATCATCATTATGTGACTAAGTAAGCCATGTATTCATGAAACCTACAATAACACCATTCTCTTTGCCAATTTTCTTCATACAAGAAGATCTTTTATACCCACATCATTTACAAAAATTCAACATAATTAATCACCCATGTGATCCTTATCTGTAATTTATTCATCATAGAGATAGCAATATGTATCTAGCTTTTCATCAATGAGAAAAGAAAACCATGAGCTCACAATCATTTTTCAAACTTTATTGATACCATCAAAAGCAACAATATTCAAACACTATACCATGTGAGAGCCAAGAACTATAGGAATCCTCATCCATAACTGCACAATATGAAATTTATACATCTTTGAAGGCATGATGACAGCATCATAAAAGTAATGAGTGACACTTACCATTATCAAATAATGAAGTTGTGTACTCAAGCTTTGTTTTTCTCCTTGAACTTATGAAGATCACCATGTAAGTAGCATAACATATGTACTATATGCATCATAAAAAGAATCATCCATAAATCAGATCAATAGCATCAAAAAAACCATGTGGCTCAAGCAATATATAAGTATCATCTGTGATTTCATCATTGGCAACCCATGATCGTAGCATAGCATGATGCATCATTTAAACACTTCAGCTACATAAGCATCATCACCATTGATAAGAATCATTTCTTACCAAGGACTTGTAAAGCAAACATAATGGCAACATGCATTATTAGAAGCATAACAAATGGTCCTCCTAAACCTATGCCAACTATTCACTATGAAATCTAATCATTCCATATATCAGTAAGAATCATGAAGGCATCATCATCAACCATTTCTACATCAAGTCATCAATAACTTATGAGGGCCAAAATAACTTCTAAATAGCATCAACAAACTGTAATTATCAACCATTAAAATAGAAAATACAATTGATAATTGATTGAACCATATCAGACAGTTTTTCCGAGCTTTTCCCGTTGTTTCTTCATGAAACCAAAGTATATGCGAGTATGTAGTTTATAACTCGTGTATACACGTGAATTTTATTCATAAGATATGCATACAGAAAGTGAAATGATAAAATTTCTCACTTTCATTGTCCCCTGAGTCTGTTTTGACTGTACGTTGATGGTTCTTCATGAGAGACTCCATTTTACTCTTATCTCCAGTCATGTGATGAGAACATCCACTATCTATGTAGCATTCATCTTTGTGTTTAAATGGGCAAAGAGCTAGACCACGCCTTATCTATTATTCCTTTTCTTTCTCATTGGTGGATCCATATTTTTCATATTTTTTGATATCAATGTTGTTATTTGGTTTCTTACCATATTGTCTACAACATTCCATAGACTTCTTCCTGCATTCTTTTTCTACATACCGAAACTTGTTACCAGCATAACATCTTATATGTTTCATATTAATTTTATTAAAATCAATGGCTTTGTGACCAAACATATTGCAAGAAAAAAAATATCCCTTAAAGTACCTTGAAGCTCGTGATATTTTTGTGAGACGGTTATTAGCTTGAAACATTATACTTTTGCAACTAGCTACAACATGTCCAAAATTATGACATATAGAACATTCAACATTATTGATCAGAGGAAAAAATTGATTAACACTTCTACAGTTAGGAGTAAATGATTTCCTTTGAAGACTTTCTTTCCTTGGTAGTTGATGAGGTTGACTTCTTATCTCCTTATTGAGCATTTCAGATTTTACATATGAATTCCTTGCCTCAACTTGTGAGCTTGATTCACCTTTGACAACTTCATGAATACCAATACCAGATTTGATGGCAGGAGACCTTTGACTACTAAGAATATTATCCAAAATGTTAGTACTATCTTGAAATCACAAATGTTTATCCCTTTCTTATAATTTACCTTTTAGGATATTTACCTCAACCTGATATTACTTTTCCTTTTCTAGATACTACTCCTTCATGATTTCTTCAACCTCTCTTCCTTCCTCCACTTGATGTTTTAATTTGAGAATCTCATTTTCTTGTTCTTCAAATGATCGAAGTAGTTCTTCATTCTGCTTATTTGATTTTTCAAAATCTTCTTTTAGAGAGACAACCTCAGCTTCAAGACCTTTAAAGTAACTGATTCTTTCTTTAAGTTCTTTGGTTGTTGTATCAATTTCATTCACTTGATTTCTTAATGATGTTACTTCACCTTGCAGCCTTTGACATTGATCTTCCTTTTTCTTGTACTGCTTCCTTATTTTGTTTCCTTCTTCGAACTGAGTTTTGGTTAGGTCCCTACACTACTAGTGTAACCCCTTATTGTTATTATTGAAACCCCTTTATTGTATTATTGTGCCCATATAGTACCCATGTCGTTATTATTATGCCCGATAGAAGCCCACTATTGTTATTTTTGTGCCCCTACAATATTATTGTTATGTAGGCTCTGATTGTATTGGGACCACTTAGACTCCTATATATAGAAAGGAGGCTTGTCATTTGTACCATCCAAGAATTTTTCATTTGCGTAATGTAAAAGAGGTTGCCCCCTTGAAGAGGTTGATTTATAGTTCGTTGATCTATATTTTCTATCTTTTTGTGAGTTGGTTTCATAACATTTGGTATCAAAGCTTTAGGTTCTAGGATTTCGCTGCTCGAAACAGGTCATCATGGAACTTTCGCTATAACATTTTCTCTATGAAGTTTCCAAAGATAAAACAAAACCCATTTGAGAAAAAATCATTCTAAAACTTGGGTCCGAATTTCAAATATTGTCTCGCTATATTTTCGGAGATACGATCTGAGGAAGTTAGGGATTTTGAAAGCTCCAAAATTCCATCTCAAGCAGGTCATCGTGGAATTTGTGTTATAATGTCTTTTCTACAAAGGTTCAGACTCTGAAATTAAAACCCATGTGAGGAACAATATTGGTGAAGCTTGGGCCCTAATTTTAGATCTTTTTTCACTATATTTTCAGAGATCTGGTCCAAGACATTTAGGGTTTTTGTAGGCTCCTGAATTATCCAAATAGGTGACCTTGGGAAAATAATCATAACTTTCTCTCTAAGAATCAGATTGAAATTGCATTAAAATTTTCAGAAAGAGGACAGATTGTTCTTATTTGTGTATTGTTTTCAGGTCTAAAGATTGAAACTATTACATGTGGAGCTTCGTACAAGTTTGCTCTACTGAATCCAATCTTGGGAGATTGGGCATAACTCTTTCTTGGAGAATCCAATTTCGATTAGACATGTGGCATTGGAAGAAGGATGAATAGGGCTACCGTAGTTCACCATTCTAGATCTTGGAGATCTGAACTTTCATAGATAAAACATATTCAAGATCAAGATCCTAAAAGAAAGAAAAAGAATGACTTGAATCAAGAAAATAGAAACACCTAGTAATCAAAATTGGATGGATGATTCGAAAAATGCAATTGAAGCTAAGATAAATAGTTTCATCTATGCCATGGAATCTGATATCGATGGTATGGAAGCATATTAGAAGAAATGAATGGAATATTTGAAGAAAGACATGGAAGGTTTGAAGGAAGGTGAGACAAAGCTACAACAAGAAAGGCCTCCTAATGGCAAAAAGGTAGTAGAGGAAATTTGTAATGAGAACAAAAGTAACGTTAATCATGATTTCATAGAATCTAAAATTGGATTGAAGACCCAACATATTCCAAAGATATATATGAGGAAGTTTGATGGCAAGGATCCCCTAACATGGATACTACAGATGGAGAAATAGTTTGATCCACATAATGTGCAAAACACATAAAATGTATGTATTGCATTTTTTATATTTAGAACCGAATCAGTTTGTATGGTATAAAGGGATTTGTTCTCATAAACAACTTGTCACCTAGTCAATTTTCGCAAAGGAAATGATAGAAAATTATGAGGATATAAAGAGAAACACCTTCTTTAGCCAATTGATAAATCTCAAACAAAAGGGTTTAGTGGTAGAGCACATTGAAGACTTCCAAAAATTGAATATAAGGGTAAATGATATTCCAGAGAAGCATAGGATTGAAATCTTCATAAGGACTTTAAATGGTAACATCCAACATGAGGTTTGCCTTTGGGAACCTGATTCATTGGAGAAGGCATACAGGTTGGCAAGAAAAATTATGGCAACAAAGAAGCCTACCACTCATAACCATGAATATGGAACTGGTGTTGCTCCTAGCCTTTCACCACCTAAAAGGTTGACACCAAAACAATCGGAATAAAAAACAGAAAAATGGATTTGTTATAATTGCGATATAAAATACACTAAATGTCATAAGTGTGCTGACAAGAAATTAATTTACATAGATGGGGAAGAGGATCAAGAAAAGGAATAAGAAGCATCAAAATAAGAGGATATGCACCAGGAACCAATCCTGAGAAAGAAGAAATGAATTTGACCATATCTTCTAATGCATTGATAGGAATTAACACTCCTCAAACTCTCAAGATAGAAGGGCATATCAAGAAGAAAAAGGTAATAGCGTTGATTGATTCGGGTAGTACCCATAATTTTATTCATTGTAAGATAGTCAAGGAATTGAATTGCTTCCTATATCCAACACCAGAGTGTCAAGTAATGATTGCAAATGGTGGAACCATAAATTTCTCTGGAAGGTACCATAATATCAAGATATCCATGGGAGAATATTTCTTGAATAGTCCAATGCTTTCCATTCCAATGGGTGGTGCAGATGTTGTACTAGGAGTCCAATGCCTACAATCTTTGGGTACGATAGCTTTTAATTTTCAAGAATTTTTCTCGAATTTTTTTTGGGAAGGAAAGGAAGTTGAATTAAGGGGTATCGTAAGGAAACCACGAAAGATAATCAGCTCTAACATCATGAAAAAGCTTCTAAAGAAAGAATAATGCGACATAATTGCACAATTATATTCACTAGAGGTTCCCGCATCGAAATCATCTATTTCTCAAGATCTCCAAAACATTTTAGACAACCATTCCAAGGTGTGTGAGACTCCCAAAGGCCTCCCACCTATTCATGATCATGATCCTGCTATTCATTTGATTCTAGGAAGTGTTCTGCCAAACACCAGGCCTTACAGATATCCATATGCGCAAAAGAGTGAAATTGAACGTATGGTTGCAGAAATGCTAGAGGTTGGTATAATTAAACCTAGTCAAAGTTCTTTCTCTGCTCTAATGGTATTGGTACACAAGAAGGACGGATCATGGCGCATGTGTCTAGATTATAGGGAGATTGACAATCTTACTATTAAAGATAAATTTCCCATACCTCTCATTAATGAATTATTGGGTGAATTACATGGAGCAATTTACTTGACCAAGTTGGATCTTTGTTCAGGATATCATCAAATTAAAATGAAGACAGAAGACAATACAAGAACAACATTTAGAACTCATTAGGTTCGTTATGATTTTTTGGTCATGTCTTTTGGCCTTACTAATGCACCTTCTACATTTCAAGGTTTGATGAATTGCATTTTCAAACCCTTCCTTTGAAAATTTGTGTTGGTATTTTTTTATGATATACTAATCTACAGGAAGTCTTGGAAGGATCATGTTCGACATGTTAATAGGGTGCTCAAACTATTGGAGGAGAAACAATTATATGCAAAAATCTCCAAATGTTTCTTTGGAGTACAAGAGGTGGAATAATTGGGTACTCAGTTAGCTCATAGCTCATCTTATCATCCTCAATCTGATGGGAAAACTAAGATAGTGAACAAATGTTTGGAAGGATATATTTGTTTCTTTGTATCTGATAAAGAGAGACAATGGGACAAGTGGTTTCCTATGGTTGAATGGTGGTATAACACTTCCTTCCATACTGTATCAAAAATGACCCCATTTATGGCACTTTATGGATATCATCCACCGTTAATCACATCATATTTAAAAGAAAATTCTAAGATTGAAGCAATGGAAGATCACATCAAGCATCAACAACAAGTTCTCAAGCTCTTAAAGGATAACCTCAATTTGGCACAAAATAGAATGAAACAACAGGTAGATCAACATCGTAGTGAAAGAATTTTTAATATAGGTGACTGGGTGTTTCTACAACTATAACCATACAAACAAATGTCCCTCAAGCAAAATAAGAAGGATAATAAATTATCACCAAAGTCCTATGGTCCTTACAAGGTGCTACAAAAGAATGGTACTATGGCATACAAATTGGAGTATCCTACATCTACCTGAGTGCCCCCATTTTTCCATGTTTCATGCTTAAATAAGGTTATAGGTGATAAGCTCGTAGTTCAAACAATATTTTTAGAACTTGACGAGGAAGGAAAAATCATATTGGAACTTTAAGCAGTCATGGAAACGACAACCCGAAAACTACGAAATCTATCAATTTTAGAGTATCTCATTAAGTGGAAGAACTTACCTGCTGAAGATTCGATATGGGAGGACGAGAATTTTATACAGAAACATCTAGAACTACTCAAGCGTTGAGGACAACACTTTTTTAAGGAGAGGCATGTTAGGTCCATATACTACTATTGTAACCCCTTATTGTTATTAGTGAAACCCCCTTATTATATTATTGTGCCCATATAGTTCCCATGTTTTTATTATTCTATCCCATAGAAGCCCACTATTGTTATTATTGTGTCCCTACAATATTATTGTTATGTAGGCTTTGATTGTCTTAGGACCCCTTAGACTCCTATATATAGAAAGGAGGTCTTCTCATTTGTACCATCCAAGAATTGTTCATTTTTGTAATGTAAAGGAGGTTGCCCCCTCGAAGAGGCTGATTTCTAAGTCGTTGATATATCTTTTCTATCTTTTTGTGAGTTGTTTTCATAACAATTTTTAACCTAGTAACCTCTTCTTTGTAGGTACATTACCTTTTATCAAATAGATATTGTTGATCTCTAATTTTATGTGTGAGCCTTTTAACTTCTACTTATATGGTCATTAGATTTCTTTCACTTTTACCCATAAGACAAAATTTAGTTGTTTCATTTCCATATTCATTATCTTCAATATTGCATGAACAGGTAAAGGTATCACGAGAGGACCAAAAATCAGTACCTAATAATTATTTTACTTGATCATCTTCATTCTGAGGTCATTCCAAATCTTAATATTTGCTTCCATCTAATGACCATTCGTATCTATCTGTGTCACTATCTCTTTGAGATGTCTTCTTCTTTTGATGTGCTTTCTTCTTTTTCTTCTTTCCCATTGCCTTGATGGATCTCCTTCAAGCAATCAAGGTTTTGTCAAAGGACCTGGTTTGATTCCATTTGTTGGGAAAAATGTTGAGAGCGGGGGTTGAATTAGTATTTTGAAAACTCACAATAATAATTTTCTTTTCCGGAATATATACGCAACTTTACTAAACCAACTCGTGTATGTACGTGACTAATGTAAAACAAACTAGTGTATGCTTAGTAAACTTGTAAAACAACTAATTATTTATCTATTAAGATTAAACAAGAATGTAAGAGATTTATCAAGCATTTGATAAGTAGTAAGAAGGTGCATTAAGAATAGAATAAAGTATCACACATAAGAAACAAACATGAACACTAGGATTTAAGGTGGAAACCCAATGTGGGAGAAAACCACCTACTGTTGTTATCTCTTACTTCTTTTTAATATAAAGAAAAATATTTTTACAATCTTGTACTAGTGTATAATCATACCAGTATGAAAGCACCCACCTACACAAGGCTACAACCTTCGCTCATTCTCCATCTCCTAATAGAAGGGACCTCCAACCCCTAGCTCTTGTACTGGCATAAACTTGTACCAGTATGTAAGAACCAACCTGAAAAATGATACAAACTTCATGCATTCTCCAACTACTACTTGACGGGAGATGCAACCCCGTGATCTAATTTACCAACTACCACTGGAAGGAAGCTCCAACTCCCTCAACTCCAGGGACCACGTTTCATAAATGTTCATACTAGATCCACCTACTACAACACATCATAAATTGTAGGCCACATTTTATCAAATTTTTAGACTGGACCCACTACCAACACTTAAGCTCAATATCAATAATCAAAATGTAACTTATCACTGTAACATAATCATCAATCTCTGACACAATTGAATCAACCAATCAGTGAAACCCAATCAACTAAAACTTAATCAAAACTCAACCAATCGACTGGAACAAACGGATCACTGTAACCAGAATATCAAACATCATATTGCACATCACATAAACCATATTCTCTTACTACAAATCCTGATCAACTATTTGTCAAAATGTATATTCTACTTTTCTTAAGGCAACCCTCGTGTATACATGCTTTTCTGTAGAGAAACCCACATAAGAATCTCAATTTACTAAAAACTTGTAATTCTGAATCAGACACAAAGTTGACCAGAGTTATTTTCGGATATTCTATTATCTTATAGAACCCTCATATAGTTAGCAACATTAATAATATTTTCAACCAATGAACATGTAACCAAATTCAGCGTCATCATTCAATTAGTTCTACTTTAGAAATTATCAGTCAACCTAGATGAACATGGGGACATCATTGAAAGACAACAGAGATACAACAACACTGATCAGGTTGATCAGTCATTTATGAACATAAGCCCTTCCTTTATATATGTGACTTTGAAGAAACAAACTTGCATTTAGACACGACTTCACCGAGACCAGCCTGCGTATAGATCTACATAATTTGACCTAAAATTGAGCAGCTCTTTAGAACTTTAGAAAGACCCAAATCATAATATTCATAGATAAAAACATGCATCAATACCTAGATCTAGTCAATCCATGAGTAGATCATACAATGGAAAGTCATTTCAGGTCTCATGATCCTGATCTATCATTGTATTCATCGGTGCATAATTATTTCAGACCTATGTGTAAACTATGGCCCTTACAATGCAAATATACTTCAAATTGAAGTATTCATCAAAAAAACCTTTCACATGCACACTTATGACTTTGATCTTCACCTCCTTATATAGTTATATCCCTAGCCAATACCATGGGTCAAAACTATAGTAGTGCTAGTGATAATTTTGTACGGGATCAAGTAGTCGTTGTTGCTCTCATTACTATGGGCCAATACCATGGTAAAGACCATTGGTATTTAGAATACCATGGTGAAAAAATTGTATGCGACTTTGTTTCACCAAACGTGCATGTATACGTGACTTCACCTTGAGGAACTCGCATATAAATCTTCAAATATTCACCTGTGACTTTTCTTCTTTGTACCTACATGTACATATTCTACCATATTCTTTGTACCTGTTAGTAGTGATTTTCCATCAAGGACAACACATGCATCATAATGCCAGTAGAAGCCCAGAAGTCTACCATATTGGACACAAAACATGCATTTGTGTAGATTTACCCTGATATTGTAATGTCGAGAACATAGGAAAATATCCTTGAGATGCATCAGATGATCCTCATGATGTTCAGAATGGGTAGGTAAATCATAAAAATAGGGTTGTACATTGTTCTTAATATCATGAAAGGAAAAATTGATAGCCATATGGAAAGTTGCACCAACATTCTTTAAACCGAAATGGAGCTTACTATAGGAAAACATGCCCAATGGATAAATAAATGTGGTTTTATTTTGGTCCAATGGGAGTATTTTGATTTCATTGTAACTGGAAAAACCATCCACAAACAAAAAAATTTCACTTTCATCACACTCATCAACAATTTGGTCGATAAATAGGGGTGGGTAGTTGTCTTTAGGACAATCACGGTTAATATCCAGATATTTGACACATAATTGAATCATTCCTTGTTTATTCATCACAGAGACAATGTTTGAGACCTAATCAGTGAGAGGAACTAGGTGAATAAAACCAACATGCAAAAGTTTTTCAACCTTTGCTTTAATTGCAACAACTTTCTTTGGGTGAACCGTATGTAAGTGTTGTCGAACTAGTTTAACATCCGGACAAGTTTTGATCTCATATACTATGATATTCGGATCAATACCTAGTATCTCTTCATATTTCCAGGTGAAAACATCATGAAACTCTTGAAAATGGGCTTTACATATCTTGACCTCATCAGGATAACAAGATTCACTAATGTGGACATTTTCGATAACTCCGAGTTTAATCAAAAAATCAAGAGGAATTGCCTCTTAAATATTTGCTAAATTCTTCTCAAAACTGATGCCATGAATGGATATGCAATCCTTAGATGTCTCAATAATATTGGGTGAACAAATATATCTAATATTATTTTCAAGGTTTTAGGGAAGGGAGGAATGGTGATTATTATCATCCCACGATGCATCATCTAACATCATGATTTCTAGGATGATTTCATCAGTATAAAATGTACTGAAGAATGGATCAGAAGATGACCTAAAATATTGGGAATGATCAACCCAATCTATCGAGGACTTAAAATCATAATGTGTCAAACATATCGAATAAATAGCTTCATATTCAAGCTTGACGGGACTGAGCAACATGCGGTGACCAAACATAACAACATTAGAAATGTTTAGTACTATCGAGGGATATGAGGGAATAGTACAAGAGGAAATCATATTTACAAAGGAAAATAGACAAGTAATGTCAGGAGGAGGGAGTGGAAAAGTTCCCATCAAAGAGGAATATTTCAATAATCCTACTCCAACATGTTGATAAGAATGTGGGGATTCACCTAGTTTGAGAATTATTGGCAAAAAAGGTAAGTTGATCGATGGCCACAATGCTCATTGGTGGGGGAAAGATACCATCCTAAAATAGGTCGAAATGAAAGTTTCGATGGCATAAATCCATGTGTGTCGTAATAAAAGGTTATAATCGAATGGTCCATTTACAACTTCAACCTCTATTGAAACCATTTTTCTAGATAATTCTACTTGCAATGTATTGAAAATCTCGTAAGGCCTGAAACCTCTTACATCAAAAGCTTTAAGAGTGGTGGGTGACTAATTAAGTTGAGGAGAACCAATAGCTTTCCAATAGTAAAGTGACATGATATAGGTCAAAGCACCTTCGACCACAATTGTATGATGGATAGTGTTACTTCAAATAACAACCTAGTTCATAAATCCCAGTTGCAGTGGAAGTCCGGGGGTTATGATTTCCATGATTAAAAACCAAAAGGTTCGAATATGATGGATCTATCCCTCCAATTTTCACAAGAAAATACCTATTTTGGGTAGGATAATTTTATAATACCTCGAGAGTTGACATATCAGAAGGAGCTTGGGCCAAATCCTCAACTATGTTATAGTTTTGTGCAACTCTCACACAAGGATTGAATGTGGATTTATGAATGACACCTTTAGGAGGCTTAATGGTTAGTTCAATTGGTATCAAATTTGGAGAAGGTTTTGAGGTGGATGAGGTGGATGAGGTGAATGAGGTGGAACTCACTAGTTAATCAGTAGCCTTACCATTTGAGGGATCCATATTACAATAATATTTATTTCTCGTGGCCACCATAATCTTGGTTTTCTATTTGGTGGAAGATAACATCATAACCTGGGAAGAGGAAGCGGTATCTCATGTAACCATATTCGTTTCCTTGTTTAAAAAGAGATCTATTAACACAATAGGCACATTATATGACAACTTTAGGAATTGATTAACTTCTTCACAATGTCAAAAGTCTAGAGTAAAATGTTCCTCATTACAAATACAACAAGGATAAAGATTCTTTTGTTTGTCTTCAGGAGTCTAATTATTTTGTTTTACCTGCGAATAATTACCTTTTTTTTCTTTCCTTTTCCTTTCTTCTTACTTCACGGTTATTGATACTTTCCCTTTGTGGATTGAACAACATTCATCTTGGAAGTAGTCACATGAGTAGCAGAAGATGGGTTTTGAGTAGACATAATAGGAGATGAACCAAATAGTTTAATCAATATCTTTTGACTAGCATAACCAATCACACCATCAGGGACATGTGATTCTTTAATTGGAGGTGGTGGAACAATATGTTGAGGTCTTGGAGCATTGGGTATTTTATCATAGAGCATGCCTGATTGAGTTTAAATGATATCAATATATTGGGCATGAGAAATGACCTTCTCTTCAATAACAATTTTTCCTTTAGCAACATCTTCAGTTATGGATGGTAACAAATATGCGATAAACCATTCAGCCGATAACTTATCATGCATGAAAGTTTTTACCAGTCGTTGTTGACGTCGCCACTCATGAATATGAATAGAAATATGAGTGGAGTTAGACTATTTCAGCAAAGTCAAAAGCTCGGTTCCTATTTCATATTGGATAGGTAATTGAAAATGGGTCAAGAATGTAGGTGTCAAGGCATTGAAATTGTTAAATGAAGCTTGTGGTAATTCAACATACCACTTAGTTATTATACCAGTAAGAGTTATTTGGAAAATCTGTAGATGAAATGTATCATCATTTAAGGAGTTGGATGAACACCATAAATCAATGGTCATTTCATGAGTAGACAAGTCTTCTCTAGGATTTTCGTTGAATTTTGGAATATCACTCAGCAATTTGTAGAAATGGTTAGCCAATAAGGATAATGAAAAATAGGATCATTCATTAGCCAGGTTAAATATAGAAATTCAAGAGTTTCCACAAATGAAAACTGACTATTAAAGTTGGGGGGACGATATCATGGGTATGACAAAATGCGTTGAGACATAGGTATATAAATTCTGGGATAAGGAGGGTTTTAGTAACCAGGATAAAAGTACCTAGACTCTCCAGTTCCAGGATAACCCTTAAAAGGATGAAATGTCTATGTTTGAATTTTTTGGCCTTGATAAGGAATATGCAGAATAGTAGATTGACAAACAAATATTTTTAGAATATATTGGAAAGGTTGCCGAAAGGGATTTTGCATCATCCCTACATTGGGTTGACTGGTTGGTACTTGGTCCATACCAAATATAGTTTCGTTTACTTGCATTTGAGGAATATATTGGCCAAGTGGTGGAGTTTGCAACACACCCTAAAGAGGTTGGGTAGGTGGTAGATGATAGATCCCAGATACCAGTGGATTAGGTTGTCTTTGATGTAAAACCTAGACACCTTGAATTGTTTGAGATAAAAGTTGGGCAGATTGAGGAAAATATTAAATAGGTTGGAAAGTAGGAACATGGGGTGTGACCGAGGTAGGTTGAGAAATGGGAAGTTGATTCAAAACCAAACCAGGTTGAACATGGAACATGGGATTCCAAGTAGTAGAAGCCATTACTGGAAATGGATGATTCTAATAGGAAGGAGCATGAAATTGTGATATCTAATTAGGAGATGGAGACATTGTTATGTCCCTATAATACTAGTGATTCCCCCATTACTATCGTCATTGTATCCCTTATTGTTATTTTCATGCCCCTATTGTCCCCATATTGTTATTATTGTGCCCCATAGAAGCCCACTATTTTTATTTTTGTGCCCTTATATTATTATTGTTAGGTCAGCTTTGGTTATATTATGACCCCTTAGACTCCCATATATAGAAAGGAGGTTTTGTCATTTGTATCATCCAAGAATTGTTCATTTGTGCAATGTAAAGGAAGTTTCCCCCTTGAAGGGGCTGATTTATAAGGCGTTTATGTTTCTTTTCCATCTTTTTGTGCGTTGGTTTCGTAACATTTGGTATTAGAGCTTGGATTCTATGGTTTTGCTGCTCCGAACAGGTCATCGTGGAATTTTCACTATAACTATTTTTCTACGATGTTTCAGAAGAAAAATGACAAACCCATTTTGGTAGATATCTCTCTGACCCTAGGGTCCAAATTCTAGATCTTGTCTTGCTATATTTGCGGAGAAATGATCCAAGGAAGTTAGGGTTTTTAGAGGATCCTGAATTATATCTCAAACAAGTGACCTATGGAAAATCGTCATAACTTTTGTTCTGAGCATCAAATTTCAATTTTGTAAGCAGTTATAGAAAAAGGATGGACTTTAGTTTTCTGTGTATCAGTTTCAGATCTTAAGGTTAAAATAGTGACATGTGGCACGTCGTACAAGCTAGCTCTACTGAACCAGTCTATAATCAGGTCATCGTTGGAGATTTGGCATAACTCTCCATTGTAGAATCCAATCTTGATCAAACTTGTGGGGTTAGAAAGAGTACTCAGAGGGTTACCATAGGAAGTAATTTCAGACCTTGGAGATCCAAAATACAGAGATACAGCAGATTCAATATCGAGGTCCTACAAAGTGAAAAAAGGTGTATAGTTTTTTAAATTTTTTGCATAAGCTTGGTTTGAAAAATTAGTTTGAAGGAATTAAAAGGGCATAGTGAAGCATTATTATTAGTAATTTATGCCATGAAGAAAGAAAATGGAAACACCTAGTAAGCACCCTGAAACATCTAGCATGACTCATGAAGAAGAGGGAGAAATGCAACATGATATATCAAAATTATGAGACCCAGTGCATCAAATTTCACTCGCACAAAAAGTAACGGAAGCTAAGATAGATGGTTTAAGGAAAGATGTAGAAGCTAAGATGTATGTCATGGAAGCTAATATGGATGGTTTAAAGAAATACGTAGAAGCTAATATGTATGGCGTGGAAGCTAAGATGGATGGTTTAAAGAAAGGCGTAGAATCTAATATGAATGACATGTAAGCTAAGATGGATGGTGTGGAAGCTAAGATGGATGATTTAAAGAAAGGCGTGGAAGCTAAGATTGAAGATTTGAAGACAGATTTGACAAAGTTTCTACAATAAATGCTTACTAATGGCCAAAGGGTAGTAAAGGAAACTCATGATGAGAACAAAATAAATGTTAATCATGACTTCATAGACTCTAACATTGGATCAAAGAACCATCATGTTCCAATGATTGATATAAGGAGGTTTTATGGCAAGGATCCTATATCATGGATACTACAGATGTAGCAATTTTTCGATCTCCATAATGTGCAAAACACACAAAAGGTACACATTGCAACTTTATATTTGAAACCAAATCAGTTTGTATGGTATCGATGGATTTTCTATCATAAAGAAAAGGGTCACTTGGGCTATTTTTACGGATGAAATTATAGCACATTATGAGGATACAAAAAGAAACACTTTTTTTAGCCAATTGATAAATCTCAAACAAAAGGGTTCAATGATGGAGCACATCGAGGACTTCCAAAAATTAAATGTAAGGGTAAAAGATTTTCTATAGGAGCATATGATTGATGTGTTCATAGGGTCTTTAAAGGATAACATCCAACATGAGGTTCAACTTTGGGAACCTGATTCATTGGAGAAGGCATTCAGGTTGGAAATAAAAATGGAAAGCAAAATTATGGCAACAAGGAAGCCTACCACTCACAATCACAAAGATGGAAGTGTTGTTGACCCTAGCCATCCACAACCTACAAGGTTGACACCACAATAATTGGAAGAAAAAAGAGGTAAAGGGCTTTGTTACAGTTGTGATAGAAAATACACTAAGGGTCATAAGTCTGCTGAGAAGAAATTATTTTACATAAATTGTGAAGAGGAGGAAGAAAAGGAACAAGAAACATCAAAAGAAGAGGATATATACTAGGAACAAACCTTAGAGAAAGAAGAAATGAATCCAACCATATCCTATAATGCATTGGCTAGAATTACCACTCCTCAAACTATCAAGATAGAAGGGAATATAAAGAAGAAAAAGACAATAGTGTTGATTGATTCAAGCAATACCCATACTTTTATTTATTGTAAGATAGCCAAGGAATTGAATTTATTCCTATATCCAGCACCAGAGTGTCAAGTGATGGTTGCAAGTGGAGGAACCATAAATTTCTCAGGAAAGTGCCATAATATCAAGCTATCCATGGGAGAATATGTATTGAATATCCCAAGGCTTTCCATTCCAATAGGTGGTGTTGAAGTTGTACTATGTGTCCAATGGCTACAATCCTTGGGAGCAATAGATTTTAATTTTCAAGAAATTTTCATGAAATTTTCTTCAGAAGGAAAGGGAGTTGAATTAAGGGCTATCGCAGGGAAACCATGAAAGGTAATCAGCTCTAATGGAATGACAAAGATTATAAAGAAAGAACAATGAGGCATAATTGCACAATTATGTTCACTAGAGGTTCCAACATCAAAATCATCTATTTCTCTAGATCTCCAAAAAATCTTGGATAATCATTCCAAGGTATTTGAGACTCCCAAAGGCCTCCCACCTATTCGTTATCATAATCATGCTATTCATTTGATTCCAGGAAGTGTTCCTCCAAACATCAGGACTTACAGATATCCCTATGCCCAAAAGAGTGAAATTAAATGTATGGTTGAAGAAATGCTAGAGGCTGGTATAATTCAACCTAGTCAAAGTTCTTTCTCTATAGCAGTAGTATTGGTTCACAAGAAGGATGGATCATGGTGCATGTGTCAAGATTATAGGGAGCTCAACAAGCTCACTATTAAAGATAAATTTCCCATTCCTGTCCTTGAACACTGCTTCCTTATGTCGCACCGCGTCTACCTGCTCTTTGAGGGCTTTTTCCTGTTACATCCACACGAGCCTCTATGTAAGGGCCACCGTATGTGTGAATTATTTTATATCATCATACTTTTGTTGCAGCTCACGCTCTTCCATTTCTAAGTGTTGTATGTTTGGGTCCTCCTGTAGAGTGGTGAGGACCTCGAACGACTCTTCCAAAAGTTTGGTGCAGTCCTTCACTGCACTGATGATCTCCTCTATTCCCGTTGTGATGGCGCTGGTGTGTTATTCCCTCATATATGGTGGAGTTGAAGGTTGTGCCTTCAATTTCATATTATCTATCTAAAGGTTCAGACTAGCTAAACCTTAGTCATTTCTTCTCCCCCCTCACGCACCCTTGCTGCTAACCTCCAAATGCACACCTCTGCTGGTGCCTCTGCTGGGATGGCCAACTCAGGGACCATCTAGCAGGCCTCTTCAACCACCTACACTAGCTGCCTATTCTGTGTTATGACCTCGTCGCACTGTAGGCTTAGTTGTTCCATGTTAATTCATTGTTCACTCAACACCTGTAGCACGTGGCCCTCCCTAGCCCCTAGTTCTATAGTTACTTCATATTGCAGAACATAGCGCATCTCCCGAGGGAGCACAACCATGTTGATCCCCACTCCTTTTAGTGCACTGACCATAGGCCTGTCAACCTCATTTTCTGTAACTAGTTCCCCCTCCGGCAGCACTATAGTATTGGTCATGCAAGCGTGCAGCATTTCCTTAGCGGCAACCGTTCCTACTGTGAGGCTAGTCGCCAAAGTACCAGCCTGAGGAGTGCACACCTACAACTTCTATATCTGTGCCTGGAGGGCCCCCAATTCCATCTAATTTTCCTCCGTGGACTGCTAGAGGGCCTCCACAGTGAAGTCATCCACCATCTCCCCTATGTCATGCAGATCCCCCTCAGTGAGGGTGATCAGGTCGAAATAACTCTTGGAGGCTTTTGACTTCTTCCGCGGCCCCACCTTATCTCTCAGGCACTAGCGCTTCAACTATGTAGACACTACCTGTGGGTCTGTGCCACCTTCCTCTATCTTAGGCTCTTCCTCAAGCACTAATGACTTATGGCCCTCGTGCTCCTTCTCTGCTACCTGTTGCTGTTTTGTGGCTACCTTCTGCTGTCCTTTTGCTACCTTCACAATGTCCCACACCTCCTGTGCCTTTGCTACCGCTACCTCTTTTCTTCTCTTCTCTGCTGATTGCACCATGCGCAGTTTTGCCTCTTCCTTCTACCTTTTTGCACCCGACTTCTCTATTTCCAACGCAGAGATGGTTGGAACACGTAACTCCGATGACCACAACTCAAGTATGGAAAATATGACATCGTCCAAGGCCAGGTATGAGAGCTCCTTCCACTTCGTCATGGGGTCCTTGCACACCCCGATATACATGTGATGGAAGTCCACCTTGAACTCCACAAAGCTTTGTATACTATTATAGACAGTGGGCGATAACCGTAGCTTGCAGTTAATCCCCATTCTGATGTTCATCTCCATAAACACCCATAATATCTTACTGTTGTGGATCCTCTATGCATCTTTAGTGGCCCACAACAAAGCGTACTTTGCTGTCTCTGAAAGATCCCGCGCAATTTTGGGGAACTAACTATCCTTAGGCAATTCCCAAGCCACCAGCACTATGGATAGCAGAATCCATGCATAGTGGAAGGTCTTCCCCTATTCCTGTGCCTCGCGGAAATTCTCGAGGAACTCGTTGCACAAGTACTCTAACCCGTTAAACTGGACCCCCATCCTTGCACTGCGCAGGAAGTGCTATCACCGGCGCGGGCACCTCATCCACGCAACGCTTCCGCATAACCTTGCTAGCCAATATCTGGGTGGAAACTCTGACTGCATTATTGTTGATACTGGAGATGCTTACCCCCTCTTCTTCTTCTCCATATTGAATTTTTTCTTCATGGCCTCCGCGACGGCTAAATCGTTGCTCTTACCCTCCAAAATATCTGTTGGGTCCTCCCACTTTGTAAGGGAGTCGGGTAATTCTATGAATTAGGTGGTCTATGATTGGGATGGGATCCTCCAGCCATAAGCACCAATCATGCACTAGGTAGAGCAGCTGCCTGATGACAAAGATAGTCACTGGGGCGTGATGGTAATGCGGCAACCAGAGTAGGTTTAACAACCATGCTTTCTCTACTCTGCACAACCACTTGTGCGGCTCCAACTCTATGAACCCCACTGGAGTGTTTTTCTTCATCCTCGTGAGTTGCACGATTGCCAAGTGTGGGAATTTCACGTGGTCCGTGAGATCCCAGTCTCCGAAATTTAGACCCGGCACCCATCGCAAGTGTGCTCCTTCAAAAACGATATTGTTGGGTAGAAATGGAGTTTACATAGAGCTCTTTCTCTCATCTAGGTCCTTAGGTACCTTTGGCTTCCCCTTCCATGGAAGAACATATGTAGGAAGCTTGGTTAGAGGGTCCATGTTATGAAACCAGCTCAAGAAAAGATAGAAAAGATAGATCAACGCCTTAGAATTCAGCCTCTTCGAGGGGGCAACCTCCTTTACTTTACATAAATGAACAATTCTTGGATGATACAAATGAAAAGACCTCCTTTCTATATATAGGAGTCTAAGGGGTCATAACATAATCAGAGCCGACATAACAATAATAATGTAAGGGCACAATAATAACAATAATGGGCTTCTATGAGGCACAATAGTAACAATATGGGCACTACATGGGTACATCAATATAATAAGTGGGTTATACTAATAACAATAAGGGGTTACACTAGTAGTATAGGGGCCTAACATGCCCCTCTCCTTCAAAAAGCGTTGTCCTCAACGCTTGAGTAGTTCTTGATGCTTCTGTACAAAATTCTTGTCCTCCCATGTGGAATATTCAACGGGTAAGTTCTTCCACTTGATGAGATACTCTGAAATTGATCGATTTCGTAGCTGTCGGGTTCTTGTTTCTATGACTGCTCTAGGTTCCAATATGATTTTTCCTTCCTCTTTAATTTCTGGCAATATTGTTTGAATTGGGATCTTTTGCAACTCTTGAATAAGTGGCCATACTTCTTCGTCCTTCTTCCATTCATCCCTTGCTTCATTTATCCAATCTGGTTGGATAATATAAATAGCACAAAACAATGCTTCCACATCCTCATCCTTGAAGAGTCTTCCCATTCGGTAAGGTCACCATTTTTTAAGTGCATGTAGTATTGCCAACATTTCCTTCTCATAAATAGCTTACTTGAGATGTAGCAGTAAAAAAACCCAATCACCTACATCAAAACATTTTTCACTACGATGTTGATCTACCTGTTGTTTCGTTTGATTTTGCACCGAAGTGGCATTATTCTTTAAAAGTTGGAGAACTTGTTGTTGATGCTTGATTTGATCTTTCACTGCTTGAACCTTTTTCTTCTTGATATTTCCTTCTATCTCTAGAGTTTGAGGAGTGGTAATTTTTTCCAATTCTTTACAAGATATGGTCGGATTCATTTCTTGATGCTCAATGTGATCTTTCACTTCTTGAACATTTTTCTTCTTTATATGTCCTTCTATATTGATAGTTTGACGAGTGGTAATTTCGAACAATGAATTACAAGATATGGTTGGATTCATTTCTTCTTTCTCAATGTGATCTTTCACTTCTTGCACCTTTTTCTTCTTGATATGTCCTTCTATCTTGAGAGTTTGAGGAGTGGTAATTCTTGCCAATGCTTTACAAGATATGATCTGAATCATTTCTTCTTTCTCTGGGGTGGGGTCCTGGCGTATATCTTCTTCTTTTGTTGTTTCTTGATCCTTTTCTTCCTCCTCTTCATATTCTATGTAAAATAATTTCTTCTCAGCACACTTATGACCTTTAGTGCATTTGCTATCACAATTGTAACAAAGCCCTTTTTCTCTTTTTTCTTCCAATTGTTGTGGTGTGACCCTTGTAGGTTGTGGAAGACTAGGAGAAACAACACTTCCATATTTATAGTTGTGAGGGGTACGCTTCTTGGTTTCCATAATTTTTCTTTCCACTATGTCACAAAGCCCTTTTACTCTTTCCAATTATTGAGGTGTTTCTCTAAAGAAGGTGTTGCTCTTTGTATCCTCATAATGTGCTATCATTTCCTCCGTGAAAATTGACCACGTAACTAGTTGTTTATGAGAACAAAGCCCTTTGTACCATAAAACTTGATCTAGTTCTAAATATGAAGATGCAATACATACCTTTTGTAATAGTTGTACACCATGTAGATCAAAATATTGCTCCATCTGAAGTATCCAATTTACCAGATCTTCGCCATCAAACTTCCTCGTCTTGCTTTTTCTAGATTTTAGGAGCTTGACCTTGAAACGACTATAACTCTGTACTTTCAGATCTTTAAGTTCTGAAATTGTGACCTGTAGTAGCCCTCTGTGTCCTCTTTCCAATGCCACCAGTCTGATCCAAGTTGGATTCTCCAAGAAAGAGTTATGCACAATCTCCCAAGATGACCTGATTATAGGCTAGTTCAGTAGAGCGAACTTGTACGACATTCCACGAGGCCCTCTTTCGACCTTTGGATCTGAAAAATTCATACAAGAAACTACAGTCCGTACTCTTTCTGTACCTTCTTACGCAATTTCAATCCGATCCCCAGAGAGAAAGTTATGACGGTTTTCCCTAGGTCACCTGTTTTGAATGTAATTTAGGAGTCTGAAAAAGACCAACTTCCTCAGATCATATCTCCGAAAATATCTCGCTAAAAGCTCTGAAATTCAGACTCAAGGTTCAACACGATTTCTTCTCAAATGGGTTTTTTTTTGCGACTTCTGAAATGTCACAGAAAAAAAATTATAGCAAAAATTCGACGATGACCTATTTGGAGCAGCGAAACCCTAGAATCCAAAGCTCTGATACCAAATGTTATGAAACTAGCTCAAGAAAAGATAGAAAAGATAGATCAACGCCTTAGAATTCAGCCTCTTCGAGGGAGAAACCTCCTTTATAAATGAAGAATTCTTGGATGATACAAATGAAAAGACCTCCTTTCTATATATAGGAGTCTAAGGGGTCATAACATAATCAGAGCCGACATAACAATAATAATGTAAGGGCACAATAATAACAATAGTGGGCTTCTATGGGGCACAATAGTAACAATATGGGCACTACATGGGTACATCAATATAATAAGTGGGTTATACTAATAACAATAAGGGGTTACACTAGTAGTATAGGGGCCTAGCAGTCCACGCCCTCGGTTTCCACCTCCATGTCTTCATCCTCCTCCTCTTCGACCAAGATTTTCTCAAGGTCTTCCTCCTCCTCATCGGTTTCTAAATTAATCACTTTCCCCTTTTCTTCCATGGTCAGTTTAGTTCGCAACAGGTTTCTAGGGGACATGCACACCAGAACCATCGGTGGCTTATCTTTCTTGTGTCTCGGCGTGCGCGGTGATTTAGGGATTTCCGAGGCTATCTCGGTGCTCTCAGGGGCATATCCTACTGTCATGGCCTATGCAGCCTCTTCAGTAGTCATCTCTCTGATATCCCTGGCTTCTTCAAATGCTGCCATCTTGATTTTCCAGAAATCTCTCAACTTCTCAGGTAGGTGTTCACATAATGCCTTTAACTCCAACGGATCAAACAGGTCTAGGTTCATAAATCTCTGGGCACAAAACAACTCAATTCTGAAATGGCCAAGTGTTGTTTGCTGGGCAGCCCTTGGCACTTTATAGCACCTTTTGAATTTGAATTCGACTGCTCCTCCCAAATCTATTCCCTTAATGCTCCCTTGAAGATAGATTTTCCCAGATCTAGCCCTTAAAGTTTGCCTTAAATTCCTATCGTCCGCTCCATTTAGTCTCAAAGCAAGCATCACATCGTGAATAGTGACTATAACAGTCAATTTCCAGCCAACCCGCACGGCAGCGCAACTACCCTTGCACTGTCGCGGACCTTATGACACTTCGCTCTTGCACGTAGTCCTATCATCACGTAACTCTCGGGCAAATTAGTTTATAGTCTCGCGCCTCCTTTCAACTACCTGGAGTGGTAAGACTATGCTTCCTATGGCTAGTGAGGTGGCCGGGCCACCTTTATACGACTTCAATCGACTATCGCTTACTTCCCCTGGGAAGGGTTCGCCATTTGACTTCACCAACTACATTGCAGATTTTACCCACTACATCGCACCACCATCTATGATCCCCTTAGTAACATACGGTCCAATCCAAGGCATCAAACTGATCAATTCTCAGCCGTAGTTCCTAAATTCATCAACGTAATCGTGTGCATCCTAATTTATCACTATGGTCCTTCTATCAAGAAAGTCCTTCTTTATTCCTTCCTCAAGATTCTTGACTTCTACTTCTACCATGGTTCTTTTCTCCCTCAACCGAACTTTTTCATTCATGAGTTCTTGGAGCCTAAGATTACCCTGCTGGATCTCTTCATCAAGTCCCAAGCGTTCTTCTTCGAGCTCTTCCAACTATGAGATTCCTTCTTCCAAGGCTATGCGTACACTAGGCATGATATACTCCACCGATATTATAACATTTGCTCCATAGGCTAGCCTAGAAGGCGTCTGTCCCGTCAGTTTTTTGCACGTTGTCCTATAAAACCATAAGACTTCTGGTACGCACAGGTCCCAATTATTTCGCTGCACACTACATACCTTGTTTAGCGCTTCACACACTTTGTTAAATGCTTCCGCGTGGATAACCTTCCATGTGATTGTTCTCTCCACACTCTGTCGTTGCAACTCGAGGAGTTTTTTACGCATTTGCCCCCCCAACACATGCTTATTGATCGTATTTCCCAACGCAAAGTTCATGTGCATCCGCACAGGTTGTTTTTCACCTGCCTATACCCTCCTAGACAAATGTGTGTGTGGACCATCCCATCCATGTATTTATCGGCCAATCACACCATAGGATTTCCAAACCATGTGCACATCATCCTCCTACATGCATGCCAGTCTTCAAAGCTTCCTCTGTGCATACCCCACCACGTTGCGGGCGTAGTGCATAGTACCCAATTCAAGGCCTAGAAATGTTTCTTTTACAACACCTCCCTTTCAAATCTATCCAAGAAAGTATCTACCTCACCTAATCCATCATAAGTAGGAAGACATCTTACTTCTGTCGATATGCATCGCAGTGACCTTGTCGTCATATTGCAATTAAGCGTGGTTACCTCGTGTAACTGGTTCTGCCATCACTCTATCTCCTCATCTAAATCTGAAGTACAGGAGCTTTCGTGCTCCCATGAGATCCATCCGTCTGTGGTGGGATTTACCTCGTCTTTCTCTCGCGAAGTTATCTTGTAGATGCAATCCAAATCTCATCACTTTCATAGTCATGCACCGGTTCTGTGTAGCGTGATCCCTCAGCAGGGTCTAATGGTATTACTACACGCAGAGACTTCTTCTCAAAAATCATCTTGCACTTCTTCAAATTAATCACCCCATTTATGTCAGTGGCCCAATCAATTCCTAAGAGCGTGGGGTAGGGATTGTTGTCATCAACAATCTCTATCAGATCAAATTCTGCTAGTGCACTTGATCCCTCAATATCCACGGTGATTCCCTACAATCACCCTAGGGGTATTATCTTTTGTTGGTTTGCCATTCACAGCTGAATAGGAGACCACTATAGTGTATGCATCCCCATGCGGTCCCATGTCTACTTCGGCAAAACATTCTCATCTGATCCTAAGTCTAGAATTACTTGGTCCATATCATATTCTCCATTCTGCGCAGTTAGCCTCATTTCTCTCCCTATCCTAGTCTTTTGTTTTCCAATCTTCCAGACTACATGCGGTTCTCCTGGTGCAGTCCCAACGCATCTATTAATGAGTTCCTACAATCCTTTTATAGCATAATATCACGTAGTAGCTTCATGCATGTTTCCAGGAACGTCGTAAGCATAGATGGGTCCATTTCCAGCTCCGATCTATCTTTTCTTCCTGAAGTGGAGGCATCAGTGAAGCTCTTCTTAGCTTCCATGAAGGTTTCCTTAGCACTCTCCAAATCAAACTCTTATTTGTTTGTCGGAGCCTTGCGAGCCCAAGTACTATCTTTGGGTTGTTTTCCTTTATCATCTCCCATCACGATTCCACTTCATAGCACTATGTTCACATTTCAATCTTCCTCGTGTGGCTCAGACCTCATCATCTCCAGGTTCTGAGGCAGGGGAGGCGGTAGCGCTCCCTTGTCACGTATCCTAGCTATCAACATAGGACAATCTTCCATATCATGATCAAAGTACAATACAGACATGATGGACATGTTGGGTTCATACAATTACAGGCATAATGTCTTGGCCCTCCATAATTGTAGCATATCAACTGTTCGTGACCTCTTCTAGGTCCTCCTCCACCTCGGCCTCGTTCGTACCCCTGAAATCCAATTCACACCACTCCTGCATTTGAGTTTAGGGGCCGCGATTTGGCCTGAAATCTGTAGGTGGGAGTTCTATCCATCATTAACTCATAACTTCTACAAGTGCGCTCATCATGCCCAACCAATCTACAAAAATTACAAAAAAATTGTTACAAATTCTGCGTATACTTCTATAGTAAATAACAGTTCTCCGTAGCATGCTTTCCACCTATTTGACAAATCACACACCACAAAGCAGGTGCCTCACTGGGTCTTTCTTATGCTTTCGGTCTTAACGACATTGGTCCTCCCGCGAGGTAATTCACGAACACCAAAAGTGGTCTTTCTTATGCTTTCAGTCTTAACGACATTGTTCCTCCTCCAACGAGGTAATTCACGAACACCGGGAAGTGGTCTTTGTCATGACCTTAACCTTTTCATTTTACACACCACACCTCTTCGCGCACTTCTGGTCGAGCTATCTTATCTTATTTCAGACTCTCCATCTCAAGGCATATGTTTTTCAACCATGAATGGATTTGCTGAACTCCCAAGTTAGGATCCTATATTGGGGTCTCATGAACCCTCATCACGATCTCTAGGGCCTCTACCTGAGTCATTAACTTCTGTTGCGACAACGCACTCCTCAGATGTGGCATTAGCGACGCTACAAACCATTCACGGTTTTGTCCATTCGTCAAAGTCATATTAGCTTCACGAATTGTACACTTCAGCCTCTGATCCAGTGCCCAAGGAGTCTTGCCCAGTACCATTGTGATCTCTTTGAATCTAATGATCGACTAGGCCTCTGACTTCAGCCTACTAAATTCATTATTTAGAGCAATTTAGATATTTGCAATCCCCAAATTCGGATTATCATTAGAATGCTTAATATATCAGGTCAGCGCACGGTCCTGCAGGGCAATGTCGCATTCTTTATATTGTCATTTGTAACTCCGTGTGCTTCCCATACGACACTTATCATGAACCAAAACTGGTCCAGATCCTCACTTCCTACTCCCTTGAACACAGACGACTTTATCATGCTTGTCATATTGACTCGTGGTGGTGGCGAAGGTGGTACGGGTGAAGATGGAGGTGAAGGTGGTGAAGCTGGTGGCAGTGTGCATAGGGGTGGTATGCACGGAATCCTCTGCCTTATCAAATGGATCGCACTTTGCGGAGAGACCTTCATGAGTTCTTCCTCATCCCCTTGCGGAGGTGAAATCAAAGGGTTATTCTCTTGTCATTTACTTCCTTCATTTCTATAGGTTTTTCCACTTCGTGTAGCTCCGAACATCAAGGTAATTGCATAACCCTCTTTTCACACAATATCATTTTAATCCAAGTATTCAGAGACCTTATGTATTTACCTCCCGGTCCTTTGAGGCAATGCCGCTCTACCTCGCTATAGTTGACTAACATGTATACCGCAAACTCAATAATAAATCCTCCTGTAATCTGATCGAGCCAGTGATCAATAGCACGTGCAATATTATCCTCTGATGCTTCCAATCTAAGCACGAACTCTGGGGTCCACACAATAGGACCATCGATCTTCCACCTTCCTTGGCTACTTGCTAGCTTTGTGATCCACTCGTACAGCTTAGTAGGGAATGATGCGAATAGATCTTGTGGATTTATGTGTATAAGTAGCAATCTAACCACTCTTCTTTTTCCAATTGTGGATTCCTATTCTCCTACACCGTGAATTCGTGTATTCTTCTGTACAACCAACCTTCAATTTCCTTCTTAGTTGGATTCTAATGATACGACATCAGACATCTCTATGCGGATTCCGGTCCCAGCAATGTAACCATTTGTTGGCTTGAGGGGGCCTGACCCAGGTTTGATGTTAATTAGCCAAACAAATCCCTACACTACTGGCCCTTTTAGCAACGGCCCGCAGAGCGCAGACTGAGGTCTCATCCGAAGCAGTATGGGGGGATGATAGAACCAAGTTTCCACACCCTTGAGATGTCTGAGGGATTGGTTTAGTCCAACTGTGAATACCTTCACGTAGGTCATTTCATGCATTGTCCTAACTTACAAGACCTTCGCGACTTGTTATAACTACCTTCACGCAACTCTAACCAGGGGTTGAGATGCTTTCGCACTGCTAAGGTAGTGATCTACGTTATTTCCCCAAGTTACACCATGGATCTTACTTATCTTCTTATAACTGTTAGTTAAATTTGCGTAAACAGATACTTTATCTTATATTCACTTAATCAACACAATCATGTAAGTTTGTGCATCATATAAATAGCAGAAATGTAATTTATACCCAATACATTCAATGCAGAAAACAATAATTAAATACACAGCAATGGCATAAAACTTCTCTTTATTAATGCTTCAATCCGTTACATACTCGACCTTCCCTGTGCACTTAACTATAGGGGTCCACACACTCAGCTGCGGACTACTAAGCCTCTGCGCACTTAGATGGAGAGCCTTCTCCTACTCTACGACCCGAAGACTTGAGTCTACAGTTAGATCTTCCACTATCCTTCTATTCCATCATTCTTCTCCTTCTTACTTCTTTGCAACTTAGAGCCTTGCTCTATTTATACAATCCCATGGTCCACGAACCATGGGTATTACATTACAAAAATGAGGGTGGACAACCCTATGACTCATTTACAAGCTCATGATTCGCACCCACAAAACGCGGAGTCTTTACATCAGATTTAGTCAAAATCTGGGCTTTAAGCCCCAAAACTTCCGTTGACGTATCCCGCGCCCAACAAGTAAACAAATATTTGAAAGGATATCTTTGTTACTTTGTATATAATAATCAAACACAATGGGTCAAATGGTTGCCTCTAGCTGAATGGTGGTATAACACTTCCTTCCATACTGCAACAAAAATGACCCCATTTATGGCACTTTATGGATATCATCAACCATCCATCACAACATATTTAAGAGAAAATTCTAAGGTTCATCCAGTGGAAGATCATATCGAGCATCAACAACAAGTTCTCCAACTGTTAAAGGATAATCTCACCTTGGCGCAGAATAGAATGAAGCAATAGGCATATCAACATCGCAGTGAAAGAAGTTTTAATGAAGGTGATTGGGTATTCCTACGGCTACAACCATATAAAAAAATGTCCCTCAAGCAAGCTAAGAAGGATAATAAATTATCAACAAAGTATTATGGCCTATATAAGGTGTTGCAAAAGATAGGTACTATGGCATACAAATTGGAGCTTCCTGCAGCTTCCCGAGTGCACCTAGTTTTCCATGTTCATGCTTAAAGAAGGTTATAGGTGACAAGCTACGAGTTCAAAAAATATTGCCAGAACTTGATGGGGAAGGAAAAAGCATATTCAAACATGAAGTAGTCAAATAAACAAGAACTCGATAGCTACAAAATCGATCAATTTCAGAGTATCTCATCAAGTGGAAGAACTTACCCATTCAAGATTCCACATGGGAGGATGAGAATTTTATACAAAAGCATCCAAAACTACTCAAGTGTTGAGGAAAAAACTTTTTTTGAATGAAAGGGGCATGTTAGGTCGCTATAATACTAGTGATTCCCCCATTATTATTGTTATTGTTGTGCCCCTATTATCCCCATATTGTTATCATTGTGCCCCATAAAAGCCCTCTATTGTTATTTTTGTGCCCTTATATTATTATTGTTAGGTTGGGTTTGGTTATATTGTGATCCCTTAAACTCCTATATATAGAAAGGAGGTTTTGTCATTTGTATCATCCTAGAATTGTTCATTTGTGTAATGTAAAGGAGGTTGCCCCCTCGAAGAGGCTGGTTTCTAAGGTGTTGATCTTTCTTTTCTATTTTTTTGTGAGCTGGTTTCATAACAGACATGGCAATAACAATTTGCCCCCCTACTGGGGGGTAAAGAGAATATGGAGGTATCTACCCCCCAAGAGAAGAGTACCCAGTATAGGATGGAGTAGACTATTGTAGATGTCCCAATCCACTAACAAATGAGCCACATTTCTACTCCAAAGAAGGTTGGGGTGCAACAACTTAAAGAGGCCGTGAAGCGTTCATCAAAGAAGTACCAAATAACATTCTAGATGAAGATGACAAGGGGGAAGTCCATGGATTGGTCGATATATCATAAAATGTTCCAGATAATTACGGGAAGCCAAGTGGCACTAATGGACCACCATATAAATTGGTTTCTAGTGAAGTCACAAACATGGAAGTAGTTGCAACTTTAGTTGACTCACTCATGACAGAAGATATAGGCTGAGAAATTTTCGTTGACTAAGTCATGGTTAAACTTCCCAAAGAGGTTTCCTGAGGGAAACTCAAAGTTGAGTTTAAAAGAGGAGTGCTAGGTAAAAGAGCTCGTATCAGAGTACAAGGAGGAAGGAAAGGAGGAGCCTAATAAAGACGAGTCCCTCTTAAATGGATAGAAAAAGAAGGTCAAGACTCTTTTGTAATTTCCTCAAGACTCAAAAGATCAGGTGGAAGTTGTTCTCTGTCGGGACCAAAATATGCAGGTTGTTGTTGAGTCAAAGGAAGATGAATAGATGAAGAAGGCACTGAAGTAAAAGACTAAGTTAACTAATGTTCCTCAGGTTGTATAACCTCATATTGCAATGTATTTAAACCAGGAAATTCAAGTCCAATGACCTCAGGTAGTGAAGTTTGGAGGGCTTTAGTTTCAACTGCATTGGACTCAACAACTAGTAAAGATGTGATTTTGGGTTCAATACTTATGGGAAGTGATGATTCGGGTTGGCTGATTTCAGATGTAGTTTCAGAAGGAGAAGAGTTTGAAGTACCAGTTTCAGTTGTTTGTGTCCTTTTATTGTTTCGATGACTAGGTGTTGCCTCTCGAGGTAGAGGAGGGAGTATTTTAATTCTATGTGAATGACGACGTTGTTGACGGTTTTCTTCCATGATGGCTTAATAAATTATCACTTTAAAAACAAAAAATAAAACAAAGGAGTAACTAGGAAGAAAAGGATAATGAAGTCACTATGAACTGTGGAGTATCGTCTCTAGTACATGCAGTAAATCTTTGGGAATGTTGTGTTTAGTGTATCATAATGGACAAGGAAGATGAATCAGTCATGTATGGTGGGATAGAAACCTATAGGGGACTTCCAAAATATACTCAAACGTACGTGGAATCATATTTGTAGTAGTTCTATATAATGCAACCTGTATGATAGGAGGTATTCTAATATATGTTTCATACATTGAGTGCCATCCGGTATACCCAAGTATACATGGAGAATGATTTGATACACTTATGTACATGGAATCCCAACTAACCCATGAATGTAACAAAGCACCATCTGGTATACCCAAGTGTACATGGAGAACGATATGATATACTTATGTACGTGGAATAATGACTACCCCCTAAATGTAACACATACAAGTAACAACAACTCCTACGTTTTAAGACGCTAATGTTTGAACTGCTACTTAATTTGATTGAGTAAATTTTAAAAGTTGATCTTCAATTATGTTTCAGTTTCAAGGCTCACGGTATGAATTCAGCTGAATTCCATATAATGCAATCTAGCATGATAACATTAACTCTCTTATTTTCAATGAAGATCTATCTACGATAGGGAAGAGACAAATAATAATGAAACAATCAAGAATTCATAAAAGAAAACTTCCTAAGTAGATCTGTTAATGTAACTTCTCCAATTCAAATTCAAAACCTCATATATGATGCAAAAATGAGATTTTTTATTTTCAATCCCATTAATTTTCAAATGTAATGAAAACTAAGATGCAACTAGATAGTTGACAAAATAAATCACACAGAATATGAATGTAATATAAATTTCTTTGATCCAATTAAAAATCAAGCCAATTTTTTAAAAAATACCTAATTGATAAGAAGGAATAAAAAACTAAATAAATTCTCATCGAATGCTAATAAAATCAAATGAAAACACTATGATGGCTTTTTAGAGACATACAAAAACTCAGAGACTCATTAAAAAATTATTGACTGAAGAAGAATGAAGAGAAAGGAAAAGGAATGTAATTTTTTTGTCCTACAGGACCAGCACAGGTGTAGAATAGGAACCAGTGCGAACAATCACACTGTCATAGAGGAGAGGTTGCACCGGGTAGTTTTATCTCAAAATAGAGAGTGCGTTGTGGCTAATTTGGTCAAAAAATGACACAAGAAACCTTACCAAACTCAAAAATGTGTTTTCTTAAGGTCAATTACTATCTGGATAATTCAAGCAAGGTCACTTTGAAAGGTGAAAAGATGCTATGTCCAACTAAACCACTAAGGAAAATCTCATTCCTCACTGGAGTCACCAATTTTTTATATGGAAAATTCACTTTTGTGGACAAAAATGAACCCCTTAGATATAGTGGTATGATCTAGAACAACAATGGGAAATAAGATCTATGTTTTCCTTAGAGAGATTAGAATATGGAAAAGAGACCTACCTAGAATCTGTAGTAAGTCCTCCTCTTCTCTTTGCTTGTAAGCTCAAACTCTAGCTCCACACACTATAAATGGAAGCGACAATAATGACTAAAACAAGAAAAGGAACCAAAATATCCACATAGTATAATCCAATATCTCTAATAAGTGAGTCAACATGGAATTGAAATACAAAAGCATCAACATGACAGAAGTATAGGAAAATAGAGTTATTTTTGTATTAAGAAATAAAGGAGAGAGATATAACCATATTTAGAAGTTGACATTGTAGATGTCTCCCTAGGTCTCTTTTCCTTCCTTTCCATAAAGAAAAACTTCACACTCAACCTTAATGAAAATAGATGATGATTCCTTAATCTCGAATTAGCAACATGAGAGCACTAGCGATTCTCCAAAACCCAACCAATACTCTATGGGAGGCAATAAATTTATAGGTTGAAAGGGGTAGCTTAGGTTTTACCAATCTAGGCTTGAGATCCACATATGAGGGAGGATAAGCTCTAGGGATAAGAGATAATACCACTAGAGTAGGATCAGATAGGAATTTGAGATCTATATCCATGGTAAATGGTTAAAACCACCTTAGAATCTTTTGGAAGGATAAGATTCAAAAATATTTTTTAATTTTATCGAAATTCTAGAATCACCGCACATACAGAGTAGAGTAACTTGTGTTGATCAACTCAAATGCTCTGTTATGCAACTTGCAACCATTGCAGGTGGATAGGAATGCAAGGTCTACTAGGCCTGAAAGCATGGTTTTTGAGCACACAAACCTAGAAAGTCAAACTTTTTGGAGAGATGATTCTTAGGGATTTGCAGAGGGATTATGAAAAAGTGTTCAAGGATGTTGATTGATCCAATTTTTAGGCCTACTAAACAAATGTGACAAAATGACCTATAACAATTAATATCACCCTCTAAGCATTAACATAATATAGAAAAAATGTAGCATGTTATGTCAATATTTTTTTTTTTAGTGATGGGTACATTTTTAGTAGGGTCATGATAGAGGAGTTTGAAAACCAATGTCACTAAAATCAAGGTACATAGAGGGCTTGGTGCTCTTGATTAATTACAAGTTCCATACCCTAATACATGACAATATCCAATGGAAATGTTACAATCCCCACAATCTTGAAATCCTAAAAACTGATAAGTCTACTGGATTTTGAGTGAGATCTAAAATTATACTTTATCCATATGAAATCCAATGAGGTCAAAACCCATCTCAAACATCCTGAGTCATTTCATGGTAAATTTTAAAAATTTAAGTAAAAGGATGAAAATTTAAGTAAATATAACTTTTACTTTAATAATTTAATGTTAACATGAACTGCATATTGGTACTAGGCCATAGCCTTGAATATTATGCTACCCAACTAAGAAAATCTTGTTTCCAACCTTCAATAATCCCTCTATCACTCCTGAATTGGTAAGGAGCACAAATGTTTTTAGGGAGCATTCTCCCGAGCTCACTCCCAATGCACTATCGCTTGGAGCACACTTTAGGAGCAGATTCCTTGGGGGGGGTGGGGCTCCCCTATATCCCTGCACTCTTCTAATGGGGCATCCAATGGTTTTAGAAGCTACTACCTTCAAGAATGTAATCAATAATTCATTTGATTCTTATGGAACCTTTGTTAACCTTTCCAAATATTAGATTTTATTTTTCAATACTCTTTCAGTTGTCTATATTCACATCTTTTGTCTCCTAGGACTAAAAGGACTTCACTTGTGTCCAAATATCTTGGATCTCCTTTTGGGGAAACCCTCTTTGGAATTGTTTTTGGAATGATTTTTTTATAGCATCATTCAACACTCCTGTAGTTTTGGTGCTTTGATATGTCTTTGGGTATCCCTTTCCCATTCAGATTTGATCATTTATTAAAAAACAATATTTTAATTCCATACACGACTATGCCATTTAAAAATTGTGTATAGATGCGGGTACTATAATAGAGAACTTGTGTATATGATTTAAAAAATATATATAAAAAATATATCCTATTCTTCAGGCAGGGTTTACGGGTTTCACCAAAATCCCACCTATAGAAGCTTATGACCTAACTAAATCAACTAATATCTAGTGGTATTTATACACCTCATGGGAAGGTCTAATGGGGGAAGGAGATAGGATATCGACATTATAGTCCTTTTTGTCCCCAGATCAACTCTAATTTTCCATGTGCCTCCTATACTCCCAATCATAGGAAACCCTTGTTTCCTTGCATAGATGTTCATCATTCATTATACGACATCCTTTTGCACATGCATGACAGGTGATTTTTGAGGCTTGGGTTGGACAGATCGAAAGGAAGGTTTTGTTAGTGTCATGGTTGGATCTAGTTGTAACTATCCACTACTATTTTTTGATATCAATAAAGAAGCTATGTCTCATTCCTGATATCTCATGATCTCATGTCTATTTTATGATTCATGTGTAATATATCATTATTTATATGTTTATTCTTGATTATATAACATGTTTATTATGCATGCACTTTGAACTAATTTCTATATATATTCTTCTCTGAACTGTGTTATAGGTCTAAACACTTTGGAGGAAGCGAAGGGTTTGGACCCTACGAGATTGACATCAAAGGTACGAACTATGGGTAATCCTCTCAAACCCAGGTTTGGTAGTTTATATAGTTTTCTTGCTTTAATGTATGCTTCTTGTTGATACTCTGCCTTTGATCTATTGAGGTTGTCAACCCTTCCCTTAGGGAAGTTTTTCCCGTCAACAGAACTAGTGGCCCCACTAGGGAATACAGTCATGAATTTCCTAGAAGGGTTGATATGGGCTTTTCTTTCTTGTTTCTTGATTTTTCCAGTATTGTTGACTCACTTGCAGTCTAGGGAATCAAGCTGATCTTTTGGATCAGGTCTGGATTTTTTATTTTTCCTTATTTTTCTACATATACACACTTTTTCTTGCATACAAAAGTGTACACGTGGTTTCTTCCAAACAAACACGTGTATACACTAGTTTCTTCTGAAATAGTCAAGTGTACACATGGATCTATTATTACATACTCGTGTATGTTTAGAAAATTTTGAAATTTTTCAAATTTTACCTTCAATCAGGGGTGTAACCTTGTTTTCATACTTCCTTGAGGTCATTTGCAGCCTATTATGGTATTCTTTATTGTTGGTGTCGGTTTCTTTGTCTCTTTTTGCAAAAAAAAAATTCAACCCAGGGTTTACAATTTTATTACTTTTTTGCATTTAAATTTTTGGTTAAAGACCTTCTTCATGAAGTGCCTAACTGTTCCATGCTTTGGGAATAGGGATTCATTTCTCAACTTGATTATAATCCAATATTTTCATTACTTCACTTTACACTCTTGAAGTTGGCTTATTTGGTTTCTTTCTAGTTATTTGAGAAAGGTCTTTTCAATTTTGGTTCAGGGAAGGATTTTGGTTCTCTGAAGTCTTTCTATTTTTATGAATCTTTTATGTATCCTTCAGGTCAACTTGTTCAAGTGTTTTGGTCTCTTAGTCACATTAGTCTTATCATCTTGGTGATTTTTTATGGCTTGCGAAGTTTGGAGTCTTTTTGCTTGATTTTGATTTTGAGGTGATTGATTGATTTACCTTCTTGAAAATTTTGCTTCAATTTATTAAAAAGAAAAAAAGAAAAAAACACTTTCTTTTTCCTTTCCTTTATTTGGTTTTGGTTTTTTGATATGTTTGGCTTATCAAAAAATGTGAAAATCTTTGTTTGAGGTTGAAATTTTCTTCGCTTGGGAGATCTTTTCTAGGATATTTGTTTCTCCTTGTTTGGTCAAATTTGGCTTTGGGTATTTGGAAGAACACATTTATTTGTTTGGATCATTCCATAGAATCTTGCATTTAGGCATTCTACCTTGCATTAAGGTAGTTTTCATTTTAGGAATTTTAGTATCTTTTGATAGATGTTGAATGTGTGAGCGTGTTTAAAGGAAAAAGAAACACGTTTTTTCTTTCATAGATTTCTCGTAGAACCTTGTAGAGGTCACTTTTCATTGAAGAAAAATAAGTTGCATTTACATGTAGCGTAGTTTTGTATTGGTTTCTTTCTGCATTAGAACATCATAACTTTCACTTCCAGTACCCATGACCTAAATAAAAACCAATAAAATCAAGTGCTTAATCTAAAATTAACTAGATTTTTCTTTTTTTCATAGATACATAAATTAGTCTAGGGCATTTAGGGCCTTAGAATAGGTGTGTGGAGAGTAAACTCTCCAAGGCCAATCTAAACTGAAACATAGAAGTTCATTAAAGAGTGTAAATCCAATCTCATTAAGTTGTCTTGGAAAGCTATTCTAACACATGCGTTAAGCATGAGGATGAGTGAAGATAGGGAAGGAGAGATATGCCCTATCCTACTTGTTGGATCTCGCACCCGCGGCTGTTCTACCTAGCCTATGATTACAAACTGGTGGCCTTAGTTTCCTATCTTAGGGACCACATAAGGGATTGCGGAGGGGAATGCCTGTTGTACCTGAGACAACCATTGCATCACTTTCATAGTACTTCTAGAGGGTACCCTTACAAAGCTCAGGTACTTGCACCGGAAAGGGATATTGCTTGGAGGTCAGTGTAACTTTTTCTAATACCTTCACTGGCAGGCTTAGGTCATAATTATCCCAAACTATCTTCAAATGGTCCTTATCTTTGCTTTCTTGTATTTTGGTGTTCGATCCTAATCACCTAGAGTGGAAATACCTGGAAGATTCTTGTTTGGTTGTATCTTTAGGGATTTTTTAGGGAGTGCTCTTTTCTCCCAGATTTCCATAACCTTTTATTTTTTGAGTCCTTAAAATTTCTCTTAATATTTAAAATTGGTTGATTGACAAGTTCGTCAGTCTACGAGGCTACGTGGGAATTCACCTGTCAATGTCAAACCTTCATCTACATGGTGTAGGAGTAGTTCTACTACTGATTTTCAACCAGTAGCAACTAACACATAAGAGATTCATCCTTCCTTAGGGGCTCTCATTTCACCGGGTGAACCACGTTCAACTCATAATTTGGATGGAACTGCTTCAAACCTTACTATGTTTCTCTTCCAATCGTAAGACGAGATTGATATTGAGGACATCCATGATTCACCCGTGACTCCTTCGACACCTATTCCCTCCCATCTTCCTTACATTGTATCATACGTGGGTACCCCGATTCACATTTCGACAAGCCCTATTCACTCTCCTTATTTTTTTCGATGGCCAATGTTAGTGGCGTAAGTATGGCTACTAATAATTTTGGTGCGCAAACCACTCCTTCAGTTATAGGAGGGGGTACTATTTCTATCTCTACTATTACACCTAGTACAATAGTTTTTGGCTCTACCTACATTCCGAGTCTGAGTGGGGGAACCTAACCTTTTTTCCCTTTCTTTGGTGCCTATACTTTCAGGATGTTATCGAGTGGGATTCCTTCAGTTACTTCAACCTTCCCATATTCTATTTCCACATCTATGACTTCTATTCCAAGTGTTTCAACATCTTTTCAGGGTTTTACTTTTGGAAGTGATCATATTCCTCCTTCCAATCAATATTTGAACTTAAGACATGCTCAGAATGTTAATCCTTTCCAAGGAGGTAAAGGATGGCCAAATCCTTTCATTAGTGGTTTATGGGTTGGTAACTTGTCCCATATATTTGGTTAACAGGGGAGTATGCCTTTCCCTTATGTCGAGACCTCACAGGTCTTTCCTCCGCTAGTTACTGCATGGAATGCTTATCAGGGGCTTCCCCTTCTTTCAATGTTGGAGGAAATTATCTTATGCATTGCAGGGGGTGGATACCATCTGAATACGTCTAGGTCATAAGGATTTCCTTATGGTTCAGGTCCTTTTAGGAGTAACTTGTGGCAACCTAGTGCCTCTCCAAATACAGGATACTCTTTTCCTAATGTCAAAAATTCTTCTCTTGGTGGGTGGAATTCTCCCACTCCTCTACGCTTACTATTCTTGGCAACTTTAAACTTGCCATATCTTTCGAAATTAAAAAATGATCCAATCCAATACAATCTGGCTTGGTCTCCAGTCCCCACCAAAATTCGATCTGATATTCCAAAATTTGAAGGGAAGTCTGGAGAGGATTTGGATGATCATATAACCACATTCCATTTGTGGTGCTCATCTAACTCCTTGATCGATAGTTATATTAGGTTGAGATTATTCCAACACACCCTAACTAGAAGTCCTCCAAAGTAGTATATTGTGCTTAGAGGGAGTACCTTTGCTACATTTTGGTGAATTGGCTATTAGGATATTCCAAAACATAGGAAATAGTTAAGTATAACTTGGTCTAGTGTAGAGTTAGGTAAAGTGTGTTTCTTTACTATGTACTTTTGTAACTTACAATCCAACGGTCATGATATGTTCTAGACATGAAGCGATCTGATGGTTCATTCTCTCCTCGATATTATCGACACATGATATGTGGCTTAACACCTGATTGGTCGATGATCTCTATTTAAAGATAATAGAGGGTAATTTGTAGGGTAACTGTTCAAGAGAGAAGGTTATGTAAATTTTCATTCTTTTGTTAATAAATTTCCTGAAGTGGATGTGTTCACTCAGGCCATGGATTGTTTCCCTCTTTGAGGGTTTTAACCACATCAATAATACTGGTGTATTGATCTGTGATCTGTTTGTGAGCAATGTCCTTTGGTGTTCTGTTTGAGGAACTCACACTTAAATTCATACATGGTATCAAAGCTATTTGACGGCCGCATCCATTGGTGATCCAAATATGAAGCCGATACAACTGCATTTGACTGGTGTTTCCTAAATCTATTGTTTCTGACTACTTTTGGGCCAAGATGACTACTCTATTTTGTTAAAATCATTTTTTCCATTGAGGAACCTCGTTCATTTCACGCGAAAAGGATTCTGGTAGCCCTAGCTACATCATTTTAAAGATCTGGAGGTATACAGCCTTTATTTGCAGTTCTAGCTATTCATCTCTCTGTTTATTACGGTTTATTTAGCTCTCTGGTTTTTATTACTAGATCTATACCTTTCATTTCTACGTATTCTCTTTGTCTCATGACTCTGTGAAATCTGGGCAAATAAGAAACAAAAAGGAAGGATTTTTCTCATGCATATGCTCTTTTCTGCTGTGCCTTAGTGTGATCTTGGAAAATCAGAAACATGGAGGAAAATGTTTAGTTTCTGGCTAAAGCTAACTACAATCCATGTTTTTTGTATGTTCGTGTTGGGTTTTGTGGTTTTTTTTTTGTAGGCAAAAAAGATTTTTTTAAAGCATGCACCCCAAAGCTTCAGTGACTAAAAAAGCAAAAAAACAAAAAAAGCCCTTCCTTTTTTCCAAAAATTACTAACCTTTTAAACTAGCTCACTTGGTCCAAAGTTACTTTTTGAGAATAACGGTCTTGAGTTCAATTCTTTTGTTTTGTTGAGTTACTTTTTAAAAAAGAACATGTAACTTATGTTTTAAAGTTACTTTATGTAAAAGTGTTCTCACCCATTATAAAAAGTGAGTCACTTATAACTCTAAAGTCTCTTTATCTTTTATTTAAGTTACAATTTAGTGGGTAGTTCATAAAGTATGATTGTAAAAGTGACTTTCACTTATTTATAAAAGTGAGTCACATAAAATCCTTTTTTTAAAGTGAGCTAATTAGATTAAGTTTGGAAAGGGGCGGGGGGGGGGGATTTGAATATAACATTATCATTCATTTCCAAACATTCATGCACTTCGTCAGCATCTTCAACAACTTTTCCTCAAAAATCCATAACTTCTTCACCGGAAGTCATTTTCAGAGCTGTTTTTTTTTTTAATCCGCTTAATTTTTCGAGATTGTTCCATTGGAACACTTAGTTTTAACATCTACATCTTCAGTTTCTGTTAAAATGGAAAGTCCTTGGAAAGTTATTCTTGACAACACCGACTACCTCCAATGGTGGTCCTACATTATGGATTTACTTAGAAGTAAAGGTCTTACAGAATACCCTCAGGCCAAGAAACCAAACCTCAAGATGAAGATAAGGCACCCAAATGGGAAAATAGGCAAGGTCAAGCATGTGGGCTGATAGGGATGTCTATTTCTACAGACCTTATATTCCATATCGCAAAACTTAATACTCCTAATGAAGCAATGAAAAACTCACTAAATTTTTTGGAATTAAAAATGAAATTAGAGTCCATCAACTCGAAAATGAGTTTCTTACATTGGACCCCAATAATTTTTCTTCCATTGAAGATTTTTTTTCCAAGTTCAAGACCCTTAGACTTCTCTTGGAAGGTGTTAAGGTTAAGAAAGAAGATGGTAGCCTTATCTATTCCATTCTTACTATGTTGGGACCAACCTACTCTATGTTTGTTTCCACATTCCATTCTACTAGAAAATCATTTATTTCTCAAGGATAAGACTACAAGTCCCACTCTTTTGATGGCTTTTGTGATTCTTTAATAAGAGAACAAGAAAATATCTTATACATTGGTATTCTTAATCTTGAAAACTCTTCTAAGAAAGCCTTAGCTGCCCATCAACAACCAAATTCAAAGAATCTGAAGAAGAAGTATCATAAAAAGAATAGTCCTAAGCCAAACAAGGGTCCTAAGCAATTTCAGTCTCAAAATGAAAAATCATTTCAACAAAATGATAAGGCAAATAAAAACAAAGGGAAGAAGATTGATAGACATTTCCACTTTTGTAATCGAGATGGCCACTTAGAATCCAAATGCTTTAAGAAGATGGAAGCCTTGGAAGCAGCAATGAAGAAGCATAACATCCATTTGGAGCACTCTTCAACTTCATCTTCAGGAATAACACTTTCTGCATGTGGTTTTCAAGCATCTCGATCTAGTTTTGCACTAAATTTATCTTCTTCTTCTCATTCTCATTAGTGGCTCATTGGTTGTAAAGCTTCTTATCACATGGCCAAAAACAAAGCCATGTTTTCTTCTTTAAATGATTGTAACACAAAAAATATATATGTTGGTGATGATAGATCTCTTAGTGTTGTAGGGACTGGAATTGTTCATCTAGACAATGGTCAATTTAATGATGTATTATGTGTTCCAACCTTATCTTGTAACCTTCTATCTGTATATCATATAACTCATTCAGGTGAAGGTAAAATCATTGAATTTTCACGTCACGATGTTGTAATTAAGGACCTACGAGATCGTAGACAAGCTTTAGTTACTAGCATTACTGATGATTCTACAAGGTTCTATAAGTTTAAAAACTTTGGGTCATAAAATCTTCCCTCAGTATTTGTTGCTTATAATGATGAAGTGAGCAAGCTTTGGCATGAGCGATTTGGTCACATAAACTATCGCTCTCTTCAGAATCTATGTAAAGAAAATATGGTGATAGGTCTTCCAATGCTATCTTGCAGAGATGAAGTTTGTTCCAGATGTGTAATCAGAAAACATCATCGGGATACTTTTGAAAAACATGCCTCTTGGCACGCCTCAGCCCCTTTACATCTTGTGCATAGTGATTTATGTGGTCCACTTCAAATTGTTTCATTCTCTGATTACAATTATTTCTTAACTTTCATTGATGATTGCTCCAAATGCACTTGGGTATACTTATTAAAACTCAAGAGTGAAGTATTTAACATGTTATTTGCCTTCAAGGCCTTTGTTGAAAAACAATCTGGACATCAAATTCTTAAGCTAAGATCTAATAATGGAAGAGAATATGTTAAAAACAAATTCATCAAATTTTGCACTGAGAATGGATTTCAAATGCAACATACTATTCCATATACTCCACAACAAAATGGTGTAGCTAAAAGGAAGAATCACACCTTAAAGGAAATAGCTAATTGTATGCTTCAATCTAAAGGACTTAGTCTTAATTTTTGGGTAGAAATAATTAACTGTGCAAATTACATAGTAAATTGCACTCCTACAAAGGTTTTAAAGAATATCACTCCAGAAGAAGCATGGAGCTCAACTAAACCAGATGTAAGTCACTTTTTTGTTTTTGGAAGTGAAGCATGGGCCCATATTCCAGATGAGAAACATAAAGCTTTAGAACCTAAGAGTGAAAAAGTATTTTTGTTGGATATTATGAAGATGTCAAAGGATATCGACTTATTCCACTTAAGTCCAAAAATGCTATCATTAGAAGATATGTAAAGTTTGTTGAAAATATATTGACCTACGAGCCTATTTCGGTGGATGTGCCACCTCTCTCTATCCCTTCTACTTCTGAAAATATTTCTTCTTCAGATGATGACACCGAGGATGACAATCCTCCCCCACCTTCTCATGATCCTCCCTCATCTCCTAAGCTTCCAAATGGGTCCATGCTACTCGGGATGTAGCAAGTGCTCTTGCCGGTGATCCTACAGATCAACGACGTACATGTTCTCAATTCGGTAGAGCCTATTCTTTACTGGCTCAAGCTTCAGCAAATTATGATCCTGACACCTTTGTAGAAGCTTCAAGCCATCCAAATTGGGATGCAGATATGAATGAAGAATATTGTTCATTATTGGCAAATGATACATGGGATCTTATTCCTCTTCCAAAGGGACGAAAACTTGTTAGATGCAAATGGGTTTACAGAACCAAGTATGGACCAGATGGAAAAGTTGATAAACATAAAGCTCATCTTGTTGCTAAGGGTTTTTAACAAGTTGAAGGCATTGACTATACTGAAACCTTCTGCCCTGTTACCAAAATGAACTCTATCCACCTTGTTCTTTCCCTTGCTGCCTCTTTCAAGTGGGAAGTCCATCAGATGGACGTTACATCTGCCTTCTTGCATGGGACTTGCATGAAGAAATATATATGGAACAACCTACTGGATTTATACAAATAGACTATAGCCTTGTATTTCGGCTTAAGAAATCCCTTTATGGTCTTAGGCAAGCCCCTTAAGCTTCGTATGCCAAAATGGATAGCTTTCTTTTCGAAACTAGATTTTCTAGGTGTCATTCTGACAATACTATCTACACAAAGAAAGTGGGAAAGTCTCTTATCATTTTTGTTCTTTATGTTGACAATATTATCCTTACTAGTAGTGATCCAAACCTTATAAACCATGTGAAGTGCAGCCTTAAAAAGAATTTCGAAATGACAGACTTAGGACACTTGCATTATTTTCTTGGTCTTCATGTCTTGTAATCCAAGGTATTTCCCTTTCCCAGTCCAAGTATGCCTATGATCTTCTATTCCATTTTCACATGGAAGACTATAAGCCAGCCCCTTCTCCCTTTCAGTCACTTGTGCTTGATCTGAATTTGATTCTACCTTATACCGTAAACTTGTAGGAAAACTTTTGTATGTAACCCATACTCGTCTTGACCTTACCTTTGATGTTGGCCTTATTTCTCAGTTTATGCAAAACCCACATGAAACTCATTGGAAAGTAGCTAAAAGAATACTTCGTTATGTTCGAGGTACAATTTAGCTTGGGATTCATTATAGTGCAAAATCATCTCCTCTATTGGTTGGTTTCACTAATTCTGATTGGGCTGGTGACCCTAATGATCAAAAGTCTACTGCAGGTTATGTGTTCACTCTTGGTTCAAGACATATTACATGGGCTTGCAAGAAACAAAGTTCCATTTCTATTTCACAGCAGAAGTAGGGTATCATGGTGCTGTAGAAGCTAGTAAGGAAGCCCTGTGGCTTCGTCAGATCCTGTCAGAGTTTGTCTTTCAACAGTAGCATCCGACTACACTTTGTTGTGGTAATCAAAGTGCCATTCAACTATGCAAAGATCCAGTCCAACATCAGCGCAGAAAACAAATTGAACTACACATGCACTTCATCAGAAAGCTCATTCATGACCATTTTCTTGAAGTGCAATATTGTTCAATAGATGATCAAGTTGCACACATCTTTACAAAGGCTCTCACAGAGGCAAAGTTTACTAAACGTCGATTTATGGTTGGAGTTTAGGAAGTTGTCACTAAGGGGGATAGGCTCTAATGCCTCCTTTCTTCTCCTATTGTGTCATATTTGTACATCCTTCAATCCTATCCTAAGTTGTTCTTAAGCAGGGATGTTAGGATATTCCGACACATAGGAAATAGTTAAGTATAACTTGGCCTAGTGTAGAGTTAGGTAAAGTGTGTTTCTTTACTATGTAATTTTGTAACTTACAATCCGATGGTCATGATATGTTCTAGACATGAAGTGATCCAATGGTTCATTCTCTCCTCAGTATTACCGACATTTGATCTGTGGCTTAACACTCGATTGGTCCATGATCTCTATTTAAAGAGCATAGAGGGTCATTTGTAGGGTAACCGTTCACGAGAGAAGCTTATGTAAATTTTCATTCTTTTATTAATAAATTTCCTGAAGTGGCCGTGTTGGCTAAGGCCATGGACTGTTTCCCTCTTTGAGGGTTTTAACCACGTCAAGAATATTGGTGTATTGATCTGTGATCTATTTGTGAGTGGTTTCCTTTGGTGTTCTGTCTGAGGAATGTGCCCTTAAATTCCTACATTGGCTACTATGTTTCTAAATCATTTTAGCTTCCCATCTGATATGATGCTAGAACTGAGCTTCTAGCTAGTTTTGAACAAGACAAAGAAAGTCAAATTTATAAACCCATCCAAGAGTGGCATATAAGGAAGAGGATCATCAAGGCATATATCCCTAATGAGTTCCTTCTCGAATGGTTTTTGAAATCTTTGCATCCAAACATTTATAAGGATGTGTCACTCTCCGAAGTGTTCACTAAAGAACAAGCCATATTTAAAGACGAGTAGTTAGAACTCATATATAATCAATTTGGGTCCCTTTAAAAGATTCTACCTAATTCTCCTTGATCAAAGATCGATCTATCGACATAGAACATAGGACCCCATGCCAACGGAATTGTAGGTTCAATCGATACTAGTATGACTAATCTGTTGAATCAATTGCAGTAGTTTCCTTTACAATCTGCTTCTCCAACATAGGTTTCACCATCAGTGTCTATGCCTTCCCAACCTTTAGAAGTTAATGTTGTCCAATATTAAAATCCCAAAGGAGACCAACAATATGATGGAAAGAAGAAGGGATGTGGTAAGAAGAAAGATAAGGCGAGGAAGGGGAATGTGAACAAACCTAGTAATGATAATGAAGAGGGCAAGAAGGAATAAAAAATGAAAGTACAATTCCCATGCAAGATATGCAATGGGGATCATCTTATCCATATTTTCCCTAAGATTCAAGATTCTCAGTGCTTGTTAGCTCAAAAGGGTTCTTCAAGTTCCAAGGTTGTGTTGACTAACCCTTTTCCCCATGGGCAGCAAATGCTTGGTGGCACTAATGTTGGTAATGGAACCCTCATAAGGGGCAACCAGGATGGGGAATCGACATCGAGTGTATATATGGTGAGGCCTCATGTTGATGTTTCTACAAGATCACATGATTATGGTGAGTCAAAACCTTCTAAGGCTAAGGTTTCTTTCGATATCCTAGAGCCACTCCATATCAAGAGGCTCGCAGTTGAGTCTATACCTTAGATCTCGAAAGGCTCTAAAAAATGGTTGACTATCAATCCTAATGATAGGGACTCTCAGAACTATTCTATTTTCAAAGATTTAGCTCAGAGCCCCTGTGTGATGTGAATGTTAGAGGTGCTCCAATCGTTTCATGCACAAAGGAGTGAATTTCTCACTGCGATCAGAGTAGTATATATGAAGAAGTCTCTTATTATTACATTTGATATGTCAAGTGTTAATAAGAGACTCCCTCATGACATGGATTTCCAGATTAAATCTACATATCAGAAAATGAATATCTTTCGAACTGTAGTTAATGAAGGGGCTTGCAAGTGTGTCATGTCAATGTCATGTTGGAAGGCTATCAAGTCTCCAAAAGATATTCCTTCCCCTACTCTCCTTACTGCATTCGATGGACATTCTCATAGGCCTCATGGAATTCTTACATCCTTTCCCGTATGTGTTGGGGGCAAGGTTGTCAATGTCGAGGTAGCGATAGTTGATTCCAGCCTTGATTATAATCTTTTATTAGGTCGAAATTGGGTTTATGCAATGGATGCCATTGTTTCATCATTGTTTTGCATCATATGCTTCCCTCACGTAAGGAGAATCATTACAATTGATTAAATGGATTATTATCCTAATGATACCAATGCATCTTTTGACTCTACTGTCCTCTTGGTGAAGAATAACAAGTAGCCTGTTGAGAATTATGGAGTTTGAACGTATCCGTCGTTGATGGGTAATTTTGATCTTCCTTCTCCTACCACTCATATTAATTCCATTTCATCTTCCTGGATCAATACTCAAAATGGTTCGTTCAGAACTTATTATTTTTCTGATCCTTGGCCCTTACCCCCCTCTACTACCACATTAGAAGAGGGGCAAGTAGGTGGAATGACATATCTATATCTATAGTAGAAATCATGTACCAATCTATTGTGAATTCTGCAGATTCCAACCCCAATCCTCCTTCATCATAGGATTTGGATGTTGATGTGACTCTGGTCTGGACTATTGACTCTACCTCAGCCATGGATTTCCATGGCATTGTCTTACCATCTAAGGAGGAAATCTTAGAAGAAATGACTAGTGAAAAAATACCATGGGATGATTTTCATCATCAGTCATATTTTCTCCCTGATTTGCATGAAGTTGAATCAAATTTGTCTGGTACTTCTTCAACTGAAAGTGTTCATAAAATTCTAAATCCTTGGGCCCCATCATAGATTTTTGTGGAAGGTAATATGTATAACATCATAGAATCCATTCCGGTGAACATTTCTAGGAGTCCCAATATCATCGGGAATATCTTCATTGGAGTTGCATGTTCCCCTAAAGAAGTCAAGATTTATAACGACCTCTTTAAGGAATTTTGACGTGTTTTCTTGGTCGTATGAAGAAATGTCTGGAATTGATCCATCAATAGTTCAACATGAGATCAATACATATGAAAATGCTAATCCTGTACTGAAAAATCTTCTACTAGTAAATCCTAGGAAAGCTGCAATTATTAAACTTGAGGTTGAAAATCTGCTTGAGGCAGGTTTCATATACCATGTTCCTCTAGCTAAATAGGTCTTGAATCAAGTCCCTATTGATAAAAAGAAAGGAACGATCTGGGTATGCATCAACTTTAGGGATTTGAATAAGGCTTATCCTCAAGTTAATTTCCCCACTCCACTTATTAATCAAATCATTGATGAGTGCGTTGGAAATGAGATTTTTTCCTTCATGGACGTTTTTGAGGATATAATCAAATAACTATCTGTCTTGAAGATCAACACAAGACACCATTTATTTTCCCCTGTGGTACATTTTCATACAAAAAGATTCCTTTTGGCCTAAAAAAATGTTGGAGCTACGTTTCAGCGGGCCATGTCTTATGTTTTCCATGACATCAAGCGCATAATACAAGAATATTTGGATTACCTAACTGCTCGTTGTTGAAAGAGAATATGTTAAACACATACATGGCAGACACATAGGATGAATGATAATCATGATAGTATGTTTATTATTGAAAATGATATACATTTATAGTACATGGTGTGACCCTTGGATTCGTATTCCAAGTGGTCTCTTGGACTCCCTTTGGATTTTCAGCTTCCACACCAACCATTAGAGGATTAGGTGTCCAACATTCCCCACTTTAATCCGAAGGGGTATGTATGAGTTCAAGAAGAGACTTGTAATACAAAACTTGCAAAAATGCATGGCAACACTAGGATGAATATGCTCTTTGAAATTGTTGACACCTAATCTTCATGATTGGGAATTTTATGTAAATAAATAAATTGGGAAGGTGAACAGTCATCGGGAGATGAACTGAAAAATCACTCCCTATTTTATATAACAATGGGTTACCTATGGAATATACACGAATCAATTTTACTGCCTTTGGAGAGTTACCGCCTGGCATGACATGGTATCAGAGCCAGTTCTAAAAATAGTTGTAACTCCTGATCATTTCTGCCACTGCCTCTGTCCTGATCATTGTTGTCGCTACCTCTGTCCAGAGTGCTACTCTGCCTCTGCCTCTGTCGCTCTCTGAGCAGTCAGACCATGCCATAATTTCTTCCTCGCCCTCTCTGGTTAAGGTGGCACGCAGAAGGTTGTCTACCTAACACTGAGGCCGTTATACCTGTGCGTTGAATTACCGTGGTGTGTTGTGCATTTGAAGGACCCACAAATTACATTAAAATGAACGGATTCTTGTAGCTCACCTGCAATTAGTCTCATATTCTGAGCAAGAAAATGCTGAGTTCTGGTCCTCCAGTGCCATCAGGATTCATCATGTAGAATGCCTCGGAATCCCGCACCCATTGAAACAGCCTGCACGATCTCAAATATATTTTCGTCTGTCATAGAGAAACAACCATTTCGACTCGTATGCATCTAGGAGCATCATCACCGTGCCCTCGCTCCACTCATCGTGCTTCACCCAATCCGGCGTCTTCGACAACGTCAACACATCCCCGTTTGCATTGTGATTGTTTTATTATTACTGCTTCCTCCCGGTCTCTGGAGCGGCTTCTCCAAAGAATCAAGCTTGCCCATCCTCCCCCAACTGCTGCCGCTTCCCTTCCCGTTTGCAGGCAGTGTTAAGACTTCCTTTTTGTATGCGTCTTCTTCCCCATGGGACTTGACCTGTATGCAGTCGGAACATAGACGGGTGCCTTTGCTGGCTTGGCTTGGCCTGTATGATGAGAATCGGTGAGGAGGGGGAGAGAAATTAAAAAAAACATAGCAGCGCGGTCGGCGTCGCAGGAACAGGACGAGGACGAGTTGAACCGCATTGAAGTTTCTGGTGGATGTGTTGTTTTTTGGAATGGTGTGACATGGTAGTATTGCACAGTTTTGTTTAAAAAAAAAAATCATTCAAAGCATTTGTGGAGGTGAATAGTAGTATTGCACAGTTTTTTTTTTATCATTTGAATGGTAATGCTGCGTTGAAGCATTAAAGTGATATGTAATATTGAAGTGATATGTACATAATATTTCAATGAAATGTTGATGCTTCTATCAAACATTAGAGATATTTGAAGAAAATATAGTGCATAAGGCTATAACGTAAGGAATTATTTTTTTTATCAGTAGAAGTTATTTATCAGCAGAAGTTTTTTATCAGCAGAAGTATTTTTTACAGAATGAATTCAATCATCTCTATGGTAGGAATAGTTCTCACTGGCAAGGAGAACTATCCTGAATGGTCCTGGATGATAAAACACACCCTCATCTTCAATGAGTTGTGGAAAGGAGTGTGTGTTGAAGAAGGAGACAATGACCCAGTGCAGCCTACATCAGACAAAGAGCTCGTCATTTGGGAAAACAAGAACAGCAAAGTGCATTAATCGCAGCATTTGTAAATGAAGAAGTAAGTCGTCATATTTCATCATATTCAACTGCCTTTGAAGCTTTACAAAAGCTCAAAGAACTCTATGACTCACATTCTGCACTTGAAGTTGTTCAGCTCATGATTAAACTCTTCACTCTTGAACTGAAAAATAATGATCCTCTTGCTCTTGCATCTGAAGTAAAGTCTATAATGCATGATATTAAATCCACTAAGGTCGAGCTGGATATCCCTCTTATTTCTTTTCTCAAGGCACTCTATCCTACCTACTCCAATTATCTTGAGTCTTTACAAGCAAATGGAAATCTTAAAGATATAACCTTTGACTCTCTTGTGAAAAAGTTTGCTGAAAGAGAAAAAGCCTTTGGAAAGAAGACAGCTCCTGAATCTTCTGAAGAGACTATGTGCCTTGCTCATAAAGAAAAGCATCCTGCTGAAGATTCTACAAGAGGAAGAGGTGGACGAAGAGGAAGAGGAAGATACTTCAGAGGCAAGGGGGGCAGACATTCTCAAGGAGAAAAGGCAGATCTGCATTGCATTCGCTGCAAACGAAATGGATCACATGATGCTTCTACATGCAAGCTACCATGGGACAAAATTGAGCAGAAAAGAAACCAACAGAAAGGTAAAACTGATGATACAGATAAAGGTAAAGCACCTGAATCTGCTCACTATATTGAGGCACAATGTAACATTGGAGTAAATGAAGATTTGTTTAATGCTTCACTTGCTTCTTCGAAAAATGATTAGTTTCTTGATTCAGGAGCAACCTATTATATGACTCATAGAAAATATTTTTTTGAAGATTTCACTGACAATGTTGATGGAGCAGTATACTTTGCAGATTAGTCAAAAATCAAGCCATCAGGGCTTGGCACTATCAGGCTTAAACTACCTGGTCTTCCAGACTTTCTTCTGGATCATGTTCTATATCTCCCACAGCTCAAGAGAAACTTGTTGTCCTTGGTCCACATCCATCAGCAAGGTCACTCCATTCATATGTTTGATGGCAAGCTTGAGGTAAGAAAAGCATCTGACCACTCACTTGTCATGAGGGGAATAGAAGAAGAAAGGCTTCTCAAACTGCAAGGAACCTCTGCTCATGCACAACATTTCTCATATATTTCTCATCATGAAGAAGGTACACTTCCATCAAGTTTATTGTGGCATGCTAGATTTGGACATTTAAACTATGACAGTCTCCACTTATTGAAGAAAAATGGTGTTGCTGGTTTGCCTACAATTCCTAGGAAACATAACCAATGTGATGCTTGCATTCTAGGAAAGCATAGCAAATATTCTTTTCATGATTCACATTCAAGAGCACATAGGAAGCTTAAACTCATTCATTCAGATTTATGTGGTCCAATGCCTGTTCCTTCTGCAAATGGAAATAAATATATCATGACATTTATTGATGATTACACCAGAATGTGTTGGGTTTATTTATTGAAGAACAAATCTGATGCTTTTCAAACATTCAAGAATTTTCATAAATGGATTGAAAATGATGCACAATCTCATATTGGGTATATTCGCACTGATAATGGAAAATAATATACATCAAATGAGTTTGAAAACTATCTTCGCCAACATGGGATCAAACATCAAACAACTGTGCCTTATAATCCCCAACAGAATGGTGTAGCTGAAAGAATGAATAGAACAATCTTGAATATGGTACGATCCATGCTTTTCTTCAAAAATGTAAAGATAATGTTTTGGGCTGATGCTATTCTATGTGTTGCATATATAAAGAATAGATGTCCATCTAATGATATAAGAAACAAGAGTCCTTATGAATTGTGGTATGGACATGTTCCTTCGGTAAAACATCTCAGGATCTTTGGTTCCACTTGTTATGCTTTGATACCAAAGGTACATAGAAACAAACATGGTGCTAGAAGTCGTAAGTGTATCTTCCTGGGGTACTCAAACACCTCTAAAGCATACCGCCTCTATGATGAAGTAAATAAAAAGTTTGTTGTATCTAGAGATGTCATTTTTCTTGAATAATCCAAATCTGACAATGTTGTTGAGCGGCAACTTGATCGCTTGGATAGATTCACAAAAACAAAATCATTTCAAGAATTTGATAATCATATTCCACATCTTGAAGGGGGTATTCCTATACTAGAACAACATGTGGAATCCTCTTCTGGAGAACAATCTCCTCTCCATGAAACTCCAACAACAGATGATGCTTTAAGTGATGTAATTGATAGAATTGGGAGACTCAATCTTGATTCAGTCCCAACTCAATCAACAGAGCAGCCTGGACCATCTCAGAAAGGCCCCCCAAAGTGGCTGACAAAGACACTTGAAAGTGTTCATCCTGATGAAATTGGAAAAACAGGAACCAGAAATTCAAACCGACAAGATGGAGGTGATGTAGATGACTCTAATTCACCTGTTGATATGGATGTTACTTATGATTGTGAATTGAACTTGTCTACAGATTTTGAACCAACTTCCTTCAAATAAGTTTCTTCTCATGATGAATAGAAAGAAGCGATGAAAAAGGAGTATGATGCCCTCATAAAGAATGGCACTTGGAAGCTAGTTGATCCTCCATTTGGAACCAAACCAATTGGCTGCAAGTGGGTCTACAAGAACAAATACAAAGCTGATGGCTCACTTGACAAGCACAAAGCTAGGCTTGTGGCAAAAGGTTTTGCACAGAAGGAAGGGGTCGATTATGAGGAAACTTTTTCCCCCACAGCAAAATGGCCCACCATCCGGACACTCTTTGCACTAGCAGCTCAGAACGGTTGGAAAGTCCATCAAATGGATGTAAAAATTGCATTCTTGAATGGAGATATAAAAGAGAATGCTTTTATGTCCCAGCCTGAAGGATTTGCTGTGAAAGGAAATGAACAAAAAGTATGCAAACTTGTGAAGTCCTTGTATGGCCTCAAACAAGCACCGCGAGCCTGGTATGAAAAACTAACTGAGCATCTTCTGAAACTCAACTTCAATCATTTTGATCTTGATGATGCAACTTTATTTGTCAAGAAAGTTGGAAAAACAGTTGTATATCTTGTGGTATATGTAGATGATCTTTTAATGAGAGGGAACAATGAAAGCTACATTGCATCCATAAAGAAGGAATTGGGAAAAAGTTTTGAAATGACTGATTTGGGCTATGTTCATTACTATCTTGGCATTGAAGTAACCCAACATCCAAAATCCATATTTCTTTCTCAAAAGAAATACATTGGAGATTTGTTAAATAGATTTGGCATGACAGAGTGCAATCCTCTTTCTACTCCAATGGAACAAAAATTAAAGCTCATATCTATTGAAGGAAAGGAATTTGAGGATGCAACAAAGTATAGACAGCTTGTAGGAAGTCTCATCTACCTCACTACTACCAGACCAGACATTTCATTTACTGTTGGAATCCTCTCCAGGTTCATGCAAAGGCCTTGTGAGGGACATTGGTCTGCTGCAAAAAGAGTTCTAAGGTACTTGAAGGGAACTCAAGACCTTGGAATCAAGTATACACAGGTGGAAGACTTCAGCTTGATTGGATACTCTGATTCAGACTTCGATGGAGACAAAGAAACTGGGGTATCTACTTCAGGATATGTTATGAGTCTTGGATCAGGAACTGTCTCCTGGAGATCACTAAAACAATTAGTTCCAGCAGATTCCACAACAGAAGCAGAATACGTGGCAGCAGCTGAAGCAACGAAAGAAATTGTGTGGCTCAGGAAAATTCTTGAAGATTTGCAGGTAAAACAAGTACAATCAACTCCAGTCATGATTGATAACACCTCTGCAATAAAGTTGGCAAAGAACCCGAAGTTCCATGATCAAACAAAGCATATCAATACTAAATATCATTTGATTCAACATCATGTTGAGGCCAAAACAATCCATCTCCGTCATTGTTCCACAAATGAGCAAATTGCAGACATCTTCACCAAAGCACTTGGAAGGGAAAAGCTTGAACGATTCAGAATGATGCTTGGACTCACCAACATCCCTTCAGAATAAGGGGGGGAATGTTGACACCTAATCTTCATGATTGGGAATTTTATGTAAATAAATAAATTGGGAAGGTGAATAGTCATCAGGAGATGAACTGAACAATCACTCCCTATTGTATATAACAATGGGTTACCTATGGAATATACACGAATCAGTTTTACTACCTTTGGAGAGTTACTGCCTGACCTGACAGAAATGTTGGTATAAGGGAGGTGGTTTAAGGATGACCACCAACATTGGAATGCTTAGTGTAGTTCCCAAAACTCTTCCAGGTTTGGCAAGATGTTGAGGTCTTCTTCTAGAGGAAGTGCTCCTGATGTTTTGAACCGGGAAACCTTCAATCATGAAGGGAGGTCTCACCCCGCATAAAAGGGAGAACCTAAACCTGAAAAGGGAGGTCTCATCCTATGATGGTTTAAGGATTACCACCAAATCTGGAATGATTAATGCAATTCCTGGAACTCTTCCAAAACTGGAAAGAAGTTGAAGTCTTCTACTAGAGGAAGTGTCCCCAATTCTTTGAAGAGGTATCACCGATTGAAGGCATGCTCAGGGGCATCTTTTTCTATGGATACAACTCTAAATATGGTATGGCAGGTTGTGGCTCAGGCTCGCTTGATGTGGCTTTGAATCTCTTAGATGACCATCACTTCCCCCCCTGTCTAATACAACGTGAGATGATGGAGAAAACTCAACTGCAAGATTGTTCAATACTATAGAACAAGTTCATACATTTGACTGAAATATCTTCTTGGTTGTTGATGCCCATTACCAAGAAGCGATCCATCCAAGATGAATCTTTGTTCTTGTAGGAGGCTTGTTTTTCAAGCATCTGTTCAAAGAATGACTAGTTTTATAACAGTGATTACATGGGCGAAGATCAAAACAATGATCTTTAATATGGCCAACTCAGTCACAATGTTCGCATTTCACAATCTGTTGTTGTTGTTGTGGAAGAGGAGCAGAATCTGGAACAACTGAAGGTGAACTATCATGAAGGAATCTAGCACTCTGAAAATGAATGGGCTTTGAGTAATCTAGAATATGAAAGGACACATCCTTTCCATATCCAAGACTAGTTATGTGCTTGTTGTGGACATGCTCTTCCCAAGGTCTGATGACCGACTTGGGAAGTGTAGACTGAATTTCTGCTTCTGCATGTACAATTGTTTCCTCATTGGGTACTAAATCTGAATGAAATTCAACAATATTGACTTGCTTCTTATGGGGGTATGTTTCATTGTTTTGAACAAAAACAAGTTCAGAATGATGACTATACTTATCTAACTCCTCTTGTTGTAGTTGTGCTTCAAGCTGCAAAAAATCAATCTGTTCTTGTGCATATTGTAGACATGTCTGAATTTTTGAGGGAGAGCCTTTGTTGATGTTTACCTTCCCATCAGCAGTGGAATGTATCAAGGTATTTAATAAATCTAATACATCACTAATTAAAGCCATTTTCACTTACAACAAAACACCATTGAAACAACTCTACCTTTTTTTTTAGGAATGCAAATATTTTGCCTTCAGTTTACTAGAGCCAAACTCCAATGATAACTAATATGCCTCATGATCATGAATCTCATCATTTTTAATCGAACTTGCACCCTCCTCTCATGGATCTTCAACACATATATATAGTAGTTTTGATTGCACCATTCAATTCATAGAAAATTTCAACAAGTAATGACAACAACAAAGGCAATGTGGCTACTCCACGAGCCTAGAGTCCAAGGGCTTCTGACTTGGGATTCTTTTCACCTGAGGGTTGTGGGTAAACTTTCTATGATTCATTTTCAGTATCGTCTGTTTCCTTGGATATTGTTGTCATGTCGCTACTATGTTTAGATGAAGGTCGTTGATTTTCTTCAGAAGAAACCCCAATGTCGCGCAATCTACAAAGCCACCAGGTTTCAAATTGCAGTGATGCCGAAAGCCAAAATAATGAAATTGAAGACAAAATTTTGAGCATGAATCCTGCCATCAATCATTTTGCTTCCAATGGCTATGAACACCATATTTGCAAATATTTCAAGTGGGGTTATTGTAGAAATGGTGAGTTGTGTCGATTCCAGCATGCAGGATCCCAAACGTTGGACAGTTCTGCTGCCAATGGAGCCAGTTCTGATTAGGTTTGCAAATTTTATCAGCGGGGCCACTGCAAAAACAGAAAATCCTATCGCTCCCACAACAATTACATTGGCAAAGGTGAGTTGTGTCCTTCGCAGTTGGCCATGATTCTGAAGCACAAGCTACGTGTGCAATACCTTAAGAGGCTGCTTGATGAGGCTCTATTGGATAGTTTGGAGTAGAGGCTTCTGAAATGGGGGTTTAAAGATGAAGACCCACACTCTATGTATACGGTGTGGTCGCCACAGTTTTCATATCCATAAGAGTAGATTTTCTCGAATTTGAAAATTCTACATCAGAAATGGATGATGAAAAGGGTCTTGGACTTAATATGGATACGAATTCATTGATTCACCTCCCAAATCTCGACCTCTTCTAAAGAACTTGATTTGCAAGAAAGATTAACCCTACCACTTCACAAATATATGCAACTCGACTTCAACAGTTGGATCAATCGATATATATACCTGACCCCTTTACAAATATATGCAACTCAGAAATACTCAAAAATGACTCATCCTCCCTACTAGCTGCTACATGAATATTGATGATATGTATTGGAGCACTCGACAGTCTAATACAAGATTAGGAAATTCTGATGTAGTTTCAATTAGCAGCCCAATCGCATAAGCAGAAACACATACACCACTGTATCACCCAAATCTCAGCTCGATGCAAATTTCTTCTTGATTTTCTGCTTCTCCAAATGCCATCATTCACATTATTGAGAATTTATGTGTTCTCTGCTTTTTGGCTACTGGAAGGATTGATTGAGAGCACCGTAATTAACTCCATGGAATTTCCATCAAGGCATACACTTTGCAGATATTTCAACTAGATTTCAATGCACCAAGCACAACATATGATATGTGGGAAGCTATTAATGGCGGAGGGTGTATTTGGCAGAGCAATGAGTGGAGAGGTCATATGTGGAGAGGCCGGAGGAGATGGCTTGTTTTAATATGGAGAGGCTATGTGGAGAGGATGTATGTGGAGAGGCCAGAGCCAAACAAACCACTGTGACAATAATTCCAAAGGCCTTTGTAATATGATGGCATAGAGGTATTATCACACAGCGTGAGGGAGCGCGACATACATTGAAAAATAAATAGACACTGTAAAATAAAAGGGCGCTACGAGTTAAGAGGGAGCGGATAGTGGTATAGGTATGGAGGCAGCGTTTGGTCGTAATAACTGTGCGCATAGGTGGTTTCACCACAGAGGTGGTTTAATATGGCAGAAGGGCAGTGCAATTTTAGGCCATTCAATCGACTATAAAAACTTTATGCATTCACCATATATGCCATCGACCATCAAAAAGCACTTACCAAATGTCATTAGTATTTGAACCAGTTGACACAAAATGCATATTGTAGTCTTGCAACACCTCTAGGTCAAGATCACAGTCTTTTAATGCACAGGTGGGACGCTCACCACACCAAGGCTTCAACGATTTCAACGATTGTTTGAAGGTTTACTCCAAACAACCTCTACAAGAGTTATTGAGCTAGAGTTTAACTCAGCAATCTTTCCAATCATCGTAGAGGTAATTCAAAAATGCATTGAATGCAGAGGATGGTCTGTCCAAATGCAAAGATTTGACAGAGGACATATTCTGGAGCTGTGAGAATGAGTAGAAAAGTAAAAATAGAGGTTGGCTCAGATCCCAAATGTTCAAGAGTAACGTCTCTATTTCTTATAAAGGTCGTTTGTAACATTTTATTTATTTATTGAGGATAGGTAGCACTGACATGTTCTAGGCACATACGATTTTATGTGATGTCCTTACTGAATTGTAGGCACAACAAGAAATGAAGACCATACCAACTCTATTAAAGGTAGCTCAGATCAAATTCGCAGGGAATAACAACATGCCATTTTTGTTCTTTTCTACCTAATGCATAAATGGTGAGGAAGAAGACTACACTGGCCACACATCATGGCTCTGATACCATGTTAAACACATACATGGCAGACACATAGGATGAATGATAAGAATGAGAGTACATCTATTATTGACATTGATATACATTTATAGTACATGGGGTGATGCTTGGATTCATATTCCAAGTGGTCCCTTGGACTCCCTTTGGCTATTTAGTTTCCACACCAACCCTTAGAGGATTACGTGTCCAACAAAATCGATCATCCAAAACACCTTCGTTTGGTTTTTCAAATATGTCATCACTATAAGATCCGGTTGAACCCTAATAAATGCATTTTCGCTACCCCATCTGATCGTTTATTGGGATTTATTATGTCCAATCAAGGAATTCATGTTGATCCCTTCAAGGTTGAGGCATTACTTTAGTTTCCTCCCCTATTGATGATTCATTAACTTTAGAGTCTCTAAGGAAAAGTTAATTTCTTAAGGAGATTTATCGTAAATTATACCAAGATTATGAAAGGATTTATGCGGTTACTGATGAAAGGAGTTCCATTTGTTTGGGACATTTTCACTGAGTGCTCCTTCGATGCCTTGAAAAGGAATTCACCTCAGCTCCTCTTTTGATTCCACACGATTATAACAAGGATTTCCTCTTATATCTCGTTATGGCATAATCAACCATTGGTATGGTTCTGGTTTAGGAAGAGAATGCTCTTAGAGAGCATGTGATTTATTATTTGAGCGGAGGTTTATTTGGTCATGAACTTAGGTATTATCATAAAGAAAAATTGGCTTTGACAGCAGCTCATGCTATCCAGCGGCTCCTTCATTATATTCTACTTAAAAAAAAATGAGTTGCCTAATGTTGACCCATTTCTGTTTGTCCTCAGTAGGTGAGTGATTAGGGGAAAGTATTGTAAATAGATTTTCATCTTATAGGAATTCGATCTTGAATTTATGTCAGCCAAGTCTAAAAACTATTTAGAATTCATGGAATTGATTTCAAAGTTGCCTTAGGAAGAGGATGTTGTTTATGAAGAGTCATTTCCTGATGAACATCTCTTCCTAATCTCTTCATAGGATCCTTGGTATGGAGACATCATAGTATATCTATAGACATCGAAGTTCCCTTGGACTTTTTTTGAAGGATGAATGTAGAAAATTGCATCAGCTAGCTAAAAAGTATATTATTATCGGTGACACTTTGTATCGCCATGGGATTGACACAATCCTTAGGTGTTGTTTAACCTTAGAGGAAGTTGAGTTTGTTCTTAATGAATGTCATAGTGGAGCTTGTGGAGGTCATTTATCTGGGCTTGCTACAACCCAATAAATCTTGCGTACAGGCTATTTTTGTCCCTTAATTTTTAAGGATTGCATGGAAGTGGTCAAGAAGTGCAATCCTTGTCACGTATATACTCGAAAAATGCACACTCATCCAGCTCTAATTTTCCCCATAATCACTATCGGTGCTTTCACAAAGTGGGGTATTGATTTTATGACTTGTAACCTAGCTTCGGCTAAGGGTCACAAGTAAATTATTGTAGTAGCAGGCTACTTCATGAAGTGGTTCAAATGTATGCCTACTTTCAATAACAATGGTGAGACAACAACTCCTTTCCTATTCAACCAAATCATTTAATATTTTGGTATTCTAAGGGAGATAGTCACTAATCATGAAAACCATTTTCAGAATAATATGATGTTTGAGTTGCCTTTAAAATTGGGATTTCGGAAGGAGAATTCGTCTTCGTACTATCCTCAAGCTAATGGTCAAGTTGAAGCTGTCAACAAATCCCTCAAAACAATCCTAAAAAGGAAAATCAATAAAGCTAAATACAATTGCCACATCATGCTATATCCTATGCTTTGGGCATACCGAATGTCTGTTAAGACCGCCACGACTTTTACTCCTTTTCAACTAGTTTATGGTTTGGAATCAATATTCCCTGTGGAATGTGAGATCCCATCTCTTAAAGTAGCGATGTAACTTCTTCTAGACACATCTAGTCTTGAAGAATGCCTTATTCATTTGGAACATCTTGGTGAGTAGCTTCGGGATGCAACCACAACGAATGAAGCTCATAAAAAGAGAGTAAAGGTCCACTATGACAAGACTGTGTTCTCTGAAGGTGACCTTGTCCTGGACTATGACCAAGATAAGAACACCTTGGGGGTAGGCAAGTTCAAACCCATGTGGTATTGTCCTTTAATCATAAGTGAAAATTAGTTGGTTGAATTTTATGGAAATGTGCTGTCGGAGCCCAGAAATGGGCTCTATCTTAAAAAGTATTATGCTAAGGTTGTTTCCTAGCATTTTATTTGTTTTGTAAATAATGTATATAGTTTTTTGTTTGTGTCTATGGGTCTCTCGTGGCGATGATGATAATTTTGATCTGCTTTGGCAGGTTTCGATGGGCAGTTTGGTGTATCTAGGATTCGTGGATGGTGTTAGTAGACATACTCGAAACTTATCTTCTACCTCTTGGGTAATATATTATGCATCTGGTTAGTTGTTAGCCTCAAGAGGTATATGTATTGGTCCTGCATCCAAAAATATGGTTGAATATAGTGTTGTCATAAATTTACTATCTAAAGCAATACCTTTTGGTATTGAATCGTTAGTGGTTTATTTGCATTTAGAGTTGGTGGTGTCTCAATTAAATAACATATATTGTATGAGTTATTACATCACCAATTTATAAGAGTGATATTATTATAAATATCATTTAATTTTATAACTTTTATTCATATTCCACGACCAAAAAATTAATTTACTGATTCTATAGCTAATCAAGAAATAAATTGGCACATTAATCATTCATCAAGTTAAAATAAAAAATATCATAAAATCATCTTTGTATATGATCAAGTAATCACAAAACCATCTGTATATACATAAGAATAATATGTCCAAAATATTACAAAATGTGGACAAATGTCTTGCAAAAGTAGGGGTTAAGCCTGATCATGTCCATAAAAAGATCAGTCATCTAATCTAAGTCTGTGGGTCCTTCCCTATCTGAACGTCACAAAAGAATATGATGGCATTCATGACCCGTCAAAAGAGCTACACCCACTCTCATGGTACTCCTACCACTCGCCTCTGAATGGCCTCAAGGAGATCCTCTATGGCTACCATGGGAACCTGGCAAGTCAAACTCTCCAAGTTCCTCTGAACTGTGTGGAGGACTCTCTCACTCTTTGTTGTTGCTCTCTTTGCATCTCTACCATGACACGTATACATAGGTACACCCTCAGGTCTCACTGGTCCAACATCTTCATCATGATCAAATAATCTGGTAAGTTTTTTGTTTCACGGAAAAAAAATAATTTTAACCTCTTAAGATCATATTTAAAATCTAAAAAAATCAAATAACATAAAAATTGTAAATTTTTTTACCCATGTCTCCCAATGCAGCGCCCTCAGGGAGTGTCAGATCCGAGTACTCTCAGTAATCTATGTCTGCATAGGGGTAGTCATTTATATCTATGGCTTGTTCCTCCCACCAGAGGAAGAACTTGTCATCAAGTGTTTCTCACGTGACTTCGCCTCTGCCAAGTCGCTTGATCAAGTCTACCCATCTAGCCATCTTTGGATCCCTGGGATTTCTAATGGTTGTAGACGCTCTGGGTCGTAGTTTTGTTGATCTCTCAAAGAAAAAGGAACAAACTATGCTCCCATAGCCAAAATTCTTTGCTTTCCCTCATCTCACTGAAGATAGTTGCTTCTTCATGCAGGCCAAGAGCCTTGTGCATGAATAAAATACTTTCAAATGAAGGCACTCTACTGCTAATAACATCACAAATCAAAAATCCTGATGTAATGTTGTTGAGCCTGCTACCCTAACAATGGTAAAGAGGATAATTTTAATCGGTAGGCTCCTTATAATTTTTATCAGAATCTATGATCCGACCTTGTCTATCCTTGGTGTGCAGTAGAGATCTATGTAATGTGATTCATTCAAGCCTCCTCAAGCCCTCTCTTTCAAATCAACTGTGTCCCCTCTTTGATAAAGTCCTATGATGAAGTAAATATCTTCCACATCAATCTATAATGGAATTTGATCAATCATAAATACCTATTTCTCTAGATCCCAATAATGAAAAAGGATTTCCAACAATCGAGTTTGGGTTTTCATAGTTGACATCATGAAAAACTTGAGCAATCCACATCCTCTTAGTGCATTGAATTCCATTGGATCATTTAAAACCTAATTGTCAACATCACTATGATCCCTCTATTTCCAAACAATTGACATCCTACAAATTTAAGAGAATTCATCCATTAGAATTTGAAATTTTCAAACTTCTCTAAGCGTACGCAAATTTATTAAACGATAGTCGCGTGCACACGCGGATTTTCTTTTTGAAACCTGCATGTAGGGTTTTCTATACCTGGATTCAAAAGAGCTGACCCACGTACATTTATAGGAAAATTTTAAAAACAAAATTCCTATGATAAAAATAGATTGATTTTATTCAAATTGTGCTAAAATGGATGGCATTACAGATTTAGAATTACCTGGAAGCCTTTGGTTGATGAATGGCTTGAGGCATATCATGAAATGGAGTTGCCCAAGTTTTCTCCCAAGCTCTCAAGCTCTCAAAACTTGCAAGTTAAAATGATTTTTTGGTGAGTTGAAATGTCTTTTCATATTAAAACTTTAAAACCCACTTTTATAAATTTCATAATTTTAAAACTTTATTATTTCATGAACATTTTAATTTTTGTCTTCAAGTGTTGGGGGAGGTTGTTTTCCAGTTTAAATGAAGACGTTGTGACATTTTTTCAACACTTCGAATCCATGATCCCATACCTATCATGGTAGGTATCATTTTTAATTTCCATATAAGTTAGGACATATCACTTTGTCCATTGCATTATACAACTTAACCTCATACTACGTTAATTTTCCATATGGTTGACCACGTTATGTTGCAGTTTTCAAACCACTTTCACTGGTTGTGTTATAAAATCATAACATAGTGATAGATTCATTCCTTACATGGTCTTACTAATTATATCCTCGATAGCATATGTTTCCCATGCTGCAAGAATTGTTAGGCTTGGCAGTCCTCTTTAGTCCTGCCATGACTTTGTGATGAAGCCTCATTCCTTTCCTTCTTCACTATCACTATACCCTAGAGGCTTCCATGTGTTAATTTGTACTTCTGCATTGCATATTGACTACTTCTACCTTCTTGGCCTTAAGCTGAATTCATTTGGACTCATGTATAAGCCACTTTTTACTATGACTTTTCTGCAAGTTGAAACCATGCATTCATTAGCCTCGGCAACTTGATACCCTTTATCCATGGAAAGAACATTCTTTTGAGTGTCGACGACCAGTATTTTCCACCTTGCATTGAGCATAGGAATGTTCCACTCCCAAGAACTAGTGCATCTACCTTTAACACTTGTTCTTTCCACTGTACTATAGGCATTATTTTACTTTTTTTCATGCTTTAAATATGAAAAAGACAAAAAAATTATATATTCCAAAAATAGCGGGAATGAGACATTTACTTCCATATTTGATGGCAGCAAGAGTTAGTTATGTCTCCCTTGAACAAAGCACTCAAAATAATTTTTTCCTCTAGTGGGATGGGACTTAGTTTGACTTTAGGAGAGCCATAACCTTATTCTTGAGTTAGTCCTCCTCTAGTTGGTTATCCCTTCCAATCGTATGGAGAGTTTGTTAATGCCTCTTGCATTGAAAACTTATACAAAATTATTTTATGCTGCCATAGAGTCACTTATGAGTCGTGATTTTGTTCAAGGGAGTCAACCTGTATCGCCCATTCTCTGGTGTCCCTTGACTCATTTTCAGTTGGCCATACTCGACCTGTCAAGTTATCTTCATTACCACATCAGTTATTTATTCCATTTCTTGTGTTGGTTAAGAAAGTATCCATTGACTTCTTACTGACGAGTCTACTCTTATCGACTATGACAAATTTCTCTAAGATTAGGCCTAGAGCCGCACCCTCGCCCTATTTACCTCATTAATAGGTGACCTTGTGCTCAGCATCGATCAGTATCATGGGTCTTTGACTGAGTGGGTTACCTTGTGTTCGACATCATCTTACATTATCACACATTGGGATTCATGCAGTACCTTGGTTTCCATTTGACCCTATTGGTGGATTCCTCCCCTCTGTGTCAAATTTCATTATTGGGTGGTTCAGAGGGCTTCTATCATGTGGTAGCCACATCTTGTGTATGTGATAAATGTACTTCAGAATGGTTACTTCATCTGTCATCGTCCAAGTTCTTATAAATTATTGGCCTGCAGGTTACAATCGTGCTGGTTGATGTGGGATGCCTTAATGCCTTCCTTCCAACAGATATTTTCCCATCAACTCCAGCTCATTTCTATGGGAACAAGATCTAGTGTCATATTTTCAGTACCTTAGGGTTTATAGTCATCAGTGGCAGACTCCTTCGGTATCGACAGTGAGAATACATCAATGTCTCTTGATTGATAGATTATCTCAAGTGTTCGACTTCAACACATTTATTCACACTTGTTAGATTGTACTAGGGTACCTTGACTCTCATCATCATTATTGGTGAGTCGTCTGGTGTTTGTTAATGGTATACATCAATGACTGGTAATCAAATGATTTCTCACATGGTCAATATCAAATCATTTATTCCCATAGTGTAGAAATGTACCATCTGTGGTCGGTGAAGACCTTAGGTTGTGTCAGCATCTTGGTTCACTTGTTAGCTCCTTTAGTTTTCTGCTAGTGTTACCAGCCATCCTTATATGTTGCAGTTCATCACAGCAACATCCTATATGTTGACACCCGAGCTTATGTAGTACCACTATTCCACCTATATGACTTGGTATTGTTATGAGTATCGGTTATAGAACATTAATGATCACAAATTCTTTGAGCATCATTGATAAAAATTTCTTCTATAAGTGATATTGAGACATATCTCCATTGTTTCCTTTGAGGCTATGATCACATGATCTACTATGTATTCTTCTGTATTCCTTGTACACTTATGTATACATGATGGATCTACTTTTTACTTGATCAGTGGACATTATTTACTATCTGTAAGCATGGGTATGCCCGCCTCAGACATGAGTCATTTTTCTAATTCCTTCTATAGGTATTCAGTGACCTAGAATCTGGTGATCTCCTCTAGGGTCCTCAAATGATCTATCTTTATAACTAATACATTTCGGCCATCATCTACCCCTTCTGACCTCATATATTAGGGTGAATTTGTTATAGCATCATTCAACACTCCTTTAGTTCAGGTGCTTTGATATGGACTTAGGCAGCCCTTTCCCATTCATACTTGATCACTTATTAAAAAACTATATTTTTAATTCCATACGCAACTCTAGCATTTAGAAAGCATGTACACATGTGGGTAATATAATACAGATCCCACTTATATGATTTACTATATATATATATATCTATATATATATATATATATATATATATATATATATATATATATAGATCCTATTCTTCTGGCAGGGTTTACGGGTTTCAGTGAAATCCCACCTACAAGAGCCCGTGGCCTAACTGAATCAAATAATTTTTAATCGCATTGATACACCTCATGGGAAGGGCTAATGGGGAAGGAGATATGACACCGACATTATAGTCCTTTTTTTCCCCAGATCAAGTCTCGTTTTCCCTGTGCTTCCTACACTCCCAGTCATAGGAAACCCTTGTTTCCTTGCATAGATGTCCATCCTTCATTATATGGCATCCTTTTACACATTCGTGAGAGGTGATATTTGAGGCTTGGGTTGGATGGATCCAGAGGAAGGTTTCGTTGGTGACGTGGTTGGATCTAGTTGTAACTATCCACTAGTATTTGCTGATATCAATAAAGAAGCTCTATCTCATTCTTGATATGTTATGATCTCATGTTTTTTTTACAATTCATGTGTAATATATCATGATTTATATGTTTATGCTTGATGATCTAACATGTTTATTATGCATGCACTTTGAACTACTTTTTATAGATATGCTTCTCTGTACTATCTTACAGGTCTGAACATTTTGGAGGAAGCAGAGGGTTTGGACCCTACAGGATCGACATCAAACATGGGACCTACGGGTAATCCTCTCAAACCCAAATTTGGTAGTTTATATAGTTTTCTTGCTTGAATGCATGCTTCTTGTTGATAGTCTGCCTTTGATATGTTGAGGTTGTCAACCCTTACCTTAGGGAATTTTTCCTGCCAACACAGCTGACAAGGCCAATTTCTCCACGTGTGCATATTTTACTTCATTTTTCGTAATATTTCTGGTCAAATAATATATCATATGCTCATCATTCAACTCGTCTTCATAAACTAAAACCATGCCAATGGTGACATCAGATGCAGCTAAATACACAAATTAGTCTCGATGATAATCGGGGGGATGCAATGACGATGTATGAGTTAAAGCGTATTTGAGTGCATCAAAATATTATTGAGAAACTTCATCCCATGTAAATCAGATTCCCTTTTTCAATAGTCAAGTAAAACCTTTAGTTAGCTTAGTATAGTTCTAGATGAATCAATGTAAAAAGTTTTCTTTCCCTTGCATACTTTGGAGTTGGTGGAGATAGGAAGGAGGAAAACTCAAAATTGTTGGCATTATGATGCACGTGTTGCCCTTGATGGAAAATCACTTGTAACAGAACAAGTATATGGTAACTAGATGAATCCACAGGTCAATTCAGAGGTGATAGAATGATGAAACAAAATACCAAAATGATGGGTCAAAGGTTTACAAATCACAATGAGAAGTTTGATATGGGGAGATTGTTGGCATTATGAATTAGGTGTTGTCCTTGATGGAAACCTACCTGATGAGTTGTCCTTGATGACAACCTATTTGATGAATGGAATCCTACTTGATAATTTTTCTATTGATGAAAATATACCTCTTAAATAGGATGTCTTTACAAATTTGTCAAAATGCATGGAACTTCAATGAAATCAGTTCAAAGGAATGATAAAGTTGGAGGATGTGTTTACAAATGTGACAGAATGCATGACAATTCAGAGGAATTAGTTCATAGGAATGATAAAGTTGGAATTTCAAGAACTATATGTGGGTTTTGTTAATTCAAGTCACGTATGCATGCAAGTTTAGTGAAGAAAAGTCATGTATGGTTTTTACACCATGCTATTCTAAATACCATGGGTCCCTATCATGATATTGGTCCATAGTAAAGAGTGCGATAATGAATATTGATCCCGTCAAAGAATACTATCAGCACAACTATGGTTTTGACACGTGGTATTGGATAAGGGTTGAACTATATAAAGAGGTGAAGATCAAAGTGCTCGGGGTGCAAGTGATGAACATCTTATGAAGAGTTATATAATAATAAAAAAATACGCATGTTATGGGTTTTCGATACTTTTATTGATCTAAACTAAATATGCACCTGAGAGTTTGATGATGGATGAGATCCAATAGATCTCAAATAATTATGCACTAATGAATACAATGATGGATTAGGATCATGAGACCTGAAATGACTTTTCATTGTATGATATACTCATGGTGTTGAAAAGTGTGCAACAAGAAATGCTAAATTTAGGAAGTGGTAAAAATAGAACTGCTAAAAATAGCACCTCTAAAAATAGCAGTTTTGCCACCATGGGTGAGACATGAAACTACTAAAAATAGCATCTTCTAAAAATAGAAGTTCTGGGTCCCTTCCTATTTATAACAGTCCCTGGTATATCTATAGGAAGTAAATTCAAATTTGGTCTTACCCGCAATTTGGAATATTAATTAATTGATTCTCTATGAGTTAATTAGTTAAACAAAAGCAAACTTGAAGTCTTTGTGAGAACATGCAATTATTTCTCCACTAATTGGGGAATGTGTCCTTGATTTACTCCACTGATTGAGGAATTAAGGATGAGTTCTATATTGAGAGGATCAGTTGACTTAGTTTAACTTAGTCAAGTTCAGTTAGATTAATTTAACAAGTTGTTAAATTAATGAGATATAGTTTGTTGATGCTTGCATGCATGTGACAACTATTATTTTCAAATAACTGTGTATTCACTCATGGATAACTGATGCATGTCAGTTCAGACAGAGACCCAGTTGAGATCAGAGAAGGGACAGTGTACTATCAGTTGGATGAATTTTTTTCCTATAAAGGAAGCTCATCCATGATGAGGATTTATCTCCTTCAGGTTTGTGCAGTTAGATCAGAGGTTAGTGAGTGTGTGAAGAGGCCAATTCACATAGGTGGCAGCACTGGACCCTAAGGAAAAATACACAAGGAAATAGGAGGCTTGGAGGGCAGAGGAGAAGGTTTTTGAGAAGCCTTTAACTATCTATCAGTAGCAGAGGGATTGTACTGAGAGCTGGATAACTTTTGAGCTAAGGCGTTGTGTAATCCAGACTATATTTCCACTTGTACGATAATACAGAGATGGGGTTTTAGGCAGGTGCTTTCCCCGGGTAAATTCTTCTGTGTTATGTGTGATTGATTCCTTCTTATCAGTTATATGTGTTCTTCTTGATGTTGCTCATGGTTGATTAATCTTCTGCTAAATTAGTTGTAGAAGTAGATCTAGTATTATGCTTTAGTACATTGCATATATCAGTTTGATCTTCAGGTGGTGAAATTTCTACATGGTATCAAAGCTAGCTAATTTGTAGAAAAATTGTACAAAAATTCTACATGGTATCAGAGCTAGCTGATTTGTAGAAAAATTCTACAGAATTCTACACATAGATTGACTAGATCTAAGTACTGATGCATGTTTTTATCTTTGAATATTATGATCTGGGTCTTTATGAAGTTATGAAGAGGTGCACAATTTTAGGTCAAAATTTGCAGATCTATACGCTGGTTGGTTTAAGGAAAAGCACGTATACACATGGGTTCACTTCTACAAAGTCACATATATAAAGTATGGGTTTTGTTCATAAATGACTGATCAACCATATTAGTGTTGTTGTTTACCTGCTATCTGTCAATGATGTCCTCATGTTGATCTGGGTTGAGTGATAATGTCTGAAGTAGAAATGAATGAATGATGAAGTTGAATATGGTTATGGATTGACTGTAGAATGTTAATATTACTTGTTGATTATGATTGAAGATCAGAGATAGTTTCGTGATTGGTTCAGAGTGTTGTAGTAGATCTGAGTATGACTCAGTATTCTTTTCAAAATTGCAGTAGTCAAGTTTTTAGTTTTCAGTATTTTAAGATCTGTATGCGGGTTTCTCTACAGAAAAGTGCGTATGCATGCGGGTTGCCTTAAGTGAAGTAGCGTATGCATTTTGGCATTTGAATGATCAAGACTGCAGTTGATATTTTGTGTTGATGTAGTGTTCTAGGTTTAGTTTTGTGTACTCATTACATTGATATGACTATTCTAGTTGATTGGTTGAGTTTTGATTAAGTGTTATTTGATTGGGTTTTGAGTGAATGGTTGGTTCAATTGTATCAGAAATTGATGATTGGGTTTCAGTGAATGGTTGATTCAATTGTACCATAAATTGATGATTGGGTTTTAGTGAATGGTTGATTCAGTTGTATCAACAATTGATGATTAGGTTTAAGTGATTGGTTGATTCAGTTGTATCAGAAATTGATGACTGGGTTTCATTGATTGATTGCTTCAGTTGTGTCATAGGTTTCAATGAATGATTGATTCAATTGTGTCAGGAGTTCTAGTGATTGGTTGATGAGTATGTTACATTGATGTGTTACAGTTTGATTATTTATATTGAGCTTAAGTGTTGATAATGGGTCTAGTCTAAAAATTTGATGAAATGTGGCCTACAAGTTATGATGTGTGTAAGCAGGTGGATCTAGTGTGAAAATTTATGAAACGTAGTCCATGGATGTTGCTGAGGGTTGTAGCCTTTAGATAGGAAGTCGAAGCTTCCTTCCATTAGTAGCTAGTGATCAAATCAGGGGGTTGGAGCTCCCTTCGAGTAGCAGTTGGAAAATGAGTGAAGGTTGTAGCCTTCTGCAGGTTGGTGCCTATGTACTGGTACAAGTTTGCGCGAGCACAAGAACGTGGGGGTTGGAGCTCCCTTACAATAGGAGCTAAAGAATGAACAAAGTTTATAACCTTTTGCAGGTGGGTGCATGCATACTGGTATGAGTCTGCACCAATACAAGATTCTAAAATGATTTTTCTTTATATTTAAGAAGACAGAGATGACATCAGCAGGTGGTTTTTTACTACATTGGGTTTCCACCTTAAATCTTGGTGTTCATGTGTGTTACTTATGTGTGATGGTTTATCTTATTCTTACAACACATGGTTACTATTTATCTAATGTTTACTAAAGTACTGATGCACTGGCTGAACACCAACATATGATGAATTAACTAAATCATAAGTTTACTGCATGTACACTAGTTCTCTTAAGAATAGTCATGTACACACATGGGTTCCTTTCAGTAAAGTCATGTATATAAATCATAATATGAAATTAAAAAGTTATTGATTTGAAAATACTGATTCACCCCCCCCTCCATCAGTGTTTTTCCCCACAATTGAAACTAGAGCAGGTCCATTGGAAGAAGCTTGATCACTTGAAGGAGATCCCTCGAGACAATGGGAAATAAGAAAAAGAAGAAAGCACCGCAAAAGAAAAAGAAATATCAAAGAGAAAATGACAATGTTAAAGATGATTAGCTATTGGGTGGAAGAAAATTTTTAGATTCAGGATTACCTCAGAATGAAGATGAACAAGCATAAGAACTATCAGGTATTGATTTTTGGTCCTCTAGTGACACCTTTCTCTTTCCTTGCAATTTCGAAGATAATGAATATGACAGTGAAACAACTAAATTTTCTCTTATGGGTGAAAGTGAAAGAAATCTAATAGAAGTGGAAGTTAAAAAAGCTCACAGATAAAATTAGATATAAACAAGATCTATTTGATAAAAGGGAATGTACCTACAAAGAATAGGTTACCAGGTTAAAAACTCAGTTGGAGGAAGGAAACAAAATAAGGAAGTAGTACAAGGAAAAGGAAGATCAATGTCAAAGGCTGCAGGATGAAGTAACATCATTGAGAAATCAAGTGAATGAAAAGGATACAACAACCAAGGAACTTAACGAAAGAACCAATTACTGTGAAAGTCTTGAAGCTAAGGTTGTCTCTCTAAAAGAAGATCTTGAAAAATCAAATAAGAAGAATGAAGAACTACTTCAAGAATTTGAAGAACAAGAAAATGAGATTCTCAAATTAAAAAAACAAATGGAGGAAGGAAGAAAGGTTGAAGAAATCATGAAGAAGCAGTATCTAGAAATGGAAGAGAAATATCAGGTTGAGGTAAATATCCAAAAAGGTAAATTAGAATAAAACGATAAACTTTTGCAATTTCAAGATAGTACTAAGATTTTGGATAATATTCTCAGTAGACAAATATCTCCTACCATAAAATATGGTCTTGGTTTTCATGAAACTCTTAAAGGTGAATCTAGCACACAAGCTAAGGCAATGAATTCTAATGAAAAATATGAAATGCTCAACAAGGAGATAAGAAGTCAACCCCATCAACAACCAAGGAAACAAAGTCTTCAAAGAAAATCATTTACTGCTAACTATAGAAGTGTTAATCAATTATTTCCTCTAATCAATAATGTTGAATGTTCTATATGTCATATTTTTGGACAATTAGGTGCAAAAATAGAATGTTTCAAGCTAATAATTGTCTCACAGAAAGATCATCAGCTTCTAGGTACTTTAAGGGATATTGCTTTTCTTGCAATATGTTTGGTCACAAATCCATTGATTTCTATAGAAGAAATATGAAACAGATAAGATGGTATGCTTGTAACAAGTTTGGGCATGTAGAAAAAGAATGAAGCAACAAGTCTATGGATTGCCGTAGACAATATGGTAAGAAACCAAATAAGAATATTGACATCGTAAAATCTAAAAATGATGGATCCACTAATAAGAAATAAAACGAAGATCAGATAAGGCGTGGTCTTCCTCTTTGCTCATTCGAAGATGAATATGAATGGTACATAGACAATGGATGTTCTCATCACATGACTGGGGACAAGAGTATAATGGAGTCTCTCATGAAGAACCATTATTGTAATGGTTTCTTGGAATTATTGTTTCAACAAAAGTTCAACGACCAGGTACAGTCAAAACATCCTTAGGGGGAGCTGAAAGTGTGAAATTTCAGCATTCCACTTTCCATATGTGGATCTTATGAATACAAGTCACATGTATACGCAAGTTTGAAACTGCACAATCATGTATATGTTGGTTTGATGAAGAAACAATGGGACAGACTCCCAGAAAGGGTCTAATATGGTTCAGCCAATTATCAGTTGTCTTTACTGTTTTGATGGATGATGATTACAATCTGTTGATACTATTTATAAGTTCTTTTGGCCCTCATAAGTTTTTCATGACTTGATGTATAACTAGTTGATGATGATGCCTTGATGATTCTTACTAATATATGAAATGATCTGATCTGACAGTGAACAGTAGGCATAGGTTCAGGGGGAGCATTTTCTATGGTTCTAATAATGTATTGTTGCCATTATGTTTTCTTTAGAAGTCCTTGATACATAATGATGCTTATGAATGATGATGATTCTTATGTTGCCAAAGTGTTTAAATGATGAATCATACTATGTTGTGGTCATAGGTTTCCTATGATGAAATCACAGATGATACTTATATTGCTTGAGCCACATAGTTGTTTTGATGCTTCTGATAATATTATGGATGATTCTTTTGATGATTCATATAGTTATGTTACTTACATGGTGATCTTCATAAGTTCAAGGAGAAGAGCAAAGCTTCAGTACACAACTTCATTATTTGATGATGATAAGTGTCAATCATTTATTTTATGGTGTTGTCATCATGCCTTCACATATGCATAAATTTCATATGGTGTAGTTATGGATGAGGATTCCTATAGTTCTTGGCTCTCACATGGTATATTATTTAAGAATTGCTTCTCTTGATTGTATCAACAAAGTTTGACAAGTGACTGTGAGCTCATGGTTTTATTTTCACATTGATGAGAATATAGATACATATTGCTATCTCTATGATGGATACAATACAGATAAGGATCACATGGATGATTACTTAAATTTTATATTGGTAAATGATGTTTGTATAAAATATCTTCCTGTCTGAAGAAAATTTCCCAAGAGAATGGTCTTATTGAAGGTTTTCATGAAGACATGGCTATTTGGAGACATGGCTTACTTAGTCACCTAATTATGATGATAAGGAATGAAGAATACTTCTTACTTTATCATGATAGTCTTGGTTCTCACATATGTTGATTATCATTGTTGATGCTTATCAAATGTTGGATGGTAGAAAACTATCTAATGATGATGTTGTGGTCATGGATGATGACTATGGTTCTTTCAAATGTATATGATATGATGTGAATGGTTTTGTGAAGGTATAGGTATTCTTGCTTGCAGATATGGCATATGCTTAGTTGATTAATGAAAGGCTATGTTTTTTATGAACATAGATAACGGCTTTTTCTACCAAAGAAAAAGAGCAAGTTGAAATTGATAAGGTCAAGAGGATGAAGTTGATAGCAGATATATATATAAATCTATATGCGACACACTCAGTCATAGGTTGATGATATTAAAGCTACATTCTCCTTTCTTGCGAATTGATGATGACCATATATAGATTTTTGTTCTTGTGCTACTGACAGTTGCTTATGGTGCAAATCATATATGGTGTATGATAGTTGCTGATAAATATCATGATCTTTTTTAGGTATTTGGTCTTTCTTATAAATATCATGTATATAATTTGATGTAAAGTTCATGTAAATACCTATGATGTACTCATTCTAAAATTCAGCCATGCATGAACTATTGTGGTTAAGCCTTTTTGGTCTTATGATGAATTTTCAAACCCCACTATGTTTGGGAAGTTGATGCAATAATGATGTCAAATATGTATCCCTGCTTGGATGGGTGATTGATCTATGTTTTTAGTGATAGGACAAGTTCTATCAGTCATAGAGTCATGTACTACATTGTACATGTGTCAGAGATTTTAGCATGTGCTCAGGGAGAGCATGATCAGAGAATTCATCATGTGCTCAGGGGGAGAATGATCAGAGAGTTCAGCATGTGCTCAGAAGGAGCATGGTCAATATTCATATTCAACAGCTCAGATATGGAAGTATTCATTCAACATTGGTCAACACTTTTCCCTTTATGTCAAAGGGGGAGAGTAACTTGGTGTTTGGAAAGTAGCTTAATGTTTTGAAAAGCTTGGTGCTTGGCTTGATTTTATTTATAGGTTGTGGTGACCAAACACCAAAGTGGTTGCTATCAAGTCCAAAAGGGGAGATTGTTGGAATCATGATGCATGTGTTGTCCTTGAAGGAAACTCACTTGTAACAGAACAAGTATATGGTAACTAGATGAATCCACGGGTCAATTTAGAGGTGATAGAATGATGAAACAAAATACCAAAATGATGGGTCAAAGGTTTACAAATCAGAATCAAAAATTTGATATGGGGAGATTATTGGCATTATGAATTAGGTATTGTCCTTGATGGCAACCTATCTGATGAGTTGTCCATGATGACAACCTATTTGATGAATGTAATCCTACTTGATAAGTTGTCTATTAATGAAAATCTACTTGTTAAACAGGATGTGTTTAAATATTTGATAGAATGCATGGCGGTTCAATAGAATCAGTTGAGAGGAATGATAAAGTTGGAATTTCAAGAAATATACATGGGTTATGTTAATCCAAGTCGTGTATGCACGTGAGTTTAGTGAAGAAAAGTAGCGTATGGTTTTTACACCATGTTATTCTAAATATCATGGGTCCCTACCATGGTATTGGTCCATAGTAATGAGTGCGACAATTAATATTGATCCCATGAAAGAATACCATTGACATAACTATCGTTTTGACCTGTGGTATTGGATAAGGGCTGAACTATATAAAGAGATGAAGAACACAGTGCTAGGGGTGCAAGTGATGACAATCTTATGAAGAGTTAGATCAAAAGAAAATATGCATGTTCTGGGTTTTTGATACTTTTCTTGATCTAAACTAAGTATGCACCTGAGATTTTGATGATGGATGAGATCCAATAGATCTCAAATAATTACGCACTAATGAATGCAATGATGGATTAGGATCATGAGACCTAAAATGAATTTTCATTGTATGATCTACTCATGGATCGACTAGATCTAAGTACTGATGCGTGTTTTTATCTCTGAATATTATGATCTGGGTCTTTATGAAGTTTTGAAAAGTTGTGCAATTTTAGGTCAAAATTTGTAGATCTACACGGGTTCACTTCTACAAAGTCGCATGTAGAAAGTATGGGTTTTTGTTTGTAAATGGCTGATCAACCTAATTAATGTTGTTGTTTATCTAGGTTGAGTGATAATGTCTAAAGTAGAAATGTATGAATGATGAAGTTGAATATGGTTATGGATTGACTGAAGAATGTTAATCTTACTTGCTGATTATGATTGAAGATCAGAGACAGTTCCATGATTGATTCATAGTGTCATAGTAGATCTAAGTATGACTTAGTATTCTTTCCAGAATTGCAGTAGTCAAGCTTTTAGTTTTCAGTATTTTAAGATCTGTACGCGGTTTCTCTATAGAAAAGTGTGTATGCTTGTGGGTTGCCTTAAGTGAAGTAGTGTATGCATTTTGAGATTTGAATGATCAAGACTGTAGTTGATTCTGTGTGTTGATGTAGTATTCTAGGTTTAGTTTTGTGTACTGGTTACAGTGATTTGACAGTTCTAGTTGATTGGTTGAGTTTTGATTAAGTGTTAGTTGATTGGGTTTTCAGTGAATGGTTGATTCAATTGTATCAGAAATTGATGATTAGGTTTTAGTGAATGGCTAATTCAGTTGTATCATAAATTGATGATTGGGTTTCAGTGAATAGTTTATTCAGTTGTATCAAAAATTGATGATTGGGTTTCAATGATTGGTTGACTCAGTTGTATCAGAAATTGATGATTGGGTTCTTGTGATTGATTGATTTAGTTGTGTCAGAGGTTTCAATGATTGATTGATTCAGTTGTGTCAGAAGTTTTAGTGATTGGTTGATGACCATGTTACATTGATGTGTTACAATTTGATTATTTATATTGAGCTTAAGTGTTGATAATGTGTCTAGTCTGAAAATTTGATGAAACGTGGCCTACACATTATGATGTGTTGAAATAGGTGGATCTAGTGTGAAAATTTATGAAATGTGGTCGATGGATTGTCTTGAGGGTTGTAGCCTTCAATGAGGAAGTAGAAGCTTCCTACCAGTAGTAGATGATGATCATATCATGAGGTTGGAGTTCCCTTCTAGTAGCAGCTGGAAAGCAAGTGAAGGTTGTAACCTTCTACAGGTCGGTGCCTATGTACTGGTACAAGTTCATGCCAGTACAAGAACGAGGGGGTTGGAGCTCCATTCAAGTAGGAGCTAGAGAATGAATGAAGGTTTTAGCCTTCTGCAGGTGGGTTCCTCCATAATGGTATGAGTCTACACCAATACAAGATTGTAAAAGGGTTTTTCTTTATATTAAAGTGGACAAAGATGACAAGAGGAGGTGGTTTTTTCCCGTATTGGGTTTCCACCTTAAATATTGGTGTTCATGTGTGTTTATTATGTATGGTGGTTTATCTTTTTCCAGCAAAACATGGTTACTATGTATCTAATGTTTAATAAATTACTAATGCTCTGGATGAAGACCAACATATGATGAATTAACTAAATCATAAGTTTACTGCATGTATGCTAGTTGTCTTAAGAATAGTCATGTACACACGCAGGTTCCTTTCAATAAAGTCGTGTATAGAAATCAGAATATGAAAAGAAAAATTTATTGATTTGAAAATAATGATTCAATGCCCCCTCTCAGTATTTTTCCCATAAGAATAGGCTCTACGCTGAGCAGATCGACACGAATGTCTTCCTTTGATATGAAAAATCCCAGTAATTCACTGGATTGCACATAGAAAACACATTTGTGAGGGTTCAAGTGTATAGTGTAGTTCTGGCACCTAATAAAGATACCTCTCATATGCATTGAATGATATTCTCATTTCAGTGAATGAGATGGTAATTTATCGAAATAGAGTTGTACAATATGCTTGATATCGTGAAATTCCTAACACATGGCTTGTTGGAAGGTTACGCTGACCTTCTTTAATCCAAATGGGAGTTTCCGATAATAAAAATTCCCCCATGGATAGGTGAACATGGTTTATGCTGATCAACTGGGAGTATGTTGATTTGTTTGTATTCAGAAAATCCATCCATGAAAGAAAATGTTATCACAAAAAATGATCATCTCGTCATAATTTACTAGTTGGATCAAAGTAAACCATGTAAGGCCAATTTTACCATAGTAAAATTTCTTTCACTGTGAGAAATTAATTAATAAACCAGATTTGTTAAATCATTTATAATTAAACCCATGAAGAATAATTAAATAAATCAATATTTATTTAATTGTCTTCTAGGAATAATTAATTAAACCATTTTTTAATTAATAGTCCTTGTCACATTTGACCGAGTTATGGAAAATAAATAGATAAATAGCTAATTATCGTATTTTCTCTAGAATAATTAATTAATCACTAATGAGTTATTATTCCTTGTCAAGTTTGACTAAATCCCTTCGGAATAATTAAATAAATCATTATTTGTTTATTATTCCTTAACCATATTTCTTGAGATGATAAATAAATCATTTCATTATTTTTATTTCTATATAAAAGTTTAAATACTTTTTCCCTCCAAACCAAATGTAATAAAATATTCCAAATGGTTAATTCTCGAATGGGGTTAATAATATTTTATTATTTCTCATTATTCGAGAATAACCTCATATTTTGTTATAAATAGAAGGTTCTTACGTTGATTCTTCACTTTCGATTATTTTCATTATTGCACTCACTGTTGTAGCTCTAATTATTATCACTCTTGCTCACCGTTTTCTTTTCCATTTGAGTTCTCATTGAGCTCAAACATTTTATTTTCTAGGTTTAGACATTATGAGGAGAAAGACTATAAAAGTTTAATACATTTGAGGATAGCCAAGAACCCATCCCATAAAGGGGGACTAGTAAAATTATTTGTTCCTTTCACATGTGTTGTTAAATAAAATATATTCTTTATATATGTAGTTTCCATTGGATTACTAGAGTTACTTGTACTTATTTTACTATTCCATTTTGTTGTTTAAATATGATTTTGGCATAGATCAGGGCTTTGGAAGGTTTTCTTCTATCACTCGCTGTAGATCTACAATTTTAACAGTCATTTTCATTTGTTAGGGTTGTTTTTCATCCACAAACTTAAGTGATTTGTTTTTGTACACATTCAAGAAGAAAACACATTAACAAAAAATATTCATTATCGGCACAATCGTGAACGATTTGGTCGATATAGGGGTAGGATAATTATATTTGGGAAAATCCTTATTAATATCCCTATAATTTATGGATAGTCTGGTAGTCCCTTGCCTTTTATTAATAGGAACAATATTGGAAATCCAATCAGTCAAAGGAACGAGATAGATGAAACCTACTTTAAGCATCTTTTCCACCTCAGCTTTGATAGCAACAACCTTTCGCAGATGTACTGGATGTAATCTTTGTCTAATAGTTTTAACATCTAAGTAACTATTAATTTCATGAACAACAATACTCGGGACAATTCATGGCATTTCCTCATAGGACCAAGAAAAAATGTCACGAAAATTCTTGAATAGGGCCTTGTACGTTTGAATTTCTTCAAGTGAGCATGAAGCAAATATGTGAATGTTATCAATAATCCCTATTTTAACTGAGATATCAATTGAAATAGTTGTAGAGATGTTTCCCAATTTATTTTCAAATTCAGATTGAAGAAGTAAACCCTGGGCCATTCAGGATTATCTACGATCTCAGGAAAAAATATGGTTGAAAAATCATTCTTGATTTTATCAATGTTAGGAAGAAAAGGTGAACGATGGTGATAATCTTCCCATGGAATTTCATCCAAAGTCATAATATCCATAATAATTTCATCACTTTGAAACATATGGTCGAAAGGATTAGGAAGTGAAATTGGTTCCAACAAAGATAATTAAGAATAATCATCATTGATCGCATTCACTCAATCAATATTAGAAGATGGTGGATCAGAAAATATTTGAACTTCCTGATAAGCCAATTCAAGTGGGCTCAAAGGCATCTTGTTGCCATATAAGGCCAACTCATATTCTAAAGGCACTATCCAAGGATTATAAGATTCCATAGTGCTTCATGAGATCATGTTAACCCGGGAAACATTAGAAGGAAAATTCGGTGGAGGGAGTGCAAAAGTTCCCATCAGTGATGAATCTTTAAGGAATAATCATTTTTTCAACGAAGGTACACTACATGTAGAGGTAGAGTCAGAAGTGTAGTAAGAAAACTGGTCTACTTTTACTATTTTCCTCGATGAGGAAATAGTATCATATAAAAAAGTGATGAGACCACTGCAAACATAGCATAGGTCCAACTTCAACCAAGTAAAAGGTTATAATCGAGTTGAGCATCAACAACTTCAACTTCGATTACGACCATTTTACCTTCTAACTCTATGGGTAGATCATTTAGGATTCCATAAGGATGAAAACCTCTTCCATCAAAGGTTTTCAGAGTGGTAGTGATGCACGGTTACCCCTGCTTTACCCACAATTTGCAAT